>CM073573.1:145335751-145935751 GCA_037074715.1 Magnolia kwangsiensis
CTTTCACCACCTTATTCTTCAAAGTTTTCTAAGTACTTTCATATTAGACACAAATCCTAAAGTTTAAGTGATGAAGAATAATACTTAAACTAAAAATTACTATAAATAATAAATAAATAAATAAACTGGGCTTTTGACCATTAACCTTTTGGAATCTCATGAAATAAATAAGTTATTTGGATAGAGCAGCTTCTCCTACCCCAAAATTATATATTGTATGTCGAATAACACATTCCAGTTTGTAAGATATGCTCATTTTAAAAATCACATGACAGAATCATCACCAGATAGAACAGCGACCAGCGATGCCCTCGCCGTGACGGCGAGACCTTGCCGGCTAGCGGGCTGGGAGGCCCGTTTTTTGCCTAATTTTCTGCAATTTTTATCCTCATTCAAAAAATCATATATCCCTCGTTATAACTCCGATTTAAGTGACTTAAAAGTCAAATTGAATTTTGATAAGTCTAATTTCATATAAAAATAAGTAAAAAAATATAATAAAAATTTTAATATAGTTAAATATAGGTCGTTGTGACAACTATCAGAAAATTATTAGTTTGGACAGCTATTGCTTCTAGAATTTTTAGAATTTTTTTAAAATATAAATTCTAATAAAATTTGGTGGAGATAAAGTGAACTTGATGATGAACTACTAAAAAATAATTAAATAATATATTACCTAAAAGTACCAAAAAGGGGCATGGAACTGCCCTAAGACCTTATTCTGTCGTAATTAGGGCAGAATTTGGTTAAGTACTAAACTAAACAATTGATGGATTTAGCTTGAACCACTTTTTATACGAACTACAAGACATAAAATTGTTAAAATCACTAACTCAACATTACCTAAAAATTTAGGATTAATCTCAAAACTCAGTTGCTCTCAGGAGCACATTGAAACTCTGTATTGGATCTGCACCGTGCGTCGAAAGTTTGATTACCGTAAAACTATACAGTTATGACCACCTTATTGGTTTGACTACCATCTCAAAAATTAAATCCATATAGTGTCCAGAAACGCACAACTTGAGCCCGGAGCGAAGTATGTGAGAGATGTGAATATCTTTAGGAAATGAACTGAAACTTAAGTGAATTGAGTCGTTCGCTTGTATGCCAATTTTAAGGTTTCAGACCGTCAAATTCTACCTAATTACACCCTTGGATTAGGAAAATTTTCTAACACATGTCAGTGTACTTATGGTCCTGATCGAGTACCGGTGACCGTTAAATTGAAACTGGTCCTTCACGGTCGATCCACTAATCCGATCAGACTGAAAACTTAAATTGACCTAGATCCAATGTTAGAGAACTTTCTTTGGACCGTATGCAGAAAAAGGGCCTCCAGATGCGCTTCGTTGGACCGAAACAAGTGACATTTGACTATAACCTAAGTATATCATGGCCATGGGGCCATTCCCATCAGTTTTGGGCCTATATAAGGGCCTTAAACCCTCTCTCTCCCTTCTCATATGAATTCCTAACCCTAAGAGAGAGAAGAGAGTGAAAAAAGAAAGAGAAAGTGAGGAGAAGTGAGAGAGTGGGAGATAGTTGTCGGTATTTGTCCCCGCTGCTGCACATGCTGAACCGCCTCTCCCGTATCACTATTTTCTGATTCCGTTCTTAGGTAAGAAATCCTAACCCTAATTTGTTTTAGATATCCAAATAGGAAGATCGTCTAAATAGCTAACCTATTTCGTGATTCAGGTAGCTATTGTGTCGTAGACAATGACGTAGTGTTCAAACTGAGCTCTATACGGGTTTACCAGCGATAGGTGCAGACTATAAATGTTTAAGTTATGATTTTTAAGGCTTTCAATGTCAGTTAATGATTTATGACTAACTTGATTACTATCGCGTATGCTTAGATATGATGTTTTCCATATATTATACATATATGTAACTATGTTGATTTTAATGTATTCCAAGTGTTTGTTGAAATGTTTGAATGAATATGAATTATGATTTGTGCTTGTCATGATTATTTGGCTGAGAATACATGATCGTGGTACGTGTGGTAACTCCCTTACGAAAGGATTTGCTGTAACATATGTTATAACTAATATACTACATGTATGTTGATATGTGTAGTCTAAGTGTTTGATAAAAATGTCTGAATGTGAAGTTACTTGTTAAAACATACTTAATAAGGGCGTTGAGATAGGATTCTCAATTTTCATATCTGTAGTTACAGTTTTCTTCATATAACATATCTCGCTACTACGTGATTTATGTATAAAACTCATATGTATAATGATCTACTCTATATGTTGATAAGATGTCTGAACGAGAAATTATTTGATGAATGTCATTTAATAAGGGTGTTGAGGTAGGATTCTCAACTAACTTATCTATACGTATAGTTTCCTTCATGTAATCTATGTTACTACTACGTGTTTTATGGATGAATGTATATGTATGCTAACATATATTCTATGCGTTCGTTAAAATGCTTATTTGAAATTTATATTTAAAATGGTTGCTACATGCTATTTTAACTAGCACATATGAATGCCTATTATATTTGAAGTATGACTAAGACTATTGCGTAGCCCAGGCAATCAATAATGATTCTCGAATTAGTGGCTGTGGTCATTTCGCCACATAAGACACGTTCAATGAATCTAAGTCGTACGATGATTGTCAATAGTGGTACAATGTCGATTAATTCAGCGTACGCTCATACCAATCGAACTTGTCAAGTAATCCGATTGGCCTACTGTGTGTTTACCATGTATGAACACTACTGCTTGAACTTAAGGTACCCCTTACCAATGTGAAGACTCGTCTCAACCATGGTACCAACGTATCACGTATGCTTAGATACGATGTTTTCCATATATTACACATATATGTAACTATGTTGATTTTAATGCATTCCAAGTGTTTGTTGAAATGTTTGAATACGGAATTATGATTTGTGCTCGTCATGATTGTTTAGTTGAGAATACATAATCGTGGTACATGTGGCAACTCCCTTATGAAAGGATTTGCTATAATATACGTTATAACTAATATACTACATGTATGTTGATATGTGTAGTCTAAGTGTTTGATAAAAATGTCTGAATGAGAAGTTACTTATTAAAACATACTTGATAAGGGCGTTGAGATAGGATTCTCAATTTTTGTATCTATAGTTACAGGTTACTTCATGTAACATATCTCGCTATTACGTGATTTATGTATAAAACTCATGTATAATGATATGGTCTCTATGTTGATAAGATGTCTAAACGAGAAATTATTTGATGAATGTCATTTAATATGGGTGTTGAGGTAGGATTCTCAACTAACTTATCTATATGTATAGTTTTCTTCATGTAATTTATGTTACTACTATGTGTTTTATGGATGAATGCCTATGTATGTTAACATATATTCTCTGTTCGTTAAAACGCTTATTTGAGATTTATGTTTGAAATGGTTACTACATTTTGTTTTGACTAGCACATATGAATGCCTATTATATTTGAAGTATGATTGAGATTACCGCGCAGCCCAGGCAATCAGTAATGATTCTCGAATTAGTGGTCGAGGTCATTTCACCACATAAGACACGTTCAATGAATCTGAGCCGTACGATGATTGTCAATAGTGGTACAATGTTGATTAATTCAGTGTATGCTCATACTAATTGAACTTGTCGAGTAACCCAATTGGCCTACTGTGTGTTTACTATGTATAAATACTACTGCTTGAACCTAAGATACCCCTTACTAATGTGAAGACCCATCTCAACCATGGTACCACGATTCGCTAAGACTCGTGAGCCGGGTATGATGGTATGGGACACCGTGGTCGAGCTGTCAGCCTACGTTGGAGTAACGAGCCTCCCCGTAATGACCAGTGAGCAACCCAAACTCGTGAGCCAATATGGGACACTGTATTAAGCTGTCGGCCTCCATTGGTGCAGCCTGACTGTGGTCCTTAGTCGGGTTGGTGACGAGCCTTCGAAAATAGACTGCCAGTTGGTAGGGCGTTAGTGGAGTGACCTCGAGTATGAAATAGGCCTACCCCAGTGCGGCCTGGCTATGGTCCCTAGTCGGGTTGGTGATGAGCCTTCAAAATTAGACTGTTAGTTGGTAGGGCGTTAGTGGAGTGACCTCGAGTATGAAATAAGCCTACCCCAGTGCAGCCTGGCTGTGGTCCTCAGTCGGGTTGGTGACGAGGCTTCAAAATTAGACTGCTAGTTGGTAGGGCGTTGGTGGTAGTGACCTCGAGTACAAAAATAGGCCTACACTGATGATGACGAGGAGGAGTTCTCCTACATTTAACTCTCTGACAAGTCTATGTAGACCTGGAGTTGCATAACTGGGGCTACTGGGACATGGATTAGAGGACATTATACTTCATTATTTAGTTTATTTTGGAACTATACATGTTAATTATTTAACCCAACGACATGTTGATACTCTGGGGACTTACCACTTATATGTTTTATATATCTATAATAGTCTTTTGCTTGCGCAATCTAATTATCTCTTGAGTATGATATGCTGTTTTGGTATAATCTCACTCATGTTTAATGCACTAATACGGACAACATTTAATCATCATCATCTATGTTACATAACTGATGCGTTGGAACTCGGGAGTTGAGCTTCTACTCGACCCTCGATTTTCAAGGCATCTCAACTTTTGCCTTATATACCTTAAACATGTTCAATGTTTCATCCTTGCACTTTAACAGATAAACATGTACATATCTAGAACAATCATATATAAAGGTTATGAAGTACCATTTACCTCCACGAGTAAGAATGTCGTTTAACTCACAGATATCACTATGCACAAGATCCAATATTTGAGACGATCTTTCAACACTTGAAAAAAGTTTCTTTATCCTTTTAGATCGTATGCACACTTCACATTTATCAGTTTCATTATTTGTGTATGAGATTAAACCATTCTTATCCATGAACTTCAAGGTACTATACCCTATATGGGCTAGTCTATTATGTCACAGTTCAGCAAATTCAACCATATACGCAGAAGTGCTACTTTCATTTAGAGAAAACTTAACCATCCTATTACAAGCATATCCCTTTCCAATAAAATTCTCATTCTTTGACAGAATCAGTTTTTCTAACTCGTATACCAACCTTATGCCTGATTTACCTAAAAGGTCCCCATAAACTAAGTTTCGCCTCATGTCTGAAATGTGCAGGACATTTTTCAGAATCACTTTCTTTCCAAAGGTGAATATTAGTTCGACGGTTCCTTTGCAAAAAATCTTCAATCGGACTTCATTACCCATTTGGACTTCTTTACCATCGGTCAATTTCTCAAAGGTTTTGAAGGCTGATCTGTCATAGTACACATGTACGGTAGCAACAGTATCATACACCAACTAGGAACCTTTCCTTGGATAGAATTCACCTCAGTGATCATGGACACAATATCGCCTTCTTCTACTACACTTATCTCTTTTTTAGATTTGTGATATTGGCATACTCAAGCATAGTGCCTGTTTTTTTCACAGACATGACATGGGCCTTTGAACTTTTCGTTCTTCTTTTATGTGGTTTTTTTGAATTTTTCTTTCTTGGGTTTCAGGGAATCGTCCTTCTCGGGATTCTTGTTATTAGTGTTCTCTACTACATATACCTTGAACGAGACATTCCCGTTGTCATTCTTTTTGTCACGGTTATGAGATTCTTCCTCAATTCTGAGGTGTTTCTGAATTTATTCCAGTGTGTAGTCCTCAATCTTATGCAGCAACTTCTTTTTATAGTTTTTCCACATCGGTGGTAATTTAGTGATTATAACCCCAACTTGGAATGATTCAGGAAGATCAATTTTAATAGCTTTGATTTTGTAAACTATTAGCTGCAGTTATTGGATTTGGGCTAGTAGCGGTTTGTTATCTACCATGTTGTAGTCAAAATACCTGGCAATGAGAAACTTGTTGGTACCTTCTTCTTCAACCTTGTATTTGAATTCCAAAGCAGTCCAAATTTCCTTTACTGATGACGTCTGTTGGTACAAATCATACAGGCGGTCAAAGAGCGCGTTTAGAATTTGTCCTCAACACAGGAGTTCTGAAAGTGCCCTTGGTTTGTCAATTAGCGTGAGTGTTGGGTCAGTCAAACTGCAAAGCCTCATAGGAAGATCAACTCAAAGCGTCTGCCTCAACTAGATGTGTGCAAGCTCGCCATAAGTAAATCTAAGCCTCACATCCCATGTCCCAAAATACCAGGTAAATAAAATCCTTAAAACAAGTTAGAACATCATAGGGTTTATAGGTGAGAAAACTTTTTCCAAAAATAAAAAATTTCTAAGTTTTCTTGCTTTGTCGATTTTATCAATACGCATCTCGATATGATTGACCTGCGCTGTCAATGTCCTCGATGGCAAATCGATTCCATCGAAATGAGGACAAAAAATGTCCAGCAACCACATGTATATCTAGACAGAATTATCGATGTATCGATGAACCTATCAATACCATCAATATTTGAATCTTGAGTCCATCAAAGGTGACTCGATAAATCGACAGGTAGGTCTTCGGCGCCCCTATTTTTTCTTAAAAATATCATATGTTCATCTATATATTGACGCCCTCCTCGATACCATCGAAGTTCAAATCTCGATGATATCGGAAGGCCCTTGATGATATCAGTCATGGGCACAAAGATTTCCAGCAAAATATTTCAGGATAGTTTATCTATGATCGAGAGTCACTCGATAGAATCGATATTCAAATATTGATGATATCGAGGCCGAATTGATGACATCGAGATAGGACAGAAACTGTCCAGCAAGCTCACCAGCAAAATCTTTGGATTTATCGATGTTATCGAGACGACCTTCGATATCATCGATATTCAAATTCCGATGATATCGAGTGTGCCTAGATCAGTATTATAAACTTGAAATATTTCAATGAAAGTCTCTCTCATTTTCCAATATCGAGGAATCGAACTCGCATCGATGAAATCGGAGTTTGAAATCCGATAACATCAACACGAGTTTTGATTCCCTCAACCAGCTGACAAGAGGTTTCAAAAGCGTATGATATTGAGTTGTGTCATTGAACGAACCATCGATGCAATCGAGAGTATACGCTCGATGATATCGAACTCGCTCGATGATATTGAACTCTGTCATAAATGTGACCGTTTTATATCCGTTGGAATCTTTTGCCTATATAAAGAGGACTTATTGCTGGTAGAGAAAGAAGAGAATGCTTTTGAGTGTTTAACCTTAGATCATATACCCAAAGCCCTTTCTCTCAAGGGAGTTCATCCTCCAATCCACCATCGTCATTGATATTTAATAGTGGATTGGGGAATGAACTTTCGCATTCAAGGATCCTTCAGCTACTAGCTTAATGACAAATCATTACGCTGGGATGCCTTGAATGCATAGATGATTGGAATCACTCTATCTCCTTTATAGAAAAATATTTGAGAGTAAGATTCCATCATAACCTTGACCTAGTCCGTAACCAGGTATTGGTACATCATTTGAGTTACGGATCAAGGAAGCAAAATATTCTTCATCAATAAGTAGGAGATCTTTGTCAACATGCTGAATGAGACTCATCCACTTATTTATAAGTATCTAGAGTCTAGAGGACCCTTTGATCATTCTTTTGTAGGATTGGGTCTAAGGTATTTCTCACCCTTGCAAGTCCTCAAGGAGGCCTCCAGTGGGAGTGTACGTGATGGGTGCGTTATGTGGACCCTTGCTTTATGGAGAGCATGAACATTTGGTTAAAGGTGAACCAGTTAAAACCTTGGGTTTGAGGTGAACCGTATGAAACCTTTGTTAGGGTTTTATGAAAGATCCTTGGCCAGTGTGCTTAAAAGTGGGTGCGTTGTGTTGACCCTTGCTCGTGAGAGCATAAACAGTTAGCCTCAGTGTAAGTTGTAAAGGTTGAAGGTGAACCTGATTTAAAATCTTAGGTTTGAGGTGAACCGCTGTGAAGCCTCCTTAGTGAAATTCAGTACACTCAAGAGTTGAGTGCGGTTACCGGGAGTGGAGTAGACAAGTAGTCGAACCACTATAAAAATGACTGTGTTTGAGATTGTTATTCTTTTGATTGTGTGATTTACTTTAATATTTTCATATCTGAATATCTAAGATCACACTTCACACACATACATAGTCATATCCTTCATAAACTAGTTCACATATTATTCACTACTTAAATAGTTTGTGATTGGATCCTCTACCGGGCTTGAAAGCCAGTAGAGTTACTTTTGAGTAATCCTGATAAGTGCTTTTTGTTAGGATTAGTGTAATAGAATTTTTAATAAATCATAAAAACTTTAAAAAGTCCTATTCACCCCCCTTCTAGGACATTAATTCCTACTTCAACTAAAGTGGTCTTCACCGCTATTTCAAGTTCATCTTCGACTCGTTTGATGCGTGTAGCTACTTGTTCAGGTGTATCAGCTTCAATTGCTTCAGGCAATGACTGAAGATTAGGATCTAGTATGTAGAAGATCTTCAGCACCGTCAGAAGAAATTTGAGCCTGTCTTGTCATCTTGTAAAATTGATTCCATCGAACCGATTAAGACGTATCAAGTCATGATTCATCAACTTAATGGATAAAACACTGTCAGCTTCCATGACAAAATAATGCTTTAAGATTGTTAGAAAATTTACAGAATTATATTTTCTGTAAAATATGAAAACTAAAAAAACTAAGTTGATCTGAAATAAGGACAGGCTGAAGCACATTTGGAACGCTGTCCTTAAAGCGTTATTTTCCCCTACTCAAGTGAATTAAATATGCTGAAAAGGTTACAGGCAAACTGTTTCTAGAATATGATGAGCTTGGTGTGGGTCTGCGTTCAGCAAACACGAAGGCTCACCAATGGAACTCTGTTACATAATTTGGTAGAAATAAAGAAAAAGGAAAAACCCCAGAAAAAAGAGAAGAAGAATTCTGATATTAGACCACTGCACTAGTCTGTACTTCAGATGTTGGTTCAGATGAACCATTCTTAAACCACTCTGTTTGTCTGATCTTCAAGTAATGGTTCAGAAGAACCTTGCTGTATTGCTGGAGTATATAGTTAGTGGGCTCTGATTCATATGGGTCTGCTGGAGTGAGTTGAGATGGTTTGAAAATCCATCTAGACTCTCTATTTATAGGCTATGGTGGTTGGGGGGTTATGGTCTAGAGACATAAATTCCATTAAGTCATTTTTAGCTGTTGGAAAACTAGCTGATTTCTGAATGTTGTGCATGACTCATAACAACAACTGTATGCTAACTGTTTTGAAGATGGCTAGCCATGCAGCAATTACAATATGGATCTACAATGTATTTCATAGCTGTTAAACCTGCTACAACAATCATTTCCAGCCTCTCATTATATATACTGAGGGATATCTCTCTCAGTCCTCTAGTCTCTGTGTGAACCAGTCACCCGTCTTAGCCACTTAGTCATAGCGCACTGCGACTCGCACAGTCTCGCTCCAGTTCATGAAGGGAGTGACCCTCTACGAACGATTATATACTGAGGGATCTCTGTAAGCCCGTATCCTAGTCCGTACTGTTCCGTCAACTCCCACGATCCTTCCCGTCAAATTTCGACAATCCAGGACCTGTAGTCGACGTTGCGCACGACCGTGAATCGTATCCTATACATTTGAGTCAGCTTAATCCGAGACTTGTATCATTGCGACCGCATAGTTACCGCGGTTCCAACACCGCGACTCATGTACCGATTTGATACCCTGACTAAGAGATGTGGGTCGGCGTTTATTTTAAAGAAAACGTCACGCGTTGCAATTCCAAGAGAATCTCTACAACATGTCCTATCAATCCCATCAATCACCTTTCAAGTCAAGTACAAAGCACTCATGCTTTCTTTCTCCACAAGTCAAGTAAACCCAAAGTCAACCAATCCATCACCTCACCCATCACTCACCTCACATCCATCACTTACATCTCTCCTTACATCTCACCTCTCTCTCTCTCTCTCTCTCTCTCTCTCTCTCTCTCTCATTTCTCAACATTTTCCAAGCCAAGCAAGAGGCTCCCACGTCCAAGGTTTTCCATGAGATAAAGTGTAATTTCGGTGGCCCACTTCCCATCCCAAAAGCTCTAATCCTAGCCATCCATTTCCCATCTCCACCATCAAAGTGAAGCTCTAGGAGAGTAGCTTTCCAACGGACCAAGAAGATCAAGTGGTGGGTGCTTTCATAGACTACTTTTTCATGTTTTTAAGATGGGCCAAGTGAGGCCTACCGATCAATGGTATGGATCTCACTTTGGACCCTAAGATGTGGCCGATGGCCCATCTTGATCATCAATATCATTCCATGATGGGGTCATTCTCCATGAACCCCATCATAATGTTTACTTTCCTTGCATTAAAGAGGTCATCTAGACCGTCCATTTTTAGTGGAGAAAGATCTCCACCGTTGATCTTTGAATTGGTGGGTCCACTTGTATTAGGGCCCACTCGATGTACAAATGAATGCAAGGGAGGGCTCATAGTGGTGGAGCCCTCCATCACGCGTGTCCCACTCTTTTACTCTCTCTCTCTCTCCCTCTCCTTTTAAATTATTTTCTTTGTATGTTGATGTGGCCATGTGGCCCACTTGAATGAGCCCCACCATGAAATATATATTTTATCCAAGCCGTCCATGAGTGGGACCCATCTTAGATGTATCATCTATCTTGTAGTGGCCCACCTAAACAGAAAAAAAAAAAGAGAAAAGAAACGTCCAGTGTTTGGACGCTGGACGTTGAAGGAAAACACAAATATTTGCTTGATTCTACAAGCCATTGGAGTGTGTCACTCAAGCAGGCCCCACATTGATGTATGCATACAATCCGAGCCGTCCATCCTCTTCCCCAACTCATTTTAGGCATTGAGCCGAAAAATGAGGATGATCTGGGTATCTAGTGGGCCATAGTTCTAAAAATAGTATCTTTACTTTTGAAATTTACCCAGAATTTTCTTACACGCTGAAAAGGGGTCGATATTGGTCTCCATAGAATAGTTATGGGCTGAGGAATCTAGTGGCTGGAGTGGATGTGCCTAATGCGGACCCTACATGTGAAAAACCCCAGATAAATGATTTTTTTATATAAAAAAAATAAAAAAAATAAGCAGCAGAGGCTGCTGCCTTTGGACGTCAGACAAGCAAGCGTTCTGCGCTCCACGGACGGGCGGACGCCAGGGGGTCCCACGGCTGACCGTGTGGGCCCCACCTTGATGTTTATTTGCCATCTGACCTGTCCACAAGGTGTCCCACTCTCTGAGGTGGGCCCTCTCCAAAAATGAGGATCATCCAAAGCTCAGGTGGCCCACACTGTAAGAAACAGTGAGATTGAACGTCTACCACTGAAACTCTTTTTGGGTGCCACAGAAGTTTTGAATCAAGCTGAAATTTGTATTTTCTCTTCACCTAGGTCTTTGTGACCTTTTCAACAGGTTGGATGGTGAGTAAACATTATGGTGGGCCCCCCCACGTGGGACCCACAATGATGTATGTGCCTTAATTCCACCGTCCGACCAGATGGTGGAGCCCACTGGATTGTATGTATTTCCCACACTGTCCAGCCATTTCTTTGGCTGCTGGACTGTCAGTGGACCCCCACCATGATGCATGAGTTGTATCTTTACCGTCCATCCATTTTTGAGAGCTAAAAATGAGTCAGATCTATGGTTCAAGTGGGCCCACCTTGGCATGTGTATAGGGCCCTTATTGATTTAACTATGGCCATTCATTGAGACCTACCTTGGTATATATCTAAGGCCCAAATGATTAGGCCCATTTGACACATATAAGGCTCATGGGATTAAGCCCATTTGACATATATAAGGCCCATGGGATTGGGCCCATTTGACATATATAAGGCCCATGGGATTAGGCCCATTTGACATATATAAGGCCTATGGGATTAGGCCCATTTGATAAGGTCATAAGATTAAGCTCGTTTGATACATATAAGGCCCAAGTTGTGAGGCCCACTTTGATGTATTTCAAGGCCCATGGGTCATGGACCATTGCAATGTACATAAGGCTCATTGGTGAGGCCCATTAATGCAGCCCATTTGATGAATGTAAGGCCCATGTGATTCGGCCCATTTGATGTATATAAGGCCCATGGGTCGAGGCCCAATGGGATGTCCTTAGAGTCCATTGCAATGTGCATTTCCCCATGGTTCATGTAATGATATTTATGACGGGCCGTGCCTAGGGAACAATGTTGGTTTGACGTCCACATTGTAAGTACAATGTTGGTTAAATGTCCACATTGTAACTCTCTTTAAGGCCCATTGATAGGCCCATACTCGTTACGATTCATCGCTTTATAACATGCTTAGTATAATCCCATGACTTATGCCCATACGCATCATATGTATGCTTGATAAGAGTAGTGACTGATTATAGCATACGCCATTAGGCAGACCATTTTCAGGACTCGTTATGAGACAGAGTGCTCCACATGATCGCGTAGTATGCGCTGGATTACTGCATGATTTGACAGTGTGATTCATGCATCTCGCATATGTATGACTTGATCACTGCACGCCCTAGCGACATCAGGGCCGTGGCTCCATAAGTACATCGTGGATGGCCGTATCGGATACCAGAAATACTTGATTCTAGCACTATGGGCACTTAGGATGTCCTTGGGTGAAAGTTTCAGAACCTTTTTGGTACCAGAAAATGCTCCAACGTCTAGACCGAGTGGATACACGAGCGTCCGAGTGCCGAATACCAGTAGGCTGCATCTTCCACTGTGTCGTGGTCGGTTGGAAGGGGGTGTGGCCTTATCCGCCTGAGTGAGGGGGCTATAAGCTAGGCTGAGTTTGACCAACTCACAAATGAGTCTGTTATCGACGAGCCGGGTAGGTATTGGCAGACTACTGGTTAGGCGGATAGTGAGGTCTATTCCACTTGCTTGACTGTGCAGCTAGGGAGGTGGCAGTCTTTGTGAAGTGTATTAGACCCCGGTGATATCCAGAGAGGAACTGTACTGATATGTGTACTTGATGAGTACCGACTTGCTTGGATTGCATTTCGCATATGACATTTGGCTATGTAGGCCTTGCATTGCATCGGTGTGGCCGATGACATTCATATCTCTCATCGTATGGCCTTAGTATGGCCGATAGCATTCATGTCTTGCATTACATAACTTTGGTATGGTTGATTATATTCATGGGCTTACCGCATACTTCTGCATTACTCTGATATTATATACTTGGCACTTTCCTTACGCACACACTTACACTACCCTCTAAGCTTTTGTAAGCTTATGCACGACCGTTGCATGCAGGTGTCGTTGGACAGCAGCAGTGCTGAGGCGGAGTGCGTATCAAACAATTTTGGAGCTTTTTGATCATCTTGTATTTCCCCTTTCGCATTATACTTAAAGTTTTTGATATAGTGGATACGTGGTAATGTTGTTTTGTGACTTGGTTATGCTTGTATTATGCTCCATTACAAACAAAAAAATTCATTTTGAAAATCCTCCTTGTAAGGTCCCAGGATCGGAATCTGGCATATGATTGCCAGGAACCGAGAATGGGGCACTACGGAGGCTGTCGGCACCGGATTCGGCGATCGGGATTCCTGTGAATCCAATTTTTGAGTTTGGGCGTGACAATCTCTCTCTGTCCTCTAGCCTCTCTACCAACCAATCACCTGTCTTAGCCACTTAGTCGCACCGGAAGCGATCCTCTGCGACACGATGCATGTGAGAAGTACAAAGTACGCCACTAGTGCTTCTACAGCCACACTGCCTCACATGCCCACGCCCTCACACCGAGTCTGAGCGTGAGCGCGGGTTTTCCAGTGCTACACTGGAACACTCAAGGTCCATAATTATTGGATTAGGTAAGCAAATATTATAGTACTCCACTGTTTTCATTTAAACCCAAAAAACTTCTCCTCCTTTTCCAATGTGAGACTATTCCTAAAACCCACAAAAAGGTGTTTTTTCAAATTTTTTTATAATATATATATATATTATTTTATTAAAATATATTTTAAAATCAATATTATGCAACAATACCTTCTAAGTTGGTTGATGCATGACCCATTTTTTATGTACACCATCCATTTTTAGAGTATTTGGAAATACCAAAATAATTGAAAAGGAATAAAATGAATATCTGGCTACCAAATTTTATCAGTTTTATTTTCTATCTTACTAAGCTGAAATAAGTTTCTTTCTCACATTTTTCACCAATGGATTGTTGCAAGTTTCTTTCTCATTTATATCCAAAATTAAGTGCACCTTGAGACCTCCCTAGGTCCACCATGATATTTATATGTCATCCGTACCATTCACAAGGTCATTCCTACTATGATAAACTTAAAATACAAAAATATTAGCCTGATCCAAAACTTATGGGCTCCACAAATGCTTTAATGGTGCACTTTCAATCCTCAATGTTTCAAGTCATGTGGCCCACTTGAACTTCATTTTTGAGCCCATGTCCTAACCTAATCAAGCAAAATGGATGGACAAGGTGGATTTCTCATAAACATGACGATGGCCCCACCTTTCCTGTAGTAAGTTCATGCCACCTTGGGATAACAATTTGGGTGTGGGTAAGGGCTAGAAAAGTCTGGTGATCCTATCATGATGTATATATTTTATCCACACCTCTCATCCATTTGGAGAGCTCAATTTAAGGCATGATACTAAAAATGAGACAAATTCAAATATCAGGTCAACTGCACTATAAGAAACAATGCTAATTGAATGCCCACGGTTAAAACTGTTGGGGATTTGTGCTGCAGAATCACACAGATCTAGATCTATGATAGCAATCCAATGGCACCAAGCACACACAAAAGAACACACAGATTTAACGTGAAAAACCCTTGCGGAAAAAAAACATGTCACAAAGCGACAGAATTCCACTATGAAATAGAAATTACAAAGAGAAAGGACTTACCCGATTCGAACAACCTCGAATCTCACCCTTACTACACCCTTTAGAAACCCTAAAACTCTTTTAGGAACCCTTAGAACTCCTTTTTAGAAAGCCTTAGAATACCTTAGAATAGCCCTATGGACCCCTATTTATAGTTTAGGAAACTCCACTTATGCATCTAGTCCGAAAAAGTCAGGAAATCACCTCAAATTTACGCAGTCCGCACCAAATCCGCCCAAGAATCTGCGTAACATCGACTAGTCGAGCCGAGGCCTCGACTGGTTGAGGGACCCCCTTGACCAGTCGAGCCATCCCCTTGACCGGTCGAGCATCACGGACACCCAAAACACAAGCTCGCTGGATTTTGAGTCAAGCGGGCCTCGACTAGTCTAGTGACCCACTCGATCCGTCAAGCCAGGCCCTCGACTAGTCGAGCCTGCCAAAACAGATTTAAGACATCTGTTCTGACAATAATCTCTACCATGTCTTCAATCTTTAATCATGTAACTCCTTGACATATTCTCTTATCTCTACATCACATCATAGCTTCTCGTGCACACTCCATTTTCCTTTTACGCCATCACCAAGCCCGGAGAAGTTGCACAGAACTTGAACTTCTCTAAAGGAACGATCTTGGTGAGCATGTCTGCCGAATCTAAATCCGCATACCCAACCAACTTTGTTCCTGTCTTTCCAAAAGTAAAGACATAGTCTTCTTACCATCTCACCACTACCCAATTTACTTGCTAGGGTACTTGCTCACAACACTGATATCCTGTGAAATAACTGATCTAATCCATACCATGGCATACACTGCCAACCGCATTTGAATAAGGCTCATGAGATGTCTTGCTTTTCCTCATCTGTTTTGGGACATGTCCTGAGGAAAACTTGAGGAGAGACGCGTAGGGAACGCTCTCCGACTTTACTTGGCCCATCACATCCTTGATCAATACCTACACACAAGGTATTCCTCCTGTGATTACCAAAGACTACTCCTTTTTCAATTTCAACATCGAGAACCATCTTTGCAGCCCCCCGATCCTTTATCCTGAATGTTCCACTTAACCGAGTCTTCAGTTCATTAATTTCAAACATGTCATAATTGGCGATCTACATGTCATCAATCCCTGACTCATCATGAAGGAATCAAACCACTTCCTAGGCGATATGTTGAACCACGACCTCCTGTAAAGTCTTTTCTCAGCCCCTTTAACTTCGAATCACTCTGGTTACTTCATGTAGATCTGCTCTTCACTTTCACTTACAGAAGTGTAGACTCCACATCCATCCTTCTAGCTCAAGATCACATTGGCCGACTAGCGCCAATCACGAATCTAATAGACACCTGCTATGCCGTTGGTGCCGAATATCTCTGAGAAGCTGATCCCTTCTCTCTGAGCATAAACCTTCGCTACCAACCTCACCCTGTATCTATGTTGTATCCTCCTGAAGATCCACCTGCATCCAACTAATTTCTGGCTCACTGGAAGCTCCACCCACTCTCATATATTTTTTTGGTACAACGATTCCATCACATCACCCATAGTCACATTTTACTTCTCAGCACTAGGCTCACCTAGAGCCATCTGAATAGAAGATGAATCCCTTGTGATAATAGAGTCATCTATCTACCTTACCGATATTCTACGATCATGCCATGTGATTCTTCTTGCAGGTGGCTGCTCCACCTGCTCTGTATCCCTGTCCACATGTCTCAGCCTTCCTGTCCTGCCTGCTCATATGGCCATGCCCAACATGCCACACCTGTAGAGGTGAAATCCGCTATATCCACTGCAGCTCCACCTTTTGAAGTGCTCCCGATCAACCTATATAAGTTACCAAGTCATTGCGTTCTCATGATTACCCATGCCCCCTTAGATACCTTAAGAGAACCATCAATACTTGTGTACTTGCATCCTTTTGCCTCAAGTACACTAAGAGAAATCAAATTCTTCTTTAAGTCAGGAACGTGGATGACATCAGTCAAGGTATGATCTACCCCATCAAACATCTTGATGATCACTGAACCAATAGCCACAACTTTATAAGCAATGCCATTGACCATAAATACCTGTCCATCATCGCAATCCCTGTAGCTAGTGAACCAACTCTAATGAGGAGTCATGTGAAAAGATGCTCTTGTGTCTAGAATCCACTCACCCTTGCAATCATTATATGACCATCTGATCTTAGACACAGAAAAAACATTACCATCGCATTCACTCGATCCATCTGACGCGGTAGCATTGGCCTCCCTATATGAAGCCTCAGAATCTTCTCCCTTCGATTTAAGATTTTCACAATCCTTCTTCACATGTCCTTCCTTCCCAGAGTTCCAGCACTTTGCCTTTCCTTTGCCCTTGCCCTTGGATTTGGATCTAGAACCTGAAGAACCTATACCTTATTCAGAATTTCTATCCCTTGTAACCAGTGCATCAGAAGATATCCCCATGTTGACGTTTAACTTTCTCATAGCCTTCCCTTGAAAGGCTGAGATAATAGTGTCGACACTCAGGGTTTTATTCATGGAGCACATTGTGTTCTTGAATGACTCATAAGATGCCGGAAGAGAATTTAGCAACATACATGTCTATTCTTAATCTTTCATCACTTCCTTCATATCCAACAATTTGCAAATCAATTTATTAAAGTTGCTGATGTGAGCCTCCAGATCTTCACCCTCTGTCATTTTGAAGTTATACCACTGCCGCTTCAAGTGTAGGCGATTTTCAGAGGATTATTTCGCATAGACATCCTCTAACTTCGCCCATAACTTAGCTGCAGTTTTCTCCCTATGACATTGTAGAGAACCTCATCTGTGAGACATAAACTCGATGATAAAGCCTTCTTATTAAGAGTATTCCAATCATCATCAGTCATAGTAGACTTTCGCTCCTCAAGAGCACCATCTTCACCTTGCTTGATTAAGGAACTCATCATCTTGATCTTCCATAACTCAAAATTATTTTTCCCCGAGTACTTCTCAATCTCATACCTAGTACTTCTCATTATTACTAATCTTACAGATTCAAATCTGTGCCCCAGTGGTTTCTCTGATATCACTTATTGGGGATTTGTGTTGTGGAATCACACAAATTTAGATCTAGAATAGCAATCCAATGGCACCAAGCACACACAAGTGAACACACAGATTTAACATGGAAAACCCTTGCGGGAAAAAATCACGGCACAAAGTGACAGAATTCTACTATAAAATAGAAATTACAAAGAGAGAGGACTTACCCTATTTGAACAACCTCAAATCTCACCCTTGCTATACCTTTTAGAAACCTAAAAACTCTTTTAGGAACCCTTGGAACTCCTTTAAAAAGCCTTAGAATACCTTAGAATAGCCCTACGGTCCCCTATTTATTGTTTAGGAAACTCTACTTACGTACCTAGTCCGGAAAAGTTCGAAAGTCGCCTCAAATTTACGCAGTCCGCACCAAATCCGTGTAAGAATCTAAGTAACCTTGACTAGTCGAACCGAGGTCTCGACCAGTCGATCCATCCCCTCGACTGGTCGAGTATCACGGACACCCAAAACACAAGCTGGCTGGACTTTGAGTCGAGCGAGCCTCGACTAGTCTAGCAACCCACTCGACCGGTCGAGCCAGGCCCTCGACCAGTCGAGCCTACCAAAATAGATTTAGGACATCTGTTCTAACAACAAAAACTTCTCAAGGGATCAAGCTGAAATTTGTATTTTCCATTCACACATGTCTATGTGACCTAACGAATAGGTTGGATGGCAACTAAACATTATAGTAGGCCCTAGAAATTTTTTAATGGTCGACGCTTAATCATCACAGTTTTGTGTGGTGCAGTCCACCTGATATTTTAATCAGCCTCATTTTCTGCTCATGTCTTAAAATGAGGTGGCAAAATAGATGGACAACATAGATAAAACACATTCATCAAGTGCACCCACAACTTTTCTAGCACCTTCTTGTTGTATCATCTCATGTCTAAGAAATGGGATAAAACTTTCCTTCTTGACTGGCACCACCACATTATCTATGTCAAATCCACTTCGTCCATTGGCAATTTTCTTCAATGTTGATCCCTGAAACCAAAAATCAGTTCGATCCAAAACTTATGTGATCAAAAACACACAAATTTTTTTTGGATGGATGAACATAGGTTTGTATGTGTAGCTCAATTTGCCATTTATAGGCCATTCATCAAGTGCCCAGAAAAATTTTAACAGATTGTGAAGGAATATTAATTATTAATCATTAATTCTATACATCCCCTTGAACCACTTAATACAAGCACCATAGGATGTCAAATTGGCATTTATTGATACAAAAAGCTGATGCAGTGTAGCCTAGAAATTCTTCAAGTTAATTTTGATAGATGAATCACATACGTGAGAAACAAATGTGTAATAATAATTTAAAAATGATTTATAGAACATGGGCCTAGAATCCCAATCAGCACCTATCTCAACCTGATGTTGTAACCAAAATAAATTCTAAAGGAAATTTTATTTTGCTAAACATATGATTTGGAATTGTATCTCAATTTTTCAGAGAAAATATTTTAATAAAAAAACATGGGAAGTGGTATTTCTTTTCCTGCACTTTCCTTGAAACAAAGTTTATAACACAAGGAAGAGCGTGAAAAAGTGAAGAAATATCATCCTCTTTCTCTAGTGATGCATTGAATTCACAAGATAGTTTCTTGAATCCATAAAAAGAAGAAGAAGAAGAAGAAGAAGAAGAAGAAGAAGATAAAACTCAAATATTTTATTAAATAATATCAGTAATATGTATCAACTCTCGATTAAACCACTAATAAAGTAAAAAAATTCTAATTTGTAATTATAAGAAATAGTAAGTTTTTAATCTTAATAAAAGTTGTCCAAAATAGTACAACTCATCGAAAGCCAGCTAATTTATTAAAAATAAAAAGTCTAGATAAACTTTATTGGAAGAGTCCTATCATGATTACAAGTAAATTTTTTTTTAAAATACAAATCTACAAGTCTTAAAATAAAGAAATACTACAAAATTTGAAAATACTAAAATAGTATTTTTTTTTCTTTCTAAAATCTAGTTTTTAAACTAAAAGTGTGCATTTTCTCGTGAAACGGATGGATACGACCCACTATGTGAGTCAGTTGACCCCGAATGAACTGTTACAACAAAGATTAATAGGTTGTGTGTCCCATAACGATGCTCAAATCAAATTTTTTTATAGTCCACACTTCAAACAACAATTTCTTTTTATCTAAATCAAATTCGTCACGCCTTATATATGATTGGACTAAATTTGATGGACTAATTACACTTTTGTTTGGGCTTCTTTTGGTCCGATCATGCAAAGGACACATCTATTACATGCTGTATATCAATTTCAGCGAAAATAATAATTTCTTTTCTCAATCTTTCCATAGATCCAAACAAGCCCTAAAAGATTAGATACAAGTAAGACACAGACAGTTTTACCCTCACAATTAGTTGACCGGATAATTTAATGCATGTCTCATTGGCTGCGTTTCCCTTCAACCACAAGTATTTTAGTGATTTTCATTATTTTTCATGAGAGAAGCCTGCACCCATTTGCCCTTGTTGAGAATGTGGAGCCACATCTAGGCCGCCTTCGACTGGTCGTAGGACGTCTTCGACCGGTCGTAGGGGCCTGCTCGACTGGTCGTGGACCGACTCGACTCAAAGTCCAGCGATGCTGTTTTGGGCCCTAGGACTGGTCGTAGGGACTGTAAGACCGGTCGTAGGGATCTTACGACTGGTCGTAGCTCTCTTAGGATCAGTCGTAGGTTACGCAGATTATTTTCGAAACTAATACGGATTGCGAATTTTGGTGTCGCCTTTTGTAAAGGTGCGGAAGAGAAGTTACCTAAACTATAAATAGGGGTTCCTAGGGCTTTTCTAGGTAGATGGGGAATATTGAAAAGTAATTTCAAAGGTGTGGGCTAAGGGTTTTCTATATTCTTCCAAGGGAGAGGTTAGTATTTTACCTTGTAATCTTTGTTTCTTCATAGTAGAAGTTTGCATCCGTGGTTTTTTACCCTAATTTGGAGTTTTTCCACGTATATCTTGTCTTGTGGTTTGTTTGGATTACTTTGATCTATTTCTAATTTATATTCCTTTCTGTTTATCGTTTGTGGGTGAGGCTTGAGATTGGATCTCGGTCCACTGCGTTGTTGGCATGCTGCGCAACAACTGTTATCAGAGCTATTGGTTTAGTTCTATTGGAAGCGATGGCGAAAGATGGAAAAACTAAAATTGAGAAGTTTGATGGTTCAAACTTTACCTTCTGAAAGATGCAGATGGAAGATTATTTGTATCAGAAGGACCTCTACATTCCTCTAGAAGGAAAAGAGAAGAAACCAGAAAAGATGACAGATGATGAATGGTTTTTACTGGATAGGAAGGCTTTAGGAACGATCCGACTCACTTTGTCTAAGAGCATCGCCTTCAACATATCCAAGGTGAAAACGACAAAAGAATTGATGGAAGCCCTAGCCACCATGTATGAAAAACCCTCAGCATCCAACGAGGTTCATCTTATGAAACAACTATTTAACATGAAGATGCTAGATGGTGGGAGCGTGGCTAAACATCTAAACGAGTTCAATACAGTCACGAGCCAGTTGGAATCCGTTGGCATCATTTTTGACGATGAGGTCAGGGCGCTATTGATCTTATCCAGTCTGCCAGATAGCTGGGATGGTTTGGTGATTGCTATGAGCAATTCTTCAGGGTCGACAAAGCTAAAATTTGATGATGTGGCCAATCTAATTCTCAGTGAAGAATCTAGAAGGAAGGCATCATGAGTTTCAGGGAATGCTCTAAACGTTGATGGAAGAGGAAGACCGCAGAACAGATGAGGCAATAAACACGGGCGTTCTAAGTCGAGGAAGAAGTCCAAGGGACCAAAAGATAAAGACGGGTGTTGGCATTACGGTAAGAAGGGGCACATTAAACGTGATTGCAGGGCGCTTAAGAAACAAGATGAAAGCTCTCAAGGCGGGAATGATTTAGTGAATCTGTCTAAGGAGAGCGACACAAAGGCGTTGATCTTGTCTCTTGATGCGAGGAATGAGTCATGGGTTATAGACTCGGGTGCTTCGTTTCTTGCCACTTCATGTAAGGAAGTTCTGTTGATTATGTGTTAGGGGACTTTGGGAGAGTCTACCTGGGTGATGATGAGTCATGTAGTATTGTTGGAAAGGGGGACGTTCAGGTCAATCAGAAAGACGGAACGGTTTTGAAACTGAAGGATGTCAAACATGTACCGAGTTTGAGAAGGAATCTGATCTCAGTGGGGCAGTTAGCCGACACCAGTTATGTGACAACATTCACCAGTGATTTCTTGAAGATCATAAAAGGTGCCTTGGTGATATCTCGAGGCAAAAAGGAAGATACTTTGTACGTGACTTCAGGATCGTATAGTTCACTCGCAGTCGCATCAACTGGAGTGAATGGGCAGTTATGGCATCAGAGGTTGGGACATATGAGTGAGAAATGGATGAAAGTGCTGTTGTCAAAAGGGAAGCTACTAGGGCTGAAGTTTCTTGACTTAGAATTCTGCGAGGACTGCTTATATGACAAGCAGAAGAGGGTAAGCTTCAAGAAGACAAGACGTGCTCCAAAGACGTATCTATTGGAGCTTGTACACAGTGATGTGTGGGGACCGGCACAGGTATCATCTCTTGGTGGATCACGTTATTTTATTTTCTTTATTGATGGTGCTAGTAGAAAACTGTGGGTTTATTTCTTAAAGCATAAATCTAATGTATTTGATGCGTTTAAGAAGTGAAAAGTTATGGTAGAAAATGAGACAGGTAAAACAATAAAGTATCTCAGATCTGATAATGGGGGAGAGTATTGTGATAAGAGGTTTGAGGAGTATTATGCAGCAAGTGGAATCAAACATCAGAAAATGATTCTAGGGACACTGCACCAGAATGGTGTGGCTGAGCGCATTAACAAGACCATCCTTGAGCGCGCCAGGAGCATGAGGTTACATGCAGGGTTGCCCAAGACCTTTTAAAAAGATGCTATAAATACTGTCGTATATCTTATCAATAGAAGTCCCTCAACACCATTAGATGGTAGGCTACCAGAAGAAACGTGGACTGGGAAAGAAGTGAACCTTACACATCTCAGAGTGTTCGGTTGCACTTCATATGTTCACATTGATGTAGAGCACAGAAACAAGCTGGATGCGAAGTCTAGGAGGTGCACGTTTATAGGATACGGGCAGGATGATTTTGGCTACAGGTTTTGAGATGCAGAAAATAGAAAAATCATCGAAAGCAAGGATATAGTCTTCAATGAAAAAGTGATGCATAAGGACAGTGTGTAAGAAAATAAGGCCGAGAAAAAGGAATTCGTAGAGTTAGAAGAGTTACCAGACATGGGTGTTACAACACCACAAGATGATCGTGCACAGGAGCATTATGAGGCAGAGCCACAGACACCGGTTGTGTGGAGGTCTACTCGGGAGAGGAGACCCACAGTCCGATACTCACCCTCCTTACATTATCTACTGCTGATAGATAATGGTGAGCCAGAGTGTTTTGAAGAGGCATTACAGTCAGATACACGGGTTAAGTGGGAGCAAGCCATGGATGAGGAGATGGACTCTCTTGATTCTAATCGTACATGGGAGTTAGTCACTCTACCCAAGGGTAAGAAAGCTTTTCATAACAAGTGGGTTTACAGATTGAATGAGGAGCATGATGGTTCGAAACGGTACAAGGTGAGACTAGTTGTAAAAGGGTTTCAACAGAAGGCAGTTATCGATTTCACCTAAATAATTTCACCTGTAGTGAAAATGTTTACGATTTGTATGGTCTTGAGTATAGTGGCTACAGAGAACTTACATCTAGAGCAGTTAGATGTTAAGACAGCCTTTCTTCATGGAGACCTTGAAGAAGAAATATATATGCATCAGCCGATAGGATACATGGCACCAAGTAATGAGAACAAGGTGTGCAGACTAAAGAAAAGTCTATATGGCCTGAAGCAGGCCCCGAGGCAGTGGTACAAGAAGTTCGATAGCTTCATGTCAGAAAATAGTTTTAGGAGATGTCATGCAGACCACTATTGTTACTTGAAGAAGTTTGATACGTCATACATCATCCTTCTTCTGTATGTTGATGATATGCTTGTTGCTGGTTCAAGCATAAAGGACATCTCAGATCTCAAAAGATAATTATCTAGAGAATTTACTAAGAAGGATTTACGAGCTGCAAAATAAATCCTAGGTATGAGGATAAAATGTGACAGGAAAAATAAGAAATTGGTTTTGTCACAGGCAGAGTACATAACCAAGGTACTTGATCGATTCAATATGGGAGGAGTTAAGCTGGTTAGCACTCTATTAGCCAACCACTTCAACCTATTTAAGGAGTAAGGTGCAAAGACGCAGGAGGAACGGGACTACATGGCCAAAGTCCCATATGCGTCAGCGATTGGAAGTCTCATGTATGCTATGGTAAGCACGAGGGCAGACATTGCTCAAGTAGTGGGAGTTGTTAGCAGGTTCATGAACAACCCCGGGAAGGAACATTGGGAAGCTGTGAAGTAGATCCTCAGATACCTGGTGGGTACTAAGGATGTAGGGTTGTGTTATGGTGGATTGAAAATCAAGCTACAAGGCTACGTGGATTCAGATTTGGCAGGAGATATCGACAGCAGAAGAAGCACTATAGGTTATGTGTTTACTCTGCGTAGTGCTACAGTCAGTTGGGTCTCTCAGTTACAGAAGATAGTATCTATCAATATGACAGAAGTAAAATATGTTGCGGCTATAGAAGCATGCAAGGAGATGGTGTGGATGCAAGGTTTTATGGAAGAGTTGGGTAAGAAGCAAGTAGATTGCAAGCTGTACAGTGACAGTCAGAGTGCAATACACTTGGCTAAGAATTCAGCCTTTCATTCAAGGACCAAGCATATTGCCATCAGATATCACTTCATACATTCGTTATTGGAAGATGGATCGATTATTCTGGAGAAGATTCATACAAGTAAGAATTCTTCAGATATGTTGACCAAGGCGGTCACAAGGGAGAAGCTGAAGCTCTGTTCAGCTTTGATTGGTCTTCAGGCTTGAAGACGGGGAGGTGGTGCACTCCGGATGAAGAAGATGAAGGTTTTGGCGATGTGTCTCTAAGAGAGATATTGTTGAGAATGTGGAGCCACATCTAGGCTGCCTTCGACCGATCATAGGACGTGTTCGACCGGTCGTGGACCGGCTCGACTCAAAGTCGAGCGATGCTATTTTTTGTTGTTTTGGGCCCTAGGACTGGTCGTAGAGACTGTAAGACCGGTCGTAGGGATCCTACGACCGGTCGTAGCTCTCCTAGGACCAGTCGTAGGTTACGCAGATTGTTTCCGAAACTGATATGGATTGCGAATTTTGGTGTCGCCTTTCGCAAGGGTGCAGAAGAAAAGTTACCTAAACTATAAATAGGGGTTCCTATGGCTTTTATAGGTAGATAAGGAATATTGGGATGTAATTCCAAAGGTGTGGGCTAAGGGTTTTCTATATTCTTCGAAGGGAGAGGTTAGTATTTTGCCTTGTAATCTTTGTTTCTTGATAGTGAAAGTTTGCATCCATGACTTTTTACCCTAGTTTGGAGTTTTTTCACATATATCTTGTCTTGTGGTTTGTTTGGATTGCTTTGATCTGTTTCTAGTTTATATTCCTTTCTGTTTATCGTTTGTGGGTGAGGCCTGAGATTGGATCTCGGCCCACTGCGTTGTTGGCGTGCTGCGCAACAGCCCTTTATCGCACACAAACTCTGTCAAACACAAAAGTACATGGTCCCACCATGATGTCTGTATGAATGTAGCATCTAGGATGTGAGCCAAAAACCTAGGAAAATCTAAATCTCAAGTGGGCCAAAACCACCAAAAATATTGAGATAGATGGGGATGCTTATTATTGAAACCACCTTAGTTGTTCTCTTTTTCTCTATTCATGTGTGGTCCACCCTAAGTGCATGTACTATTTTCCGCCCATCTCTCTCCCTTCCTCTCTTTATGTGCACCACACATGCATACCCTTATTACTAAGGAAAAAAATGCTAAGGGGATTCAGGTGAAAAGAGATTGACATTGTGACGCCGCACACAAATGCAAATGTGACAGGTGCAACATCTGTGTGAGTTGATGAAGTGGGTCCCACCACAATTATTCCTCTTGAAAAATTAATCAGATCCACTCATTAAGAGGGCCCACGTGTGTGTGTGTGTGTGAAATGTGGAGAATTAGAGAAAATAATGTGGATGGTTGAGCTTGAATTTTGGAACAAGGAGGGTAAGACTTGACAAATAGCCAAAATCTCTCACTTGTTAACTCGTTATGTTGGCCCATAATTCTCTACATAGCCTTCTATAGGTTTAGGATTTATGTATCATGCAAAAGTAGCCCACTCAATGATCAGTTGATGCAAAATTCATTTTGATCCCACTCATAAGCTAGTTGTGACCTATATATGGAGTCATGCCATCGGTCTCCATTAATTCCAAAGGGGTGGCCCACTCAATGTGCCAACTTTATTACCTTTTTACCTAATGTGGGGCATGTTGTCTGTCCCACCCCATTATGATGATTCTCACTTTCGTATTTCTCAACTACTTTCCTTTCATGCCATGGGAATGTAGGAAATAAAACCAATATGAAATGTATAAATAACTTCATAATTTTTCATCATGTATATTATTTTCAAAGCTATTCCAAGAAACTAATGTATGTTTTTTTTTTCCTACAGTATAAGTGTTGGTAAGGGTTTTATTTTTTATTTTTTATTTTTTTTGGTGCTACTTTCTTTGAAGTACTAAAGACTAATATCGATTCAACAAAAACCTGAACTAGCAAGTTATATTTTTCTGCATTATTAATTTATATTTGACACTTACAATTTGTTATGTATTATTTTTGTAAGATCCGTATCCTAGATGGTACTGTTCCATAGGCTTCCGCGATTTTTTCGATCGAATTTCGACAACCTTTAACCTTCATTCGACATTTGCGCGTGATCATAAGCTGAGTCCTGCCAACCTGAGTGGAATCAACCTGAGACTTGTACCATAGTAACTGCGTCGTTGCCACGGTTCCGATGTCGCGTCTCACGCATTGAGGCGATACCCTGGCCAGGAGATATGGACCCGCGATCAGTTGGAGAAAGATGCCGTATATTTGCAAACCTAAGAGAATCTCTACAACATGTCACCTCAATCAATCAATTAATTCTATCAATGGTCAAGTGCACATCACCTCACACCCATCCCCAAGCAACCCCAAAAGTCAAAAAGTTCTTACACACCCCATGCCCTTCATATACCATCTACCCCTAAAGTCAAAACATTCTTACACACATCACTCACCACATCCCTCACTCCATCAACCATCCCTCTCTCTCTCTCCTTACAACACACTCTCTCTCATTTCTCAAATTCATTTCCAAGCAATGAAAGAGCCACATGTCTAAGCTCTCCCAAAGCTCTCATGGAGGAGCTTTAGTGTGGCCCACTTCCTACCCTTTCATCTCCCATCTCAACCATCAAAATTTCATCTCTTTTATTAGGATCGAAGCTAAGGAACAAAGGAAGCCAAGGGAGCAAGAAGAAGATGGTGGGTGATCTTAGATTCTTATCTTTCATTCATTTATTTGATTTAAGGGTCCATATATGTGGGACCCACCTTGATGTACACTTTGTAATAAGAGGGGCCCATAGTGGCAAGGCCCCTCCATCACCGCCAAAATCTCTCTCTCTCTCTCTCTCTCTCTCTCTCTCTCTTTCTCTCTCTTCCCTCCCTTATTCTCTTTCTCATGTATTATGGCCCCCACTGTGATGTATGATCCATGTCATCCCATCCGTAGGGCCTACCTCGCTGACCGTCTTTTGGTGGGCCTGGATGTCGGAGAAACATAAATATCAGCTTAGGCCATGGGACCCTGGGCCACCACACGTACCGACGTGAGGTATGGGTCTTATCATCACCGTCCATCAGAGACAGTGGGACCCATACCCATAGCTCCAGTGGTAGGCTGAGTGAAAGATACCTCGTTTCAACGTTAGGACCCAGACCCATAGCTCTAGTGATAAGTTGAGTGGAAGATACCTCATTCAACACTAAGGTCTTGACATTGATTTCCTAGTGGGGGCGGTTGACAATGAAGTGTGACCTGACTGTGGGGTCCATGGGACCCATCCGGGTCCTCCATCCAGTTAGACGGGCCACACCATTGTCTATGTGTTTATCCAAACCGTCCATCGTCTTTGGACGGTGGGACCCACCCCAAGGTGATGTATGGGTTTTATCATCACCGTACACTGATGTGGACCCCTCCATCACATGTGTTGAATGCTCACCGTCTAGCAGCAACAATTGTTGGACATTGGTAAAGCACATATATCAGCTTCTCCAGAGCTTTTGGGTCCACACGTGTGGACCTACTTGGTACATGCGCCTCATCCTAGCCGTCCATCATTCTGACGGTGGGACCACCTGGTGCAGGTGCTTCATCTCAGTCGTTCAGCCATCTTGACGGTGGGACCACCTTGATGATGCGTTGGGTCCACCGTCTAGCCCATGGACGGTGGATCCCAGCCATGATGTATGTGTTTTACACATGCCGTCCATCTGTTTTTGATGGTGGGACCCACTACCATCTGACGATAGCAAATTCTGTGGGTCCCACTACTAAGGACGTCAGATATATTATAAATATAATATATTATATTATATATTATATATATCATATAATATATACATGGTGATGGGTTCTACGTGGGACCCACCTTTACCTTCCTAGTGCAGCCAACTGCACGAACAACAACTATCTAGCTGCTCCTTATTGGCAGCAAGCCCACAGACCCCATGTTGATGTACGTGTGTTATCGACATCGTCCACTGTTTGAACAATGGGGCACACCATGATGCATGTACTGTATCCATACCGTCCAAACATTTTGAGATATCATTGTATGACATGAGTGCAAGGATGAGTCAGATCTAAAGTTCAAGTGGACCCCACCATTTAAATAGTGGATCGTGACATCCACTGTTCAAACTCTTAAGGGCCACAGTAGTTTCCAATTAAGTTGATATTTGTTTTCACTTCATTTATCTCTATGTTAACTTATAAATAGGTCGGATCACAAAATGCATAAGGGTGGGCCCAATTGTTATACCTGAGGCCCATTGGCGTGGCCCGAGTTAATATACATAAGGCCCACCTGAATTGGCCCATTTTATTCGGCTCATCTGATTGACCCATTTGATTCGATCCATCTGATTGACCCATTTGATTTGACCCATTTGATTTGATCCATCTGATTGACCCATTTGATTCGACCCATCTGATTGGCCCATTTGATTTGATTCATTGGATTTGGCCCATTTGATCATCCCATTTGATGTATATGAGGCCCAATGAGACGTATGTGAGGCCTTTGAGTGGGCCGAATGTGATGTATATGAGGCCCATTGCGATGTGAGATTCTACCATGATGTATGTGATGATGCTTTTTTTGACGATCATGCCTTGGGAGCAATGATGGTTTGACGTCCACATTGTAAGAGCAATGATGATTAAATGTCCGCATTGTAACTCTCCCGAGGGCCCATTATTAGGCTCATATGTGTAGTGTGTAGGCCGTCTAGGCCCATCTTAGTTACGAACAAGAATCCATCGCCATATAACATATTTAGTATAGTTTCATGATTCATGATCATACGCATCATATGTATACTTGATATGAGAAGTGACTGATCACGGCATATGTCTTCGGGTAGATTGTTTATAGGCTCCCGGATAGGAGGTGATGCCTTACATGAGCGCGCGATACGCGCATAATTGCTGCATGACTGGATAGTGTGATTTATGCATTTCGCATTGTGTGATATGGTTACTATATGCCTTAGCGACATCGGGGTCATAACCTCCACAGGCATATCGTGGTTGACAGGATTGAATATAAAAAATCTTATTCTAAATGGGGTGCTATAGATATCCTGGGTGAAAGTCCCTAAACCCTTATGGTACCAGGAGGTTGTTTCAACGTTTAGACCGAGTGGGTGCATGAGCATCAAGTGCCGATTACCAGAAGGCCGCGCTTTTCACTGTGTCATGGTCAGTTGGAAGGGGGTGCGGCCTTATTCATCCGCTATCGACGAGTTGGGCTAGATATTGACAGACGGATAGTGAGGTCTCTTCCACTCACCTTGTTGCACACGATGGGGCAGAAATCTGGCTTAGAGTGTACTAGACCTCGGTGATATTCCAGAGTTAAACTGTATTGATATATGGACTCAGATAAGGATTCATATGCTTGAGTTGCATCTTATATAACATGGCCTTGGTATGGCCAACATCATTCATGTCTTGCATCGCATAGCCTTGGTACAGCTAATGGTATTCATGGATTCATCAGCATGTTCCGTATTACTCTGATATTATATAATTGTATTACTACCTTGTGCACACACTTTCACCATCCTCTAAGCTTTCCATAAGCTTATGCACGACCATTATATGCAGGTGACGTTGGATTGCAGCAGCACTGAGGCTAGAGCACATGACAAATCATTTTGGAGCTTTTGTCTATCATCATTGTATTTCCCTTTATACGCTTTGCACTTCTAAATTTTTTATCATAATGAAAATGTGACGGAGTTTTTGGTTGTTGTTTATGGGTTATGCCTTTGGTTATGCTTATTATGAATCAAACTGACGTTGAAAATCCTCCTCGTATCATCCCAGAATCGGAACTTAGCGAATGGACACTGGGAACTGAGAATGGGGTACTACGGAGGCTGTCGATGTCAGATTCGGCGATCGAAAATTTTGTGAGCCCGATTTTCGAGTTTGGGACGTGACAATTTTTTATTAATTGTATTGAATATTTGCTTATTTTTCATGTATTGTTATTTGTAAACAATATTAACTATATTATATGTTGTATATTTTTTATTTTTGTATATGATTTTTTTATTTTTATTAATGGTATGTTAGCAGGTTAAGATATAAGCACATGAAGAATACGTTGAAGCACTAAGAACATGAGATATTGGTGGATAATTGATAAAAATAGGTTAAAAATCAAACTTAGATTTTTTATTTTTACTTTATTACTTTATTTAAGGTTTTATTATGTCTATTTGTTTGCAATTTCAATTAAACATCCTCTTAATTGAAAACTCACAATATTAAAAAAAAAACAAAAAAAATAATAATAATAATAAAATAGAAGAGTTGTTACATTGCTGATTTTGAGCTATTTTTTCTCTTTCAAAAGCTTTTTTTTTGTCAATTTCTATCCCATTAATTCTAAAATAAAATTTGTGCTGCTTATTTTTAATTTTTTATTGTATTTTATTACTCAAAATGTAAAAGAGATTTTATCTTATTTTCTTTGATTTTAGAGGTTATACCCAATGAAGGGATATACGAGTAGGGCCACAGAAGTTTGAATCAAACCGATATCTTTGTTATCCTTTTATTCATGTCTGTGTAACTTTATCAATAGGTTTTTGATGATAATAGGTTGGATGAACTTGATAAACATCACAATAGGCTCTGTGAAAGTTTTAATGGCGTCCCTCAATATACAATATTTTGTTTGATTGATTCCCCATGTTTTCAACATCTTAATCCTATTTTATGTTATTATCTCACTGTTTTATTATAATATCTCATAACCATTGAGAAAGTGGAGGACCCTCATTCAAATTATAGCCGCAATGTATTTGAACACCATTCCATCGTACATATGTTAATGGAAGCATTGCTTTTCTAAGTAAAGTAAGCTGTACATTTGAATACTTGACAACATGATAATAGGAATCAAATCAGTTTGAGATTAAATTTTGGTTTGAAAAGGAAATGAAATTAAATTAGAAGCATTGCTTTTTCTAAGTAAACTGTACATTCAAATACTTTCACAACATGATAATAGGAATCAAATCAGTTTGAGATTAAAGTTTGGTTTGAAAAGGAAATGAAACTAAATTGGGAGTAAATGACTTAATCCATCATGGATGGTAGTAACTGAAAAACATTTGAAATTCAAATATTATTCTTGGATAGAAGAAAATCTAAGGAATTTGATTGCATTTGAATTTTACAATATATTCACACCAACACAGATGATATCCCAATCAACTTTAATATCCAAAATTAGTGTATATATCTAATATTTGATAAATGATTATGATAAGCATATTGAAATATTAGTAAAAAAAATGAGAAAATTTCAAACCTCAGTGGGCCACTAAGTATCACAAACAAGCAACTTGATAACATTATTAACCGTTCATTTAGATGGCCAACGTTTGAACAATTTGGATCATTCTAATTAGATTGTTTCATAGTATTATTAACGTGGCATGTGTATAGTAGACATGTGCTAGCCATACTTTTCTTTACTCGTGCGACTCTCTAATGGCCTATTTGGTTTTTCAATTTCATATGAAATACAAAGTTAGCCATCATTATCTTTTTTATGTGTTTGCTTAAATAGGAATTATGGCTCATAAATTAAGAGTTAAATACACTCTTAAAAAAAGTGGGTAAAATAAATTATAATAGTTTCATTTTCATATTATAAACTACCATATTTATGGTGACTTTTAGGAATTACAGTCAATTATAAATGATGTAACCACATAATTACAAATAATAATCATTACTCGTTTACAATCATTTACCTTACAATTGGAAAACACAGAGCCAAAAAAGAATTCCACCTCATTTACTTTCAAATCCCTCCTTTAACATAAGATTTCAGTTATTTGTTTATTACTCCTAATTCATTTCATTTCTATGGATTTACCCTATCCAAACGCACTTTAGAAGTCATTTATCTCCATTTACTCCCATTTAAACGTCATTGTGCTTGCTTATAATTATTTCCACCATTTCAACGACAGGTTTATCATAATTATATGTTTATGTGGGCTGAGCCACCAAACCATAAAATTAGTGATAAACTGACACCTATTCAATTCCTAAAGTTCAAAAGATAATTCAAGGGGGTGAAAGAGCCCTGGTTTGTCAATTAGTGTGATTGTTGAGTCAGCTAGACAGAAGAGCCCCATAGGAAGATTGATCAAGCGTCTTCCTCAACTGGATGTGCTCGAACTCATCACAGGTAAATATTGAGCCTCACATCCCATGTCCCAAAACACCAGGTAATTAAAACTCTTATAATTGGATAGAAAAGCCTAAGGGATTATGGTTAGAAAACTTTTTTTCAAACTCAGAAAAATCTCTAAGTTTTCTGCCTGTGTCGATTTATCGACAAGTGGTTTGATAACATCGAACACTGTTGTCGATGTCCTCGAAGCTCACTCGATATTATCGAAATGAGGACATAAGATGTCCAGCAACCACAAAGATCTCTGGACAGAATTATCGATGTATCGATAGATGGTTCAATATCATCGAAATTTGAATCTCGAGTCCATCGAGTAGACTCGATAAAATCGACATCAGGTCTATTGTGTCGAAAGTTCTATTAAGGTGAATAATATAATCTTCGATATATTGAGGAGCTCCTCGATATCCTCATAATTCAAATCTTGAAGATATCAGAAGCCCTTCGATGATATTGGATTGGGATAAATTTCTATCCAGCAAGTTTTTTAGGTTATTTTTTCTTGGATCGTAGGTCACTCGATAAAATCGATATTCAAATATCAATCATATCAAGGCATGGTCAATGTCATCGAAAGAGGACAGAAACTGTCCTACAAGCTTATAAGAAAATTCCTTGGAATTATCAATGAATCAACACCACCCTCGATATCATCGATCTTCAAATTCCAATGATATCGAGTGACGCTCGATCATATCATTTACGTGAAAATTTTCAAAGGCGAGTCTCTCACATTTTCAAATGTCAAGGAATCGAACCTCATGTCAATGAAATTGGAGTTTAAAATCTGATGACATCGACGCACATTTGATTTTCTCGACCAGTTGACAAAATGTTTCAAAAGCATTTGACATTTGAGTTCGTGTCATCGAGCAACCAGTCGATGTTATCGAGAGTAAATTCTTGATGATATCGAACCCTGTAAAAAATGTGACCGTTTTATATCCATTGGAACCTTTTTCCTATTTAATGAGAGTTTGCCATTGGTTGTTGGATAAAGAAAATAGAGAGTGCTTTTGTGTGTTTAACCCTATATCACATACCCTAAGCCTTTTCTCTCATGAAAGTTCATCCTCCAGTCCACCCTCATCATTGACATTCAATAGAGTGAATTGGGGAATGAACTTCCGCATTCAAGGATCTTACAGCTACCACCTTAATTGAAAATCATTAAGCCGGGATGCTATGAATGCATAAATGATTGGAATAATTCTATCTCCTCTATAGGAAAACATTTAATAGAGTAGGATTCCATCATAACCTTGACCCAACCCATTGCCATGTATTGGTACATCTTCTGAGTTGCGGCTCAAGGAAGCTGAATATTCTTCATCATCAAAGGAGGAGATCTTCATCAACGCGTTAAACGGGGCTCATCTACTTATCTTTAAGTCATTAGAGTCTAGAGGGCCCTTGTGATCATTCCTTCTATAGGATTGGGTCTAAGGTGTTTCTCACCCCTTGCAAGTCCTCATAAGAGGCATCCAGTGGGAGTGTACGTGGGGGTGCTTTGTGTTGACCCTTGCTCTGTGGAGAGCATAAACTGGTTAGAGGTGAACCTGTTGCGAAACCTCCATTAGGTTCCTTGTGTGGATCCTTGGCCAGTGAGGCTTAAAAGTCGGGTGCTGTGTGTTGACCCTTACTCATGAAGCATAAACTATGTCGTGTAGACACATTGTGTCAGCCTAAGTGTAGGTTGTACTAGTTATAGGTGAACCTGATTTAAAACCTATGGTTTAAGGTGAACCTGTTGTGAAACCTCCTTTAGTGAGATCCGATACACTCAAGAGTTGAGTGCGTCTGAGTAGACAAGTAGTCGAACCACTATAAAAATGATTGTGTTTGAGATTGCTATTGTCTGTCATTACTTATGTGATTTCCTTAAATGTTTTTATATTTGATTATCTGATATCACATCTCACACACAGTTACATCCATCATAAACTATGTATACATCTTATTCATCTTTCAATTAGTTTCATGATTGGATCCTCTATTTGGCTTGGAAGCCATTAGAGTTACTCTGAAGAAATCCTAATGTATGCATATTTACTCAGGATTAGATTAATAGGATTTTAAATAACCGTAAAATATTAAAAAGTCCTATTCACCCCCCCCCCCTTCAGGACATATTGGCATATTTTAACTTCAACTAAAGTGGTCATTACCGTAATTTCAATTGGTATCAGAGCGGGTCTCTCTTAAAGGCTTCACCACCTAGAGAGTGATCTTAACTGAAGTTGGTAATATGGCCAAAGGAGAGGGCTCATCAGTCATTAGACCTCCAGTGTTTGATGGATCAAGTTATGCATACCGGAAGGCTAGAATGCATTACTTTTTGAGATATTTGGATCATGATGTTTGGGACATTGTTGAAAGAGGATACATGCTACCAACCGAACAAATAGTACTTGAAAATGGCACCGTTATCACTAAACCAAAATCCAAAGAAATGTGGACAACATTCAATAAAGAAAAAAAAACCTTTGAGGCTAAAGCCATGAATACTATCTACTGTGTTGTTTCCCAAGAAGTTTTCAATCAAATCAGTATGTGTGGGATAACCAAAGAAGCATGGAATTTGTTAGAAACAACTCATAAAAGAACAAGCACTATGAAGAGATCTAAACAGCAACTCCTAACATCACAGTTTGAAAGTCTCAGAATGGAAGAGCATGAGACCTTCATAGAGTTTTTCACAAAACTGAACATCATTTGCAACTCCATGGGTGGATTAGGTAAGAAAGTTCTAGTCCCAAAAATCTATATGAAAATACTAAGATCATTACCAGAACGGTTCAATCCTAAAGTAACAACCATAAAAGAGTGTAAAAACATAGATGAAATGAAAGTAGAAGAACTAGTAGGTTCCCTACAAACATTTAAACTACACTTTAAACAAACCCCTAAATCCAAAACAACTGTCTTTAAAACTTCAAAGAATATAACAAATGAGGACATTGAAAGTGAAAGAGAAAACGAAGATGAAGAAGTGGCTTTATTGGCTCAATGGTTTAGAAAATTCTTTCAGAAAAATCATGGTCGTCCATTTAAAGTAAGACAGATGGACAACAAACATTTCACAGGTAAATCTGGTAAAAAGTCAAAGGAGCCACAATGTTATACCTGTCGAAAGTTTGGACACCTGTCTACTGAATGTCCAAATAAAAAAACTAAGGGAAAGGCAATTAATGGTTACCATATGAGATGATACGAAAGTCTCAGACTTAGAATCTAGCGACTCAGAGAGCGATGGAGACCAAAAATCTCTAAAAATTCTTGTGGTCTCCACTGCCTCAACCATTCCCACTGAAACCGAGAATGTTAAAGAACAGTAAGCCAATGAATCATTTCCATCGGATAATGAGAAAACTGAGAAGGAAGAAGAAGAACATGACAAATTACATGATGCTTACAATCAACTCTACATTCATAGCATCAACATCCTTAAAAGACTTGGAATATCTAAAAACAAAAAGGAATTTCTGCAAAAGGATCTGGATAAAACTTTAGAAATTAATACACATCTAATTAATGACTTACAACAATATCATTCAGATAATGATAGATTAGAAAGAATCAACATCCTCCTTAAATCCGAGTCTGAAAAACTAAACAAACAAGTTGAGCTATTAAAAGAAAAAAACATGCTCCTTCAAAATGAAAATCACACACTCCTGTTTGATTTAAAAGAATCCAAAAAACTTGCTAAGCTAAACTATAAGTTTTCCCAGAGTGGTGAGAAATTAGAAAAACTCTTAAGTATGGAAAGACCCGGAAAGGACAAGAGTGGCTTAGGATATGAAAAACTTAAAGCAAAAACTAGAAATGCAGCACCAATGGCTAAAAAATCTACTGTTTCAGGTAGTAAAATAAGAACGACTCCTGTTTGTCATTTATGTGGTAATTCTAGTTGTTATAAGTTTGAATACATGTCACATAGGAGGACTCAACATAATTTTGGTCAAAATCATACCGGTAAATATAGACTAACCAGAGAAACAATACAAAGTATCAGGAGTCCACCTAGGAATATGGATAGAACAAATACACATCCATCACCACCTAGAATGACTAACAGAATGAAGGAGTTATTAAATCAAGTGGCTGAATTAAATAAGAAAGCAAATGAATATGGAAACACAATTCAGTTAACTAACTTGATTAAAGAAACTACCACGGTTAAAAATCCTGTCACAAAATGGGTAGTGAAAGAAAAGAAAAATTGCCTTTTCACTTACTCAAATCATATAACAAGCAATGATACTAAGTGGTACCTAGATAGCGGTTGCTCAAGACATGTCACTTGTGACAAATCCCTTCTTTCAAACTATTCAGATCTTAATGATGGAATAATCACCTATGGAGACGGAAGCACTGCTAAGGTAATGGGACATGGATTATTAAAGGAATAAATTCACTCAAAAATGAGAATTCCTTTTGCATAAAAGGATTAACGCATAATCTTCTGAGCATTTCTCAAATATGTGACAATGAGCATGTGGTTACTTTCAACAAACGGGAATGTGAAATCCTTAACTTATCAGAAAAATCAGTGATGAAGGGTTGTCACACAAATAACCACTATTATGTCATTAAAGGCAAAGGAAGAACTGATTCATATGCCTAGAAATATTGAGCATGGAAAAACAATTCTAGGTCATGCATTTAGATCTGGATAGCTGCTGAAATGATGCAATTTTGTTGAACTCCTAATGATATATTTGAGGTTTCTCACCTCAATCTTTTTGTATATAAACATCTTGATGTTTATAATTTTGATTTATACAATGTATGTACAAAATTTTGTTGTGTATACTATCTGATTCAAAGATATATTATACTATACATGAAGGTTTGTCAAAGTGCCAAAAAATGAAAAATACTCACCTTCGATATGTCTATTGATAAGTCACGAGGACTCTCGATTCAATCGACTAAAAATTGATATCATCGATGCCTCTTTGGAATGGAAAAAGTCAGATGATCGAGAATGTTATCGAAGACATCCTCGATATCATCGAATGAGGTCCATCGATATCATCGAAATAGTGTTTGATGATATCGAAGTGTGCCGCCCGATAAAAAGGCACTCGAGCGGGAAAATGGCATTTCACTTCTCAAGAACATTTTTCCTTCTTCCCTGCTCGTTCCTCTCAGCCAGTCTACTCAAAGCTTCGTCGAAGAGTTCCAAATGTCCTTTAAATCCGATAAATACCCTGCCATTCCCCACTTTTCATCAAGATTCCATCTTGCTCTTTTTGGGTATTTCCTTTTTTTCTAGAGAAGTTCTATCAGTTTATCTTCAAATCCTTCTCTGTGAATATCGACAAATGGGCAAGGACAAAGGGAAATTGTCTGGTCCTGGAGAATCTTCAAGATCCTCCAGGAAAAAGGTTCTTGCTCCAAGAGAAAGGGTAAGAGCTCCTGAACATGGGACCCCCACTCGCCAGCGAACACAACAGACATTGCGTGGCAGGTCTCAATCTGAAACACTGACCCCTCTTCCTGCTAGGGTGAATCCGACGCTGCCCAAATACACTGGGCGGAAGCTAGTTTTTAAAAGGAAGTTAGATAGGGAATGTCTAAAACCCTATAATCTGGAACCCCTATTAGCTGAAATTGGCTGGCTACCTCTCCTTGATTTTGGGGGTCCTTGTCACTATGAATGAACCTACCATTTCTTTGCTTCCAGTCATTTGTCGGTGTCTAATCCTTCATCCATGACGGTTTCTGTTGAAGGTGATGATGTAGAAATCACTCCTGCCGCCGTTGCAAACATCCTTGGCCTTACTCTATCACCCATCGGTCTCCCTGACATGGACCTTGAGAATGTTGAAACCTGGTCCATGGTTACAAAATTTCTGTCATGGTTGTGATATCCCCTGGTATCAAGGCAATGCATTAAAATTCAAGTTCATAGAAGCCTGATATCGTATTTTGCATGGTATCTTTGCCGTTAACATATATCTTAGAAGTACCAATCGTTCGGATCTCATCGGGTTTATGGCCATGGTAGTATACTCCGTAGCTATAGGGATCAAAATCTGCCTTCCTACTCTAATTATGCATCAGCTAGTATATGTAATTCATACGTCTCGGGATGTTCACTTGCCCTATCCTTGGATCATTCACATTGTGTGCAATGCGATCGGTTTTCCAACAACTAATGACCCGAAACTTCCCCTTCAACACTTCAATAAGAACAACATCAGAAAGATTAATTTGAAGTTCCATAAATTTCCCAAAGACCTACCCGAGGAAGGGATTCAAGAAGAAGGCAAACGTGGTGAAGGCGATGCTCCAGCCGAAGGTGCTAGATTGGCTAAGGGTGAGCCTCTTGAGCCTCAACAAGCTTCGTCCTCATTTGAACCCAGACATGCAAAAAGGTTCAAGCTCCATCAAGATAGGATTGGAGCAATACAGTGAGATGTCACCCAGCTAAAGGAGTCCGTGATGCATGGTTCACTGTCTTGGAACTACTAGTGAATGGGGTGCAACAATCGGTGCAACACTTGGTGGGATCTGATCACCTGCAGACACAACAATACTGTACCGTCCTCCTCTGCACCTCCACCATAGTATAAACAGTCAGTGTGTCATCACATACACCCTACTCTCATCTCAACATACAGGCATGAGTATCTTTTTGTATGCCCTACAATCCCATGAGTGTATGTGATGGCTTACTAACCTGCATAGTCTGACAAGTTTTTTGTTTTTTGATATGTATATGCCCATGGATGGGCTAGATACTTGTGGTTGTTTTTGGGTGCCCATGAATGGGCTTGATATTGTTTTTTGGTTTAGGACGAATGATATACTACTGCCAATATTGGGTAGTGTGTGTGTGTGTGTGTGTGTGTGTGTGTGTGTGTGTGTATATATATATATATATATATATATATATATATATATATATGGATATTTTGGGCTATGGCTATCTCATATGTCGTACTACCATTTTAATTTGGTTTACCTCCTGGTCTACTTTGGATGCTACTATCATCTGTGAATCTTGCTTTCTGTTTTATCTAGTTTATATCGACTAATGGTGTGTGATGCTTGATTTTTATCTCCATAGTATCTACTTATTTCACTGCTCTACTAGATATACTATGCATACATGGTTTCAGTAATGAGATGTCCTTTTACATCTATCTATTATGCTTATGCTATCTGCCTTTTGTTTCTTCCATATGCTTTAACTTCAGTCAATATCCGTTGTTATGATATCCTTTGCCAATGAATGATAAAAAGGGGGAGAACAAATTCACCCCAAAGGAAAATTGTGTGTGTATCTGTTTATGGATGGTGGTGCAGATGTTAGGGAGAGCAGCTATAAGACGACAGGGGGAGATTGTTGTTAGGGGGAGCAGCTACTGAATGACAGAGTCATCTGTGTTAGGGGGAGCAGCTCCAAGACGATAAGGGGAGATTGTTGTTAGGGGGAGAAGCTACTGAATGACAGTCATCTGTGTATATGAACTAGTTAGCTTTATAAAATTGTGTAAAGTTCATGTACACACAATTTAAGGTATTTGTCTAGAAGTTGTTCTAGGGTGTTTTGGTGTTTTGTCATGTAATTGACAAAGGGGGAGATTGAAAGTGCCCTGATTTGTCAATTAGCGTGATCGTTGAGTCAGCTAGACAGAGGAGCCCCATAGGAAGATTGATCAAGCATCTGCCTCAACTGGATGTGTGCCCGAACTCATCAAAGGTAAATCTTGAGCCTCACATCCCATGTCCCAAAACACCAGGTAATTAAAACCCTTAAAATTGGATAGAACACCCTTAGGGATTATGGTTAGAAAACTTTTTTTCAAACCCAGAAAAATCTCTAAGTTTTCTGTCTGTGTCAATTTATCGACAAGTGGTTCGATAACATCGAACACTGTTGTCGATGTCCTTGAAGTTCACTCGATATTATCGAAATGAGGACATAAGATGTCCAACAATCACAAAGATCTCTGGACGGAATTATCGATGTATCGATAGATGGTTTGATATCATTAAAATTTGAATCTCGAGTCCATCGAGTAGACACGGTAAAATCGACATCAGGTTTGTTATATCCAAAGTTCTACTAAGGCAAATCATGTAATCTTTGATATATCGAAGAGCACCTTGATATCCTTGGAATTCAAATCTCGATGATATCAGAAGCCCTTCGATGATATCAAATTGGGACACATTTCTATCTAGCAAGTTTTTTAGGTTATTTTTTCTTGGATTGAAGGTCACTCGATAAAATCGATATTCAAATATCAATCATATCGAGGCATGGTCGATGTCATCGAAAGAGGACAGAAACTGTCCCACAAGCTTATAGGAAAATTCCTTGGAATTATCGATGAATCGACATCGCCCTCGATATCATCGATATTCAAATTCCGATGATATCGAGTGATGGTCGATCATATCGTTTACCTAAAATTTTTTAAAGGTGAGTCTCTCACATTTTTAAATGTCAAGGAATTGAACCTCATGTCAATGAAATTAGAGTTTAAAATCTGATGACATCGACGCATGTTCGATTTTCTCGACTAGCTGACAAAAGGTTTCAAAAGCATTTGACATTTGAGTTCGTGTCATCGAGTGGCCAGTCGATGCTATCAAGAGTATACACTCGATGATATCGACCTTGCTCGATGATATTGAACTTTGTCAAAAATGTAACCGTTTTATATCTGTTAGAACCTTTTGCCTATTTAATGAGAGCTTGCCCTTAGTTGTTGGATAGAGAAATTCGATGACATCGATGCTCGTTCAATTTCTGGGACTTGTTGGCTACTATCGCCAATTCATTCGGAACTTTTCTAAGATAGCTAGACCTTTGTCTCAACTGACTCGAAAGGATTTCAATTTTGCCTAGAATGAGAAGGCAAAAGTAACTTTCCTGAAATTGAAGGATAAGTTGACATCCGCCCCTGTGCTAGCATTGCCAGAGCAAGGGGTCAAGTATACGATATACACCGACACGTCTCGCGTCAGTTTGGGTTGTGTTCTTATGCAGAAGGACAGGGTGATTGCCTATGCCTCGAGGCAGTAGAGGAAACACGAGAAGAATTATCCTACACATGCCTGAAATTAGCGGTCGTCATTTTTACACTGAAGCTCTAAAGACATTATCTCTACGGAGAGGAGTTTGAGCTCTTTTGCGACCACAAGAGCCTTAGATACATATTCACGCAACGAGACTTGAATATGAGGTAGCGTTGATGATGAAAACCTTGAAGAACTTCAAGTTCGAGGTCTCCTACCATCCTGGCAAGGCTAACCTTGTTGCAGATGCGTTGAGCCACAAGAAGGCTATAGCATTTATGGTTCCACTGATGATAGAAGAATGGGGTATGGTAAAGTTTGTGTGAGATTTTGAGCAGAAATTTACAGTGGCCGCCTATGCATCCTGAACTTTCACGACTTGAGACAGGAAGTTCTAAAGGCTGCGCATAATTTAAAGATGTCGATGTATCGTAGTAGTACGAAGATGTATCGAGACATGAAGAGGTCGTACTAGTGGGATAACATGAAGGCCTACATAGCAGATTATGTGTCCGGTTGTCTCACATGCCAACAAGTCAAGGCTGAACATCGCCAGCCTCCTGGATTGCTTCAGCCCATGCCTATAGCTGAATGGAAGTGAGATTTCATCTCTATGGATTTTATTTCAGGATTGCCGAAGAAGAGGAAGGGACATGACTCTATTTGGGTGATTATGGACTGGTTGATTAAATCGGCTCACTTCCTTCTGATTAAAGTCTCGAACTCTACAGAAGAGTTGACTAGGTTGTACATCAAGGAGATTGTATGTCTGCACAGAGTTCCTATGGCGATCATGTTAGACCGAGACACATGTTTCATATCTATCTTCTAGACTCGTATCTAGGAAGCAACGGGTGTGAAACTAAAGTTTAGTACCGCGTTCCACCCATAGATCGACGAGCAAACAGAGCGGGTAAACTAGGAGTTGGAAGATATGCTGCGAGCTTGTGTGGTTGATTTCAAGGACAGTTGGGATGACTATCTTCCTTATGAAGAGTTCACTTATAACAATAGTTTTCAGGCGAGTATGGTATGGCTCCCTATGAGGCCTTGTATGAGTGCCCCTGTCGAGCACCGCATTGCTGGGCAGAGGTTGGTAAGAGAAGTTTGATTGGCCCAGAGTTAATACAGGCGACCTCAGAGAAGATCGACATTATCAGGCATTGACTTCTGGCAGCACAGAGCAGACAGAAGAGCTACGCCGATATGAGATGGCAACCGCTAGAGTTCGAGGTAGGGGACCTTGTATTCCTTAGGGTTTCCCCCATGAAGGGAGGCCTTGAGTGTGGCAAAAAGGGGAAACTCACACCAAGATTTATTGGCCCATTCCTGATACTAGATCGGGTGGGTGTGGTAGCATACCGCCTTGCTTTGCCCTCACTACTCGCAGGCGTGCATAACATATTTCATATGTCTATGCTGAAGAAATACATTCCAGATCCTTCACACATTATCATAGGGAGCAGGTACAATTGAGTGAGGATGTTATATATGTACTACGTCCGACGCATGTTCTGGATAGGAAGGAACAAGTACTTTGCAGTAAAGTGATCCCGCTTGTGAAGGTACTGTGGACACACCACACTGAGGAAGAGGATACTTGGGAAACAGAAGCTGATGTTCGAAAGAACTACCCTCAGATTCACTAGGAGTATGAAAAGGCACTAATTTCGAGGATGAAATTTTTCTTTAAGGGGGGTAGATTGTAACGTATAGGAAAAATTCGTACAAAGATCCGAGTACTACCTCAGGCAAAAATTGCTAAGGACCAAATCCTTTAGAAATTAGACGGGAATTAACTAAGTGTTAAACTAGATTATCTATGAAATTAGTACTAATCACTTTAAATACGATCTGTAAGACCCAAACCAGGTAGAACCATTAACGCTACATTATCTAAAAACTTAGGATCCATCTCAAAACCCAGTTACTCTCGGGAGCATCATGAAACTTCATTTCGGACCTGGACCGTGTGTCGAAAGTCCAATTACCGTGAAACTATATGGTTATAACCGCCTTGTTGGACTTGACAATCATCTCAGAAATCAAATCCTAAAGGTATCCAGAAATGCATAACTTAAGTCAGGAGCAAAGTGTGTGAGAAACATAAATATTTTTAGGAAATTAATTGAAACTTAAGTGAATTGAGTCATTTTCTTACAGGACAAATTAAAGGATTCAGACCGTTAGAATCTAACCTAACTACACCTTCGGATCAGAAAAAATTTTCAACACAAGTTAGTGCACTTGTGGCCCTGATCGAGTACCGGTGACCGTTGAACTGAAACTCATTCCCTACGGCCAATCTACTGATCCAATCGAGCCGAGATCTTAACTTGACCTAGATCCAATATCATGGAGCTTGACCCCGACTGCATGTAGAAAAGGGGCCTCCAGATCAGCTCCACTGGACTGAAACAGCCAACTTTTGGCTATAACCTAAGTATACGATGGCCATGGGGCCATTCCTATCAGTTCTGGGCATATATAAGGGCCTTAAACCCTCTCTCTCCCTTCACATACGATTTTGCAATCCCTAGGAGAGAGCAAAGAGAGAAGGAAAGAGAGAAAGTGAGAGAGAAAGTGGGAGATTGTTCCTGGGATCTTTCCCTGCCACTCCACGTACTTAACCACCCTGTCTGTATCGCTATTTCGGCGATTCTGACTCTGTTCTCAGGTAAGATATCCTAATCCTAATTTGTTTTAGGGATTTCAAATACAGTAAAAGGTGCAATAGCAAACCTATTCCATGGTATAGGTTGTCGTTGTGTCATAGGTGAGGACTTAGTGTTTAAACTGAGTTCGTTACGAGTTTACTGGTATAAGGTGCGGACTTCAAATGTTTAGTTATGATTTTCAAGGCTTTCTATGTTAGTAATGATTTATGACTGACTTGATTGTTGTCATATGTGCGTAGATACGACGTTTTCCATATATTACGTATATAAGTGAACTATGTTGATTTGAATGCATTCCATGTGTTTGTTGAAATGTGTGAATGAGTATGGAATTATGATTTATGCATGCCATGTTTATTAACTGAGAATACATGATTGTTGTACGTATGGTGAATCCTTTGCAAAGGGATTTTCTATAATACCTGTTATACCTACTTTATTACATGTAGATGATATGTGTAGTCTAAGTGTTTGATAAAATGCCTGAATGAGAAAATTTTTATTTAAATGTATGTAATGAGGGTGTTAAGAAAGGATTCTCAATTTCCTCATCTATAGTTACAGTTTCCTTTATGTAGCCTATCTTACTACTGTGTGATTTATGGATGAAATGCTTATGTATGGTAACATGTGTAATGTGTATTTTATTGAAATGCTGAATTAAGATTTATATTTAGATTTAGTTGTCACATGCTATCTTGGAAATCACCCGTGAATGCTATTGTTTGGAGTGTGAATGGGGCTACGATGTAGTCTAGGCAATTAGTAATGGTTTGTGATCAGTGGTCGAACTGTTTTGCCATGACAGACACGCCCGATGAATTCGAGTCATACGTTGCTTGTCGACAATGGTTAGGCCACGCAGAGTGCTTACGCACTCCATGTTGATTAGTTCAACGTATGCTTATACCAGTCGAGCTTGTCAAGCAACTCAGTTGACTCGATGTATGTTCACCATGTATGGACGCTACTATTTGAATCTAAGGTACCAATTTACCTGTATAAAACCCATTTAACCTTGGTACCTTGATCCGCTAAGACTCGTGCACTGAATGCGCTGGTATGGGACACTATATTCGAGATGTGGGCCTATGATCATGTGATGAGCCCGTAGTGGCCTTGAGTATACACTAGGTCTATGTGAGGTGACGAGCCTTTCTATAGTGAACTAAAGTATAAACCAGGCCTGCGCTGAGGTGACGAGCCTCTCCGTAGTGAATTGAAAACTGCCTATCGTATGTGATTACTAGGATTGACGACCTTAGATGGATCAATGTTAGGATAATGATATAAAGGGAGGTACCTTAGCTTCATAATCTTGCTATATGAAAGGGTCTAACTAAGAACTTGGCTAACATGACCATGTATCACATTGCACGGTACTTTGGTGAGGAAGTGCACGTTTACTGGGAGTGGTGTATGCCACGATCGTAAGATGTTGTCACTGAGGGAGTGTAGGCGAGGGCATACATCATTAATTCATACCATTCTTGCATTAACAAGAGTACATAGGATGTGATTGTTATACTGTTTTGTCATTACTGCTTGATTGAATTGATAAAATGTTAACCTTTGCCTTATAGCTCCAATGAGTTGATCACTCACTCCCATGTTCTGGGACGGTGTTTGTAAACACCAACTGAAACAGCGATGAAGACCGCTTGAGTTGAAGTAGGAATATGCCAATATATCTTAGAGGGGGGTGAATAAGACTTTTTAAAGTTTTTATGATTTATTAAAAATTCTATCACACGAATCATATCATAGAGTATAGATTAGGATTACTCAAAATTAACTCTACTGGCTTCCAAGCCTAGTAGAGGATCCAATCACAGAACTATTTAAATGATAAGCATGGAGGAGTAATAGTCTATGATGGATGTGACTGTGTGTGAAGTGTGAGAAAATATAAATGCAGTTAATATAATCACACAAATGATCAGGCACAAGAATCAATCACAAACACAATCATTTATAGTGGTTAGACTAATTATCTACTCCACTCCCGGCTGCCACACTCAACCCTTGAGTGTACCGAATTTCACTGAGGTTTCCCATGGTTCACCTCAAACCTAAGGTTTTAAATCAGGTTCACCTTCAACCTTTATACGGAGGTTTCTACTCGGTTCATCTCTAACCCTTGAGTTTTGCTGGTACACTCCTAACCAGATGTTTATGCCCACACAGAGCAAGGGTCCACACAATGCACTCGGATGTTTATGCTCTCCATAGAGCAAGGGTCCACACAACGCACCCACAACATACACTTCCACCGGAGGCCTCCTTTGAGGACTTCAAAGGGTGGGCGACACTTAAGACCCAATCCTAGAAAGGAATGATCACAAGTATCCTCTGGACTCTAGATACTTACAGATAAGTTGATGAGTCCTATTCAGCACAAATTTGAAGATCTCCTCCTTGTTGTTGAAGAGACTTCGGCTCCCTCCGCATCACAGAAGATGTACCAGTACTAGGCTTCGGGTTGGGTCAAGGTTAGGACGGAAATCCACTCTCTTGAAATTTTTCTATAAGGAAGATAGAGTGATTCCCGTCATCTATTCATTCAAGGCATCACAGCTTAATGATATGCTATTAAGATAGTTGCTAGAGGATCCTTGAAAGCAGAAGTTCATTTCCCAATCCACTCTATTGAATGTCAATGGTAAGAGTGGATTGGAAGATGAACACCTGTAAGACCCGTATCGTAGTTCGTATTGTTCCGTCAACTCCCGCGAACCTTTCGGTCGAATTTTGATGACCCACAACCAGTTATCGACATTTGCACATGTTCATGAGTCGTGTCTCATATATTAGAGTCGGCTCGACCTGAGACTTGTACTGGTGCGATCGCGGCGTCGCTGCAGTTCCGATGCCGCATCTCGCGTGCCGAGGCGGTACCCAGGCCAGGAGATGTGGGCCCGCGTTCAGTTTGAAGAAAATGCCACGCGTTGCGAGTATCGAGGGAATCTCTACGAAATGTCACATCAATCAATCCCATCCATCAGTCAATGTCAAGTACACCTCCCATCACAACCCATACCCTCCTCTCACCCAAGTCAACACAACCCATACTCCTCTCTCACCCAAGTCAACATAACCCATACCTAGTCAAGTACATACATCACTCTCACCCATCACACCCATCCCTCTCCATACATCACTCTACCTCTCATCTCCCTCTCCCTCATTCTCTTCAAGCAACCATCCATGGCTTCCATGGGAGAGAAACTAATGTGGCCCACCGTCCTACCTTCCATTTCCACCGTTCAAGTTCGATCTCAACCGTTGAAGTCCCTCCATTCGAGCTCTAGATCACATTGGTGGAAGGAGAAAGAAGAGATCTCGACGTGGGTGCTTCTTTCTCCCTTTCTCCCTCTCTTTTTCCTTTATTTTGTGGTTGTTCTTCTAAAGTTTGATTTGTTGATTTTGATGATTTGAGGGCCCACATGTGGAAGGACCCATCTCGATGTATATGCATTGTATAGGGAGGGCCCGTAGTGGCGAGGTCCCTCCCATTCTCACGTCTCTCCATCTCTCTCTCTCTGTATCTTTTGTTGTGCTGATCATGAGGTTGTGGACCCCACAGCGATGTGTATGTATCATCCTCACTGCCCAGACCAAAGACAGTGGGATGTAGTTGCTGATTGCGGCAGCAAGTTCTGTGGATCCCGCTGGCGTACGTGTTAAATCCATACCGTCCAGTAGCAAGGCTACTGCAGTGCGACTCTTGATGTATTTATTATATACATGCCATCCATCCATCTGGACATGGCCCACTGTGATGTGGGCTTCATCCATGCCATGCATCCCTTTTTACAGCAACAACAGCTACTGCTGCTGACGTAAGTGGACAGGTGGGGCTCACCTCCTATGATGTATGGGTTTTAACCTACACCGTTCACCCATCTACTGGACACCACCTTGATGTATTTATTTTATCCACCTCATCCATGTAGGGGACGTGGGGCCCACTTTTGTGACGTGCTAAGAGCAGCACGTGGACCCCCATGATGCACGGTTTCATCCATTCCATCCATCATCCTGCTGGATGCGTGGACCGTCCACAACCCAGCCAGGTGGACGGTGGTAACCCACCATGATATATGTATTTCATCATGCCTTCCGTCCGTTTGGGCAGGACATGGGACCCACCCACACGTGCTGCACATGTAGGGTGGGGCCCACCTGGATATATATATTGTATCAACACCGTCTATCACTAGGACGAAGGGCCACCTGCATGTATGAAAATCTACATCGTCCGTCTAGGACGTCCTAAGCCTGGACTTTGGACGCTGCACCATTTCAACATATAAATATTATAATATTCTTTATATATACATGTATGTATGTTTGTGGTGGGCCTCATTTGGGACCCACATGTTGGACAATTGGATGGTGTACGGTGACACCAGCTGTATAGTTGCTGTATACAGTCAGCAATTCTGTGGGATTGCTGTGATGTATGTGATGGTTCACACTGTCCAGATGGTTGGACGGTGGGCCACACCTTGATGTATGTGATATGTGGGCCACACTTGACGTATGTGTTTTACCAACACCATCCATCTGTAGGCGCTGATCATGAGGTATGTATTATAGCTAGCACCGTCTATCCATTAATGATGGGTCCCAAACGTGTGGACCCACCTTTTATCGACACCGTCCATCTCAAAATGGGATAGATTCAATCTCTGGCGGACCACGTGCGTGGACCCACCCATGATGTATAAGTTGTATCCATACCGTCCACAGTTCGGATGGTGGACCCCTCTATGATGAATGTGTTTTATACACTCCGTCCTTTCGCTTTGGACGTGGGGCCACCCCTCACGTGTGGCACATGTGGGGGTGGGACCCACCTTGCTGTATGTATTATGTATCCACACCGTCTAATAGTGGACGGTGCTTTATGGGCCGGACCATGATATATGGGTTTTATCCCTATCGTCCATACGTATGGGACCCACCCCACACGTGTTGCACGTGTGGAGGTGGGGCCCGCTAGATGTATACATTGTATTTTTACACTATCCACTACTGGATGGTGATGGGTGAGGTCCACTTTAATGTATGTATTCTACATCTAAACCATCCATATGGACAGTGCAGCCACTTAGCTGCTATTTGACTTTATTAAGCTCCATGGACCCCACTCTAGCTATATAGTTGCTGACTAGCATCAGCAAGTTCTGTGGGCCACACTGTGATGTATCTGTCCAGATGGTGGAACGCACCTGATTTATGCATTGTATCCCGATCGTCCAAACTACTGGACCCCACTTCATGTATATACCGTATACTCACGCCTCACGCCGTCCATCTATTTTCTGCCATGTGGGATGGCCATGATGTATGGGTTTTATCCACACTGTCTGTGGGATGGGACCCATGTGAGGTTTGTGATTTATATCCAGGTGGTCTGTCCATTTCTAGGATGTGAGGCCAGCCATGATGCACGTGATGTGTATCCTCATTGTGATGGTGGGACTTCACGATGAATGTGTTGCACATCCACAAAGTTTGGCCATGGATGCAGGGCCCACCTGCCCTGTGAATGCAGGGCCCACCATGTTATTCGTGTTTTATCTATGCCATCCACTAGTGCAGCCCATTGAAGCGACCCATTATGATGTATTTGTGGCCCATTTGGCGAGGTGCACACTGAAGTACATATGGACCTTTGGTGTGGTCCATTGGCGCGACCTGTTGGTGTGACCCATTGATACGATGCACTTAATATTTATGAGGTCCATTGGCGCAACCTGTTGGTGTGACCCATTGATACGACCCACTTAATATTTATGAGGTCCATTGGTGTGACCTGTTGGTGTGACCCATTGATACGACGCACTTAATATTTATGAGGTCCATTGGTGCGACCTGTTGGTGCGACCCATTGATACGACCCACTTGATGTATACGAGGCCCATTGTGATATATTTTTGGCCCACATGATGAGGCCCCTTTGAGATGTAATTCCGACCCATGTGATGTGGCCCATAGCAATGCGTATTAGGCCCTTATGTGAGGCTATGGGCCCACTATATGTTTGGCTCTATATGGGCCACTGCTTGGGAATAATGTTGGTTAAATGGCCACATTGATAGGCAATGATGGTTGAATGTCCACATTGTGACCTTCCCTTGGGCCTTGTTAGGCCTATTCTCATCGATGCCGATGATAGATTCTGATTATTGTGGCCGGTTTGTCGATTTTAATTATCGATCGATCCCAATTGTCATGACCGATTGCCGATTTCGATTGACATGATCAATTTGTTGATTATGATGGCCGATTACCGATTCTGATTCGTCATGGGCGATTGCCGATTACCTATTCTAATTTATCGTGGCCGATTGCCGATTATCGATCAAGACCAATTATCGATTTTTATGGCCGATTACCGATTATTGATCGAGGCCAATTACTGATTCTGATTTTTCGTGGCCGATTGCTGATTATTGATCGAGACCAATTACCAATTCTAATGGCCGATTGCCGATTATCGATCGAGGTCGATTACTGATTCTGATGGCCGATTATCGATTCTGATTCGTCGTGGCCGATTACTGATTATCGACCGAGGCCGATTACCGATTCTAATTTATCGTGACCGATTGTCGATTTCGATTGACGTGACTGATTACCGATTCTGATGGCTGATTGACGATCGAGGCTGATTATCGATCAAGGCTGATTACCGATTCTGATTTGTCGTGGTTGATTGTCGATTATCGATCAAGGCCGATTACCAATTTTGAATTGTCGTGGCCGATTGCCAATTCTGATTGTCGAGGCCCAATGTGATAAACATGCGACCCGTATTTGAGGCCAGACATGATATGTATTCAGCCCGTGTCGAAGGCCCAATGTGATGTATATTAAGGCCTAGGTGATGAGGCCCATGGTGATTCATTTGAGGGTCAGGAAAAGGAGCCCATTGTGATGTATGTTAGGCCCATGAGCAGGGTCCACCTGTTGTGTACATGTAACCCTTGAGTAAGGCCCATTGTGTTGTATATTAGGCCCTTGTGTGAGGCCGTGGGCCCATTAAATGTTTGGATCTGTGAGGGTCACCCCTTTAGGGCAATGTTGGTTAAATGTCCACACTGTCGAGGCCGAATGTCGATGGCGATTATTGAGGCCAGATATTGATACCGATAATGAGTACATGACATCATAGTATCATAATACATGCACATACGCATCATCTGCATGTTTGTTATGAGATATGATTGACCATTGCATATGTTATAAGGTAGGTTATTCATGGGGCTCCCTGATAGGCAGAGTTGCCCCACGTGAGTGCACGGTATATGCAGAATTTATGCATGATTGCAGTGTGTGACTCATGCATCTCGCATTTGTATGACATGACCACTATACGCCCTAGCGACATTAGGGTTGTAGCCTCCACAGGCATATCGTAGATGGCCAGATGGGATACCGAAAATCTGTTCTACATGGGGTGCTATAGATATCCCTGGGTGAAAGTTTCTAAACTCTCTTGGTTCCAGAGGTTGCTCCAAAGTATAGACCGAGTGTATAGATGAGCGTCGAGTGCCGATTACCAGATGGCTGCGCTCTCCACTGTGTCGTGGTCGGTTGGAAGGGGGTGCGGCCTTACCTACCCGAGAGGAGAGGGAAATGCTAGGCTGAGTCTGACCAGCTCGAGGAATGGGTCCGCTATTGACGAGTCGGACTTGATATTGGCAGGCGGATAGTGAGGTCTCTTCCACTCACCTTGTTGCGCGCCATGGGGCAGAAATCTGGTATGGAGTGTAATAGACCCCGGTGATTTCTCAGAGAGGAACTGTACTGATATGTGGACTTATTGAGTCGGAGTTGTATGCTCATTCATTCATTCATTCACTATCCACTCAGGCTGGTGGTGCGCAACTAATTATTGTGTACCTTCGTCATGGCAAGGATTTCGGTTGGGCGCGCGACTAACCTAAGATCAGGAGTTACCACGATGAGTCCGACTATCCAAATTTAGGTATGGGACTGGTTTGGATAGAAGTCCCTTGTGGTGGACCCCATAGCCTGCGATACTACGTACTATCATCCCGACTTCACACTCCAGCATGGTTATTTCATTCGCATAGCATATTACATTACATCCGCAGGCATATGGCATCTTGGGTTGTTATTTCTGCACTTATATGGCCTAGACATATTTAGCAGGATTTGTATATTGCATTGCATCCTCGGCATTTGATATTTGACTCTTTATGACTCCTTATCTCATAACTATTCTATATCGCGTATTCTGATATTGGTTGACTCATAGACTTGTCCATACTTTCACTTACTCTGCTACCATATGAGTTATATCTTGTCAGTATTTCTGCTTACTCTGATAATTCCTGCTCTTGTCAGTGTTTCTGCTTATTCAAACATTGTATGGTTTATGGATTACTAGTTTTCCGGTATTGTATGATTATGATATTGTATTGAATACTTGGCACTTACCTTGTGCACACACTTACACTACCCTCTAAGCTTTCTATAAGCTTATGCACGATAGATGCGTGCAGGTGATGTTAGGCTGCAACAGTGTTGAGCTTGGAGAGTGCGGTGGTCTTCTGGAGCTTGATTCTCTATTTATGTATTTCCCTTTCAATATTGTACTCAAATGATATATTAGTGGATATGTGATGATGATGTTGTTTTTGTGATTTGGGTAATCTTGTGGTTATGCTTATTACTAGTTAAATGTACATTTAAAAACAAAATCCTCCTTATAGGATCCCAGGATCAGAATCTGGCGTGTGAACGCTAGGAGCCGAGAATGGGGTACTATGGAGGCTGTCGGCACCGGAATCGGCAATCGGGATTCTTGTGAATCCGATTTCTGGGTTTGGGGAGTGACAACACCCGTGAGAGAAAGGGTTTTAGGTATACGATCTGAAGGTAAGACACACAAAAACACTCTCTTCTTTCTCTACCAGCAATATGACTAAGTCTCTCTTTAAATAGGCAAAAGGTTTCAATGAATATAAAACAGTCATATTTATGACTGAGTTCGATGTCATCGAGCATGGTCGATATCATCGAGCGTATACTCTCGATGGGATCGACTGTCCACTTGATAACATAAACTTCAAAGTTATACGCTTTTGACACCTATTGCCAACTGATCGATGGGATCGATACATGTGTCGATGTCATCGAATTTCAAACTCCGATTCCATCGATACTTGGATCGATCTATCAACACTTGAAGAATGAGAGAGACTAGTCAAAATATTTCAGGATATAGGATATGATCGAAGGTCAACCGATGTCATCGAAATTTGAATGTCGATGATATCGAGACCGCGTCGATAGGATCGATAAATCATATAGATTTACCTATAAGCACACTGACAGTTTGTGTCTAGACTCGATCCAATCGACCAGGGCTCAATAGTATCGACAAAGGAATATCGATTTCCTCGAGTGGCCTTCGATTAACTTTTAGAACATCTTGAAATATTTGCTGGAGGAAACACGTGCCCACTGTCGATGTAATCGAATGACTTCCGAGATGATCGATATTTAAATTCTGATTGAATCGGAACAGTCTTCGATATATCGAAGCTTATAGTAGCTTTCTTTAGAAAAACAGGGGTGCCGGAAAATTTCTTGTCGATATTATCGATCCACTTTTGATGGACTCGATATTCGAATATCGATGATATCGATTGAAACTTTGATATATCGATAAATCGTCCACATGAATGTGTGGTTGCTGGACGCTTTTTGTCCTCACTCGATTATATCGATTGAAATGCTGAGGACATTGACAAAGCAGGTTGATCATATCGAAAGGGGTATCGATACAATCGACAGGGTAAGAAAACTTGAAGATTTTTCTGTTTGATAAAAAGTTTTCTTATTATAAAACCCAAAGATGTTCTATTTAGTTTTAAGGGTTTTAATCACCTGATGTTTTGAGACATGGGATGTGAGGCTATGATTTACCTAAGGCGAGCGTCCACACACCCAATTGAGGCAGACGCTTGAATTGATCTTCTTGTTAGGCGCTGTAGTCCGACTGACTCAACTTACACCGTGATTGACAAACAAGAGTACTAGTAGGTACACTTACAATCTCCCTCTTTGTCAATTACGTGACAAAATACCCAAAACATCCTAGAAAAATATCTAGACAGATACATTCTAAATTGTGTGTACATGAGATTACACAATTTTACAAATTCTAACACATTCATGTACACAACCAGAATTTAATCCCCCTTACTGTAAAAACCCCTTTCTTGGTGCAGCTGCTCCCCCTTACACCTGCAACATATAAGAGCACAAATATCCAATTTTTCACATGGGGTGTTTGTAACTTTTCTCTCCCTTTTTGTCAATCATTGGCAAAGGTATAACAAGTAATATTGACTGAAGATTGTAAGCATATGGGAGAACCATAGTTAGAGATGTATATAGATGAGATCAGTGGAAAGTACACATTATCATGAGAAAATAGGAATGCATTTTAAACAGGTCAGATGAGATAATCATGAAAACCACAAGCATTTGATAGCAGAAACTTTATCTAACCAGGGAACATCATATGGCAATAAGAATAGAATTATGTGTAGCTATATTCAACAATGTCCAAATATATATATATATATATATATATATATATATATATATATATATATATATATATATATATATATATATATATATATATGCTTCAGATAGCAGTAGATTAATCATTAGACAAAGATATCAGAGCCATGTAGCGGTTCCCAAAACAAATAAACAAAAATGGGTGCGAAATTAAGTATTTATAACTAGACACACTACTCCACCAAATCTGTCTACTTCTAACACATAGAGGACCCGCCGGTTGTTAGTAGCTCAAGAATCTGCTGCACGGAATGTTGAAGAGCTTCCATCCTGTTTTCTATTCCTGATAGTCCTTGTTCACGGTGTTGGAGCCGCTCATCAATTCTAGTGAGATTGTTTAAAAATTAGCGCTCAAGCACATGACGCTGACGATTTGTGACAGAAGCAGGGCTATATTCAGGAGTTCGATTGGATCCCCAGAGAGTTTCTTCATTAGGCATGGGATCACTATCTTCAATAGGTGGAGGGATCTTAGTATGCGATGAGACAGAGACATACACTTGTTGCGCTGCATCATTGTCGAACCATACTTCAAGATATACCTTATCAGTTGTTTCCGTTATACCTGCCCAGTGTGCGAGCTTACAAATAAGAGATGGAAAAGCAGAATTTTAAGATGGTCACTTTTGACTACCTTTATTAGCTGGTCTAGTATGAGAGTTGGTAGGCATACAGGGACCTCTTGATAGACATCATATAGAATATTGAGTACAACGATACTCAGGTATGTGTCATTTGCATCACATGGGTATACATTCGTGCTGAAAATACTGTGAAGGAGTCGAAACAAGATTCCTAGATGTTTTACTAGAAGGATATTGCCATCATTTATAGGAATTGTTATACCCTGGCACAGTGCTCGTGTAATTTTCCTCCATCTACCTAATTCGTTTAGATTTCTACTAGTGATAAGGATTTGTGTCATCTCAATGTTTAGAACATGACCAAGGACTGTTGAAGTAATGTGCTTAGTGTGTTACATGAATTTCAGACATATACAAGGTGGGTAATCTTGGACAACATGACAACAGTTGAAGAACTACTAGATCATTTCAAACTGATATGGGTCGCCCATATTAAACATATTCTTCTATCCTATAGTCTTCATCATGAGATCCACCCCATAGGATTTGACAGTACTAATGAGAATAGTATGATCGACTATCGTGACTTGTTCCCAATCTGATTAGTTTTGAGGTGGTCTAGAATTTTTCTCTTTCTTAATCTTGGAAGATTTTGCAGATGAGAGAGTCTTACCTTTCTCTTTAACCATCTTCCTTATTTCATTTAGATGTTGAGATTTCATCAAGACTTCGAGCAGATCAACCAAATAAATTGATCAGGGCAGTGAGATGGGACTAGCTATTGAAAAATGAAATTTTCTCTCAATCAGCCTTTTTATTGGGCGTCATCTGTCAATCATATCGATCATTGTTTTGATTCTATTGAGAAGTTGCCGATCGATTCTATCGATTCTGTCTCAGATGTCATCAACGATCATACGGCTTTTCACATTCTGAAGGGTCGTCGATTGTATCGATACTTGTTCGATGTAATCGGAAAGTCATATCCAAGGTTAATGATTTTCTGGTTTCAAAATTCAGATGATTTTTCAAGCATACTCGTAGGATTTCTAAGAGACAATGATATTCTTAGCAAAATAATATATAATCTCTATATATATACACAAACACATAAACATTTAACTGTTTGTATACAAAAGGAGGTCTGGAACCTTAGATGTTTAATTTGGAGCTTAGCAAAACTGCATCATTTCAGCAAGTATCCAGATTTCGATGCATGATCTGGACATGTTTCTTCATTCTTAATACTCCTCTATATCATTCCTCTCTTTTCCTTTAATAATGTAACAGTGGTTGTTTGTGCGATGGCCCTTAATTACTGATTTTCCTGATTGATGTAGAATATCACATTCTTCTTTGTTGAACTTGACCACATGCCCATTATCACAAATTTAAGAGATGCTTAACAGATTATGCTTCAATCCTTTTATATAGTAAGCAATCTCTTTTTTGAGCAAATCAATTCCTCTTATCATTCCTTGTCCAATTACATTGGCAGTGGCTCCATCTCCGTAGGTGACTATCCCTTTTGAAGTTCCGTATATTCTGAGAGAAGGGATTTTTCGCCTGTGACATGTCTTGATCAACCACTATCTAGATACCATTTAGTCTCATTGCCTGGTAAATGATCTAAATGTATGATAAGGCAATTCGACTTTTCCTTAATTACCCATTTTGTGACAGAATTACTTGTGGCAAATTCGTTTTTCTTATCTGATTCAACCACTTGATTTACGAAGTCTTTTTTTCTGTCAAATAGTTTGAGTGGTGATGGGTGTATATATCTTTTGTTCAACACATCCTCTGAAACACCACTTGTCTGATAGGCCAGATTTTTACCTTTGTTGCTACTGGAACTCTCAGATTTTCCATGTGTTCTATATCCAGTTCTTGTTCTAGCTTTTCCATAGCCCAAACCATGTTTGTTGTTTTCAGATTTTCCCATACCCAAAAGTTTTTCTAACCTTTTACCACTCTAGGAAAATTTACAGTTTAGTTGAGCTATTTTTCAGGATTCTTCTAATTCATTTTGAAGTGTATAATTTTTATTCTGAAGGATTAAGTGTTCCTCATTCAGTGCTTTAACTTGTTTCTTTAATTTTTCTGACTCAGATTTCAAAGAAATGTTAGTTCTTTCAAGTCGATCATTATCTGAGTGATATTGCTGCAAATCAGTAATTAGATGAGTATTAATATTTAAAGCTTTATCTAGACCTAATTGCAGCAATTCCTTTTTGTTTTCAGATATACCAAGTCGTTTAATCATTTTAATGTTATGGATATAGAGTTGATTATAAGCATCTTGTAATTTATTCTTTTCAATTTCTTCTTCTTCTTCAATTTCCTCATTGTCAGATGGAAATGATTCAGTGGCTTGTTGTTCTTTCTCAGATTCAGTTGGAATGATCGAAGTAGTGGAGACCATAAGTATTTTCAAGGATTTCTGATCTCCATCACTTTCTGAGTCACTATTTTCTGAGTTTGACTCTTCTGTATCATCCTATTTGGCGGTCATTGCCTTGCCCTTAGTTTTCTCGTTTGGGCATTCAGTTGATAGGTGTCCATACTCATGACAGGCATAGCACTGTGGTTCTTTGGTTCTTTTCTCAAATCTTCCTGTAGAAGGTTTGTCATCCGCCTTTCTTCCTCTAGAGGGGCAGTCGCGATTCCTTTGAAAGAATCTTCTGAATCTTTGTGTCAGCAAAGTCACTTCCTCATCTTCATCTTCTTTTTCACTCTCATTGTCCTCATGTTTTATTTTCTTAAAGGTTTTTAGGACAGTGTTTTTGAATTTTTGGGGTTGTGTGAAGTGTAGTTCAAAAGTTTATAGGGAACCTACCAGTTCTTCTACTTTCATCTCGTCAATATTTCTATACTCCTTAATTGTTGTCACTTTGGGATTAAACGGTTCCGGTAAGGACCTTAGTATTTTCCTACATATTTTTTGTACCGGAACCTTTTCTCTCAATCCACCCATGGAGTTGCAAATAATATTTAATTTGGTGAAAAACTTCATAAATGTCTCATGCTCTTCCATCCTGAGATTTTTGAACTGTGAAATCAGAAGTTGTAGTTTAGATCTCTTTACAGTGCTTGTGCCTTCATGGGTTGTTTCCAATAAGTCCCATACTTCTTTAGATGTCCCACACATGCTTATTTGATTGAAAATATCTTGGGACACGACACAGTAGATGGCGTTCATTGCTTTTGCTTCAGCAGTTCGTTGTTCTTTGTCAACCGCCGTCCACTTTTCTTTGGGTTTGGGCTTGGTGATCGTGGTTTCATCTTCAAGTATAGTTTGTTTAAATGATACCTTATATCCCTTTTAAACTACATCCCAAACATCGTGATCCAAGGATCTCAGGAAGTAGTGCATTCTAACCTTCCAGTATGCATAATTTGAACCATCAAATATTGGAGGTCTAGTAACAGATGAACCCTCTCCTTTGGCCATATTCCTTAACTTCAGTCAAGATCACTCTCTAGGCAGTGAAGCCCTTAAAGAGAGACCCGCTCTGATACCAATTAAAATAGTGGTGAAGACCACTTGAGTTGAAGTAGGAATATGCCAATATGTCCTAAAGGGGGGTGAATAGGACTTTTTAAAGTTTTTATGATTTATTAAAAATCTTGTCACACTAATCCTATCACAGAGTACAAATTAAGATTACTCAAAATTAAATCTACTGGCTTCCAAGCCTGGTAGAGGATCCAATCACAGAACTATTTAAATGATAAGCATGGAGGAGTTATAGTCTATGATGGATGTGACTGTGTGTGAAGTGTGAGCAAATATAAATGCAGTTATTATAATCACACAAATGATCAGGCACAAGAATCAATCACAAACACAGTAATTTATAGTGGTTCAACTACTTGTCTACTCCACTCCCGGCTACCACTCTCAACCCTTAAGTGTACCGAATTTCACTGAGATTTCCCATGGTTCACCTCAAACCTAAGGTTTTAAATCAGGTTCACCTTCAACCTTTACACGGAGGTTTCTACTCGGTTCACCTCTAACCCTGGAGTTTTGCTAATACACTCCTAACCAGATGTTTATGCCCACACAGAGCAAGGGTCCACACAATGCACCCAGATGCTTATGCTCTCCACAGAGCAAGGGTCCACACAACGCACCCACAACGTACACTTCCGCCGGAGGCCTCCTTTGAGGACTTCAAAGGGTGAGCAACACTTAAGACCCAATCCTAGAAAGGAATGATCACAAGTGTCCTCTGGACTTTAGATACTTACAGATAAGTTGATGAGTCTCATTCAGCGTAATGTCGAAGATCTCCTCCTTGTTGTTGAAGAGTCTTCGGCTCCCTTGATCCGCAACACAGAAGATGTACCAGTACTAGGCTTTGGGTCAGGTCAAGATTAGGATGGAAATCCACTCTCTTGAAATTTTCCTATAAGGAAGATAGAGTGATTCCCGTCATCTATTCATTCAAGGCATCCCAGCTTAATGATATACTATTAAGATAGTTGCTAGAGGATCCTTGAATGCGGAAGTTCATTTCCCAATCCACTCTATTGAATGTCAATGGTAAGAGTGGATTGAAAGATGAACTCCCGTGAGAAAAAAAGGGCTTTAGGTATATGATCTGAGGGTAAGACACACAAAAGCACTCTCTTATTTCTCTACCAGCAATATGACCAAGTCTCTCTTTAAATAGGCAAAAGGTTTCAACGGATATAAAACGGTTATATTTATGACTGAGTCCGATGTCATCGAGCATGATCAATATCATCGAGCGTATACTCTCGATGGGATCGACTGTCCGCTCGATAACATAAACTTCAAAGTCATACGCTTTTGAAACCTATTGTCAGCTGATTGATGGGATCGATACATGTGTCGATGTCATCAAATTTCGAACTCTGATTCCATCGATACTTAGATCGATCTATCGACACTTGAAGAATGAGAGAGACTAGCCGAAATATTTCAAGATATAAGATATGATCGAGGGTCAACCGATGTCATCAAAATTTGAATGTCGATGATATCGAGACCGCATCGATAAGATCGATAAATCATATAGATTTACCTATAAGCATGTTGGACAGTTTGTGTCCAGACTCGATCCAATCGACCAGGATTCAATAGTATCGACAAAGGAATATTGATTTCCTCGAGTGGCCCCCGATTAACTTTTAGAACATCTTGAAATATTTACTGGAGGAAACACGTGCCCACTGTCAATATAATCGAATGACTTCCGAGATGATCGATATTTAAATTTAGATTGAAACGGAACAGTCATTGATATATTGAAGCTTATAGTAGTTTTCTTTAGGAAAATAGGGGGGCCAAAAAACTGCCTGTCGATATTATCGATCCACTTTCGATGAACTCGATATTTGAATATCGATGATATCGATTGAAACTTCGATATATCGATAAATCTTCCAGATGAATGTTCGGTTGCTGGACGCTTTTTGTCCTCACTCGATTATATCGATTGAGATGTCGAGGACATCAACAGAGTAGGTTGATCATATCGAAAGGGGTATCGATACAATCAACAGGGTAAGAAAACTTGAAGATTTTTCTGTTTGATAAAAAGTTTTCTTATTATAAAACCCTAAGATGTTCTACTTAGTTTTAAGGGTTTTAATCACTTAGTGTTTTGCGACATGGGATGTGAGGCTATGATTTACCTAAGGTGAGCTTTCACACACCCAATTGAGGCAGACGCTTAAATTGATCTTCTTGTTAGGCGTTGTAGTCCGACTGACTCAACTTACACCATAATTGACAAACAAGAGCACTAGTAGGTGCACTTACACCAACCAGACTCTATTGTAGTTGCAAATGATGGCGAGGCTTACGAGGCAGAGCCGAACTTTTACGATGATGAAGAGGAGTTTTCATATATGCAACTATCGAGCGGGTCTATGTAGACCTAGAGTTGCACATCAGGGCTACAGGGATATCGATAGATGACATTACACTTCATTAATTTTGTATATTTTGGGACCGTACTTGTAATTATTTAACCTGGTGACGTTCATACTCTGGGGACTCACAATCACTTATATGTTTTATATACTTATCAGAGTCTTCCGCTTATGTAATTTAACTGTCTTTGGAGTATAATAGGCTGATTTGGTAAAATCTCACTCATTTTTAATGCACTAATACGGATAATATTTAATCATTATTATCTATATTGCATAAGTATTGTGTTGGAACTCGGGAGTTGAGCTCCTGCTCGACCCCCGATTTTCAAGGCTTTGCATTGAACCACTATAAAAATGACTGTATTTAAATTACTATTGTTTATCATTGCTTATGTGATTTCCTAAAATGCTTTCATATTTGATTATCTAAGATCACATCTCACACACAGTCACATCCATCATAAACTATGTATGCATCTTGTTTATCTTTCAATTAATTTCATGATTGGATCCTCTATTTGGCTTGGAAGCCATTAGAGTTACTCTGAAGATATCCTGATGCATGCATATTTACTCAGGATTAGATTGATAGGATTTTAAATAACCGTAAAATATTACCCCTACCGAAGGACATATTAGCATATTCCCACTTCAACTAAAACGGTCATTACAGCAATTTCGGGGGGAGTCTGGGCTAACCCAAGATAGTGTGGCCATTACTGTGGGGCCCACTTTAATGTATGTTTTCTATATCTACACCGTTTATATGTTTAGCCAGATCATTTTAAGGCATTAGCACAAAAATGAAACATAAGGTGGACTATATTACAGGAAAATAGTTTTTATTGAACAATTCATACAACACGCTATCTCTTTCAAATCCACTCCGTCCATTGGAAATTTTCCTCCATGTTGATCACTAAAACCAAAATTCAGTCCGATCCACAACTTAGATGGATGAACATAAGTGTATCTCAGTATGTCACTTTTATGCCATTTATCAAATTCCCCATACAAATACTAAGAGAATATGAAGGAATATTAATTATTAATTCCAGGCATTCCCTTGAGCCACTTAACACAGGTACCAAAGAATATCGAAGTGGCATTTATTGATCCAAAACGTTAATGCAGTGTAGCCTAAAAATTACTCAAGTTAATTTTCATAGATGAATCACATATGTGAGAGAAATGTCTAATAAGAATTTATAGAACAACGTGGGTCTAGAATCCCAGGCAGCACGCATGCCAGCATGCAGTTGTAACCAAAATAATTTCTAAAGAAAACTTTATTTAGCTAAATGTAGGATTTTGGAATTGTTTCAATTTTTCTGAGAAAATATTATTTATAAACAAACATGAGAAATGGTATTCGTTTCTCACACTTTCCTCAAAACAAGGTTTCTAACACAAGGAATAGTGGGAAAAATGTAAGAGAAAGATTACTCACTTTTTCAAGTGATTAAAATCTTGAATTTATAAGGTACTTTCTTAAATTCATAAGGAAAAAAAAAAGGAGATAAAACTCAAATATTTTATTAAATAATATCTATATAATTCTCGATTACACAAATAATAAAGAAAAAAATAAATAAATTCTAATTCGTAATTACCAAAAATAGTAAAACTCTAATCTTAATAAAAGTTATCCAAATTAAAATAGTACAATTCTTTAAAAGGCTAATTTGTTAAGAATAAAAAGTCTAGATGAGTCTTATTGGAAGAGTCCTATTATGATTATAAGTAATTTCTTTATATATATATATATATATATATATATATATATATATATATATATATATATATATATATATATACAAATCTAAAATTCTAAAAATAAAGAAATACTAAAAAAAAAGTGAAAATACTAAAATAATATTTTTTTTTTCTAAAATCTAATTTTTAAACTAAAAGTGTATATTTTCTCGCGAAATGGACAGATGTGACCCACTATGTGGGTCAGTTGACCCCGAATAGCCCATTACAACAAAGATTGATAGGTCATATGCGTGTCCCATAACAATGCTCGGATCAAAAGTTTTTATGGTTCATACTTCAAATGACAATTTCTTCTTATTTAGATTGAATTCATTGTCCATTATGTAGGATTGGGCTTAGATTTGATGGATTACTTTTGCTTTTGTTTATGTTTTTTTTAGTCCAACCATGCAAAGAATACATCTATGACATGCCGCAATAATTTCTCACAAAAGATAATTTCTCTTCTCACCCTTTCTACCAATCCAAACAAGACCTAAAAGATTAGATACAGCCCTAAATAGGAAATGGACATTTCTACCCTCACAATTAGTTGACCAAAGAATTAAAAGCATGGTTATATTTGTTGCATTTCCCTTCAATTAGGGGTATTTTAGTCATTTTCGTTATTTTTCATGAGAGCATCCATCTGCCCTTTGGTGCACACAAACTCTGTCTAACACAGCGCCCACCATGATGTCTATGAGAATGGAGTAGTATCTCCTATTAGGATGTGAGCTAAAAACCTAGTTGAAACCACCCCGTGTTTCTCTTTTTCTCTATTCACACGCGGCCGGCGCTAATTTCATGTACTATTTTACTCCCATCTCTCTCCCTTCCTTTCTTTATGTGTGCCTCACATGCATACCCTTAATACAAGGGAGAAAAATGCTAAGAGGATCTAGGTGAGATGAGATTGAAGTCGCCGCACAAATGTAAATGTGACAGGTGCAGCATATGTGACAGTCAATGAGGTGGGTCCCACCACAAACATTCCTCCTAAGAAATTAGACAGGTCCACTCATCAAGAGGCCCAAGTGTGTGAAAATGTGGAGAATTAGAGAAAATAATATGGATGGTTGAACTTGAAAATGGCTAGAATCTCACACATGCTAACTTGTTATTACGGCTTAGCATGTGTGAGATTCTAGCCATTTGGGCAGGTTCCAGCTCTTGCCCCAGTGGCAGACTGAGTTTCAACACAAAGTCTTGGGTTCGAAACCCATGGGTGGTGAAATCCCATGTGGGCCCATCATTCTCTACATAGCCTGATACAGGTGTAGGATTTCTCTGTCATGCAAAATGGGTGGTGAAATCCCATGTGGGCCCATCATTCTCTACATAGCGTGATACAGGTGTAGGATATCTCTGTCATGCAAAATTCATTTTGATCCCACTCACAAGGTAGTTGTGACCTGTATACGGAGTCATGCCATCGGTGTCCATTGATTTCAAATGGGTGGCCCACTCAATTTGCCAACTTTATTACATTTTTGCCTAAGGTGGGGCCTAGTGTCCAGAGGGTGGGGATGTCCTACACAAGTGTTATTTTCATGAAAGGATGGTTTTGTGCCCCATCCCACGGCTATTATGCTCACTTTCGCATTTCTCAACTATTTTTCTTTCATGCCATAGGAATGTAGGAAATAAAACCAATAAGAAATGTATAAATAATTTCATAATTTTTATCATGTACATTATTTTCAAAGCTATTCCAAAAACTAATGTATGGTTTTATTTTATTTTTTTCATTCTGCATGTTAGTATTGCAAGTGTTTTATTATTATTATTTTTTTGAAGTAATGGTTTCTTTGTGGTACCAAAAACTAATATTGATTCAGTGAAAGCCCGAGCTAGCAAGTTATATTTTTCTGCATTATTAATTTATATTTGACACTTACAATTTGTTATGTATTATTTTTCTATTAATTGTATTGGATATTTGCTTATTTGTCGTGTATCGTTATTGGTTAACAATATTAACTATATCGTATATTGTATTTTTTTATTTTTATATATGATTTTTGTTATTGATGGTATGTTAATAGGTTAAGAAAAAAGCACGTGAAGAATAATTTAAAGCACTAAGAACATGGGATATTGGAGGATAATTGATAAAAACAGGTAAACAAATAAATTTTAATTTGTTTATTTTTAATTTAATATTTTTAGTATATATATTTGTTTGCAATTTCAATTGGACAATATTCCTTTGTATTGAAAATTCAAAATATTTATATATAAAAAAAAAAAATTAGTTACATTGTTGATTTTGGGTTATTTTTACTCTTTCAATAGCATTTTTTTTTATTGCCAATTTCCATCCCATTAATTCTAAAATACATTTTGTGCTGCATATTTTTAATTTTTTATTGTATTTTATTACTATAATATAATTTAAGATTTTTTTTCCATACGACCTCTGCATTTGGGGTTATTGAATGAAACATAGTTTTCAAAATCTAAAGAGATTTTAGCTTTATGTTCTTTGATTTTAGAGGTTATACCCATTGAAGGGGATAAATGAGTAGTCATTCGGGTAGTGTAACCTTATAAATAGGTTGGATGAGCTTGACAAACACCACGATAGGCCTTGTGAAGTTTTTAATGGCGTTCCTTAATATACGATGTTTCGTTTAGTGCAGTCCACATGTGCCTAGGATCTTTCTCTTATTTTGCCTCTTACCTTAAAATTAGTTGGCAAAATAGATAAAAGGCATCATCTACAAACGTACCTGATGGAATTCAAGGAGTTTTCAATAATAGGTGTTATTATCTCAGTGTTTCATTATAATATCTTATAAATATTGAGAAAGTGGTGAAGTCTTGGTCAAATTATACTTTCTATGTATTATATATGTTCAAATAATCGGCAAAATGACTTAGATATGATCAATATAAATCACAACGACCATTCCATTGTACACATGTGAATGCAGAGATTGATTTTCTAAGGAAATTAAACTGTCCATTTGAATACTCAACACCATGATAATAGGAATCAAATAAATGTGATATATTAAAGTTTGGTTTGAGAGTTTGTAAATTAAGGTAAATAAGAAATGAAATTGAATTAGGAGTATTAAATGACTTAATCCATTATATTTGGATGTAAGTAAATTAAACGCATTTGAAATTTAAATATTCTTCTTAGATGGAAGAAAATAGAAGAAATTGGATTGCACTAGAATTTTGCAATATATTCTTAATAACACAGCTGATATCTAAATCAGCTTTAATTTCCCAAATTAGTGTACATATCTAATATTTGATAGATGATTGTAATAAGCCCATTGAAACATTAGCAAAAAATAGCAAGTTTCAAACCTCGGCATGCCACTACTTATCACAAGCAAGCAACTTGATAGCATTATTAACCGTTCATTTAGATGGGCAACATTTGAACAATTTAAATTATTCTAATTGGATTGTTTCATAGTATCATCAAGGTATAGTGGACATGTGCCAGCGACACTTTTAATTAGTTGTGCCACTCGCTAAAGGCTTATTTGGTTTTCCAAATTTCTATGTAATTCAAAGTTAGCCATCATTGTCATTTTGATGTGTTTGTTTAAATAGGAATTATGGCTCATAATTTAAGAGTTAAATACAATTTTAGAATAAGTAAGTAAAATAAATTATAATAGTTACATTTTTACATTATAAACTATCATATTTATTGTGAATTTTGAGAATTACAGTCAATTATAAATGGTGTAAAAATATAATTATTAAGTAATAATCATTATTCATTTACAATCATTTACCTTATAATTGTAAAACAAACAATCGTGTTAGAGCCAAAAGGGCATTTTACCTCATTTACTTTCTAATGTCTTTTGACATGAGATTTCAGTTATTTGTCTATTACTCCTAATTCATCTTATTTCCATGGCTTTACATGCACTTTAGAAGTCATTTACCTCCATTTACTCCCATCCAAACGTCCCTGCTCTCATTACAATTATTTCCACCATTTTAATGGTAGGATTACCATAATTATATGTTTCCGTGGGTTGAGACTCAACATCATAAAATTAGTGGTAAACTAACACTTATTCAATTTGCCAAGTTCAAAAGATAATTCATCGGTGTCCGGGCTCACCCCAAGATAGTGTGGCCGTTACTGTGGGGCCCACTTTTATGTATGTTTTCTGTATCTACACCATTCATATGTTTAGCCAGATCATTTTAGGGCATAAGCCCAAAAATGAAACAGAAGATGTACTATATTACGTGAAAGTAGTGTTGATTCAAAATTCCACCAATAAAAACCTCCTAGGCCCACCATACTGTTTTCACAATTTTTATTTGATATCCAAACTGTTGATAAGGACACTCAAACTTAGATTAAGGGAGAAAATAAGTATCAAATTGATCCAAAACTTTTTATGGCCCACATGAAGTTTTTGTCTCAAGCCCAAAAACAAACTGGAAAAATGGATGGACGAATTGGATATGGAATATATACATTAAGGTTGGATACAATCATAGGTAAAACTGCCGCACCTAATCCACTCTTGTATACTCTTGTGTATGCATTCAAATGCTTGTGCTGCTTGAGCGTGAAATAACCCTTGTACCAATCAATCATTCCAACAGTCCCTGATGTCTTCCGTGTTACTTCTTTCAAAAATGTCTTGGCCATTCAATTCGGACAAAGCTGCTGAAGCCGCATATCCTTCTCGAGTGACATCGACATACCACTGAGTTGTTGATGATCATACACACAGTGGCAAATGCAGCGATCCCGATGCATTTCAAGAGATAGTTGAATCGAGTAAGAGGGTAACAGTGTTGCCAATGCCAGCAGCACACTCAAGGAAATTGAAGGTTAGTACTTGTCTTACGGTTAATGGATAACTGATAGTTGAAAAGCAAGTGTAGTAAAGGATTCAAAGTTATATTAGCCAGGTATGAATGATAAAGTAAGGTAAGAGGAGAATATTGTATCATATAAAAACTTATCAAGGGACGTGAGAGTTTTGGATAAGCTAATATTTGTGTTTTATTGCAACCATGTCTTCGTGAACTCATGAACAATTAAAATTATATGAAAGAAATAGATGGATGATGTGGATAAGACATACATCATGGTGGGCCCATATAGGTGAAATTATGAACAATTTTGATTACAAATAAACATCACGGTGTTCCCTAGGAAGGTTTCAAATGTGTATGCCATTATTCCTGCTATTTTGTGTGGTGTGTTCCAATTGAGCTTTGGATGAGCTTCAATTTTGAGTTCATGTTCTAAAATTATCTTTAAAAAAATAGATAGATGGTGTGGATAAGACATACATCATGGTGGGTCAACAGAGTTTACTCAATACAGTATATTCAATCCGGCCATTAAGGTTTGCAATTGCATTTAGAAAATTATCCACAATAAAGTTAAAGCCCTCTCCTTCGTTTTTACTCAAACCCACCATCCTATCTAGCTCCAGGAGAGAGACTCGACACCTATCTTGATACTACACACCCTAGCAGATCGGAACTCAACCCCAGCCAGCCCATCCATACATAGGCGGATCATATCAACCGTTCGAATCACTGAATAATGGCCCCACTTGTACAAACTTCATAACATTACTGTATCAAGATCCAGCATGTCATTGTACTGTACTCCTATAAAATTTTGAGAGCGGATTGCCTGTGTGGGGCCATAGAGATGTCTGCGACAAATCCACTCCATCCATCTATTTCTTAAGACCACAATAGGACGAGATTCTAAAAATCAAGCATATCCAAAAATCATGTGGGCTATACCACACCAAACAGTGGGGATTGAACGCCTGGCAGTGACAGAAGTATTGAATCAGGATGATATTTGTTCCTATAGTTTATCTAAGTGGTATTAATTCTATGAACGGTTTGGATGGCATATAAACATCATGGTCAGCTCCAGGAATGTTTCACCGGTGGACGTTGTGTTGCCATTTTTTTGCTGGTATGTTACACCTGATTGTTGGGTCTGTATGATTTTTGAAATCCGCTATTTCAAAACAGATGGAGAGAATAAATTTCTCACGGACATCTCCAAAGAAATAGCCCTGCTTTCAAAAATTTTGTGTCAGAAGCTATTAACTCAAAAGATAAGTATTCAGAAATTAGGTGCTCTGATTTGAGTATTTTTTAGATATGATCTACCAAATCTACAGTTGCGATGAGCAATTTGACCACAATGGCTCAATCCAGTTGCTGATGGACATTCAAGATCATCTGATTAGTGTAATTTTCAGCAAGTGGCCCAGCCTCTTAATAGAGTAGCAGCGAACAAACACATTTAACATTGGAGATTGGATTCGGCCACCAAATCATGTGGTCGTGTGAACTTTTAAAATGAAACTCTCCTTTTCAAATTGGAGAAAGGGCACACTTCTCTAAGACTTGTGCCATCCATTTTGTATAGAATAATCCCACATCGTGTAAGAATGAATTTGTGTATGACTTACAAAAGAAACAAATTTGAAATATAACCAAGCAACGATAAGTTTTGCATAGATATCAAATGGGGGTAAACACACCATCTGATTAGCCAGATAATGCAAGCTATATTGAGTCCTGTTTTTTGAATGGACTAAAATTGATGGCTGATTGGCCCTAATTTGTGAATGGACTAATGGTTGATTGGCCACGATCACCATACAGAAGTGGCTGCCCCATGACTCAGTCAAGTCCGATCTAGTTTGAAAATAAGGGCTAACTCAACCAAATGAGTCAGCCCAAGTCTACTGTCGGGGTCTGGAGTCTGCTAAAAGATGGTTCACAAGCAATAACACGGGGTACACAAAGGCATGGATCTTGCTGTAACTGACATGTCACATTCTTAGAAATCCGATCTGGTGTGACTCAATAGGGTGACTCAGCTGAGTCAAGACACAGCTTGACTTGAATGAGTTGTTGAAGTCTTAAAACACTAAAAGATGGTCCACATATGATAAATCCGGCCAAGACTACACGTGGATATCTGAATTTAAAAACCTTGCTTATATTAGATGCGTCCCTTCAATTATGAGTATTTTAGTCATTTTCATTCTTTTTTTTGAGAGTAGACTGCACCCATCTGTTCTCTTGCGCACATAAATTCCGTCCAACACAAAAGTACATGGGCCCACAATGATGTCTATGTTAAATCCATCGGTTGTAGTATCTCATATTAAGATGTGAGCTAAAAACCTAGGCAAATCGCCTACTGTTGAAACTACTTTAGCTGTTCTCTTTTTCTCTATTTGTGTGTGGCCCGCGGTAATAGCACCATCTCCCTCCAATCTCTCTTGACCTTCCCCTCTCTATGTAGAGCTTTACAAGAACGAAGTTAGCATGGTTAGCTCGCTTGACTCCGACTTGGTTTGAAACTGAGTTCAAGCTAAGTCGAGCTGATATTTTGAGTTCAAAAAAATTTTGAGCCAAATTCAAGCTTGCCCGGGCTTGCCTTGACCTGGATTGAACCTCGACTTGAATCGACTTAGTAGTTCGGTTATTTTGGTGTTTGATGAAATGACTCAATGCAGTGTTATTTCATGCACATACATTCTCCCCAAGATTGTCTAATGGTGAGGAAGGAATGGATATGAAACAAATCACTACCAAAATAGTAATAATAATAATAACTTCACATTATAAAACTGCTCTTGAATCATGATTTTGATGTTGCCCACCCAGTGTTTGATGAAATATATGTATGCTGCTGTTACTGTTTTTCATTCTGTGAAAAATTAAAAATATGACATAAGTGTTTGAGAAAATGCCGCATTAAACTCAAGTCAAACTCACTCGAGTTGTTGACCAAACCAAGCCGAGTTGGCCAATCGGGCTTGAGGACCGAGTCGAGTCAAGTTTGAGCTGGGGTTAACTACTGGCTGAGCCGAGCTGAGCTGTGCCAAGCTCGACTTGTTTGACTCGTGCACAGCTCTATCTTTGTGTGCCACACAACCCCTTAATACAAATGAGGAGAAATGCTAAGGGAATTCAGGTGAGAAGAGATTGAACTTGCAAGCGGCCTATATGTGCAAATGTGGTAGGTGAGGCATCGATGTCAATTGGGAGGTGGGTCCCACCACAAACATTCCTCGTGAAATTAGTTAGGTCCAAAATCATGTGTGTGTGAAAACAGTGAAAATAATATGGCGGTTGAGCTTGAATTTTGGACCAAGATAAGACCTGACAAATTATATAATGTCCAAGATCTCCCACGTGCTAACTTTTCATGTGGAACCATAGTTCCCTGTGAGCATGCCACTGGTGTAGGATTTCTGTATCATACAAATGGTAGTTAGAAAACATTCAGTGTTTAAATGAAAAAATAAAATAAAATTACTTTAAAAAAAAAAAAAAATCAGCTGCAAAAGCTTATTATATATAGTTTTAAACTTCTCATTAAACGCAGTAAGTCAATTCTTTTTAAATTTTTTGCTGAATTTTGATCGAAATATTTCTCCCAACTTTCAAAATTGATAAAATTACACTTTAGATAGAGTGACGTGGCTTCTCATTGGACAGTCAATGACTCATCTCAACGGGAAAGTTCATGCGCTAGGATGCTAGATGGGCCCACCGTGATGTTTGTGAGAAATCCACCTTGTCTATCCATTATACTAGCTTATTTTAAGACATGCGGCCGAAGATAAGGTGCATCTAGAATTCAAGTGGCTAGCATGAGAGGAAAAAGTGGGGATTCAATGACTACCGTCAAAACATTTTTGTAGTCACAAAAGTTTCGTACCAGACTAAGATTTTTGTGCTTTCACTTCATCCTGGTAGGAATGACCTTCTAAAAGGTTTAAGTGGCATATAAATTTCAACGGTAAGAAACTCTTTCCCTTGGTTTTCCTCAAGTATGGCCTACCTTGGCTTTGGATCTACCTCATTTTCAGTCGCATGTACTACAATAATCTACTGAAATGGATGGGTTGGTTGAATTTCTCAAAAACATCATAGTAGGCCAACCTAGCATTCAAGCACACGAACTTTCTGTTAAACTACCTTCAAAGTTTTTATAAGTACCAAAATCATTGTAAAAATGAATAAAATCAACTTCTCACTAGTAAAATTTATCACTTTTATTTTCTTACCTAAATTGAAAGTTTCTTTTTCACAATTTTCTTCAATTGGATTGTTGAAAGTTTTTTTTTTCTACACACACATATACCCCCACACACTCGTGCCATAGTGGAATTTCACCACCTATGGGTACTTGAACCCTTGACCAGGTGTTGAAACTCTTAAGAGTCTCCTACCGGATTGTTTGGATTAACTTGTTGCCACAGAAAGCTAAGTGGGGCCCGCCAAGATTTTTATGAGAATCCACATTTTTTATCTCTTTTTCCACTCATATGTTAGGACATGGGCCATGGGCACAACATGAGGCAGATCCAAAGCTAAGTGCAGCATGACAGAAAAAAAAAATGTATAAGGAAATGCCCACAGTTGAGACTTCCCTGGGTCCACCATGATGTTTATATATCATCCATGCCATTCATATGGTCATGTCTACTTTGATAAACTGAAAATAATAAAAATATTAGCCTAATTCAAAACTTATGGGCCCCACAAATGCTTCAATGGTGCACTTTCAATCCTTACTGTTTCAAGTCATGCAGTCCACTTGAGCCTTATTTTTGGACTCATGTCTTAAACCTGATCCACCAAAATGGATGGACAGAGTAGATTTCTCATAAACATCATGGTGGGCCACCTCTCCTAATGCAAGTTCCTGCACCTTGCGGTACCAATGTGGGTGCAGGTCAGTGCTCCACACCTTTCATCTATTTTGCCAACTCTACCTAGGGCATGATACCAAAAATGAGGCAAATCCAAATATCAAGGAAACAATGTGATGTAGAGTGGGTCACGGACACTTTCATGACCAAGATGGACTAGAGAAGACCCGATCAAAGGAGAAAGTCATCAAGACCGTCAGAACCTTAAAACAAGCATATCTCGCAAACCGGAATGATTTACTCAACGTGCCATATGATTTTGGGGTAGGACGAGCTACTTTAGCCAACCAACTGGGCTATGTTGGGTTTCCCATGCCGAATTTGGAAGATTCTATCAGATCGACGGTCGAATTCTATGTTTATTTTCATTTTTACTATAAATACTAAGTTTTAGTTTGATTATAACTCTTCATCCGTTGGGCTTTAGGAGTTGTGTCCAACATGAAAAGTTCTTAGAATAATTAGGAGAATAATGTGGTTAAGCCAAATAGGATACTAACTGTAAAAAGTAAATTTACTATTTATAGTAAGTTACGAATTTCTAGGAGTTTTAGTTTTAGTTTGCTTTTGATTTCTCTTCTATTACTTGGTATCCCTATTTAATGGGTTGTGAACTTGTTTATTTCATGAATCAATTAAAGTTCAAATTTATTAAAATGTATTTCTATTTTTTTGCTTTCTTTTCTCGTGGATTCGAGAAGTCTCTATGAGGAGTCCAGAGAAGCTTCATGGATTCAGAGTAATTATCCTTGAGGAAGACGGTGATCGACCTCATCACGTTCATCTTTACGTCAATTGGTATCAGAGCGAGGACTCCTCTCGGGCCGATGACAAACAATAAAGGTATGAACAAAAATCATATAGACGATAATACAGGGATTCGTTATCTTTAGGAAATAATGCAAGCTTTCCACTGGGAGAGTCAGTTGATCATGCAAGGACTGCAGGCAACCCTCACCCATATTGCGGATGCACTAATTCCACCCCAATCTCAAAGTGATGCTCAGCTGCCTGTGGTTGCTATATAACACAACCCTTATTTCTGCAAACTGCCATCAGATGATGGTAAATTACAAGCCATCACTTTGATCATGAGAAGCCGTTATACATGCTAAAGGTAGAAATAGAATTACATCGAGACAACATCTTTTAAACGAGGTGCATTGTAAGCCAAAAAGTCTATAATGTAATCATCGATGTCAAAAGCAGTGAGAATCTCGTGTTAAAAATAATGGTGGAAAAGCTGCAACTGAAAACAGAAAAGCATTCATCTCCATACACGATTAGATGGATCAAGGAGGTCAACAAAACAGAGGTAATTGAATAATGTATTGTCTCGTTTTCAATTGGTAAAAATTATAATGATCAAATACTTTGTGACATAGTCAACATAGAAGTTTGTCATATGTTACGTGGTCGACCATGAAAAAATAATTTTAATGCTATTACTACACATAAAGGTCAAGATAACGTATTAAAATTTACTAAAGATGGTAGAAAGATTGGTCTCTTCTCTACGAGAATGGAGAACCAACATAAGACTTGTAAAGTTAAGGAACAGTCTCTCACAACTGTACAGACTTTTGTTAAACAATTTGAGGAAACGAGAGATATATATATGCATTAGTTTTTTTAAAAATATATATATATGGAGCCTGTGATCACCCTAGGAGATTTGAAACCAGTGTTGCAGGAGTTCAAAGCGATTGTGCTCAATGAACTCTCTAATAAATTACCTCCCATACGAGATATACAAAACCACATTGATCTTGTCACCGAGATAAGTCTGCCTAATTGCCTACATTATCAGAAGGAATGTGAGATATTAAAAGCAGGAATGAAGGATCTGATCGATACTAATCAAGGAAAGCATGATTACATGTATTGTGACAGCTCAAGAGCCAAATGCCAAGTACAAGAAAAGGGCTAATAAACATCAGCATCAAAAGTTATCTCAGAATCACGAACCAAGTCTTTGAGTAACTCGAGGATGAGTTTTTTCCAAGCAGAGGGGTCTGATGTAGAATGCGTTATAGATATATTCCTAGCATGGTTGGACCAAAAGAAGGTGGACTATAAATTGATCATAACTTTTGATCCGGGTATCGTTACGGCGCACAAGATAGATTATCATGAACCGAAGCTACAAGAAAACTCAAGGAAGAGTTCTTTTAAAGTGAGGGGACTTACGTAGAGCGGGTCACGGATAGTTTCATGACCAAGATGGACCAGATAAGACCCAATCAAAGGAGGAAGTCATCAAGACTGTCAGAACCTTAAAATAGGCATATCTCACAAACTGGAACAAGTTACTCGATGTACCATATATGATTTTGGGGTAAGACGAGCTACTTATAACGTCTCAGAAAAATCCGTACAAAGACTTGAGTACCATCTCAGGCAGAAATCACTAAGGACCAAATCCCTTAAAAATTAAACGTGAATTAACTAAGTGTTAAAGTAAATTATCTGTGAAATTAGTACTAATCACTTTAAATATGATCTGTAAGACCCAAAATGAGTAGAACCATTAATGCTGCATTACCTAAAAACTTAGGATCCATCTTAAAACCCAGTTACTCTCGGGAGCATCATGAAACTCCGTATCGAACCTAGACCATGCGTCGAAAGTCTGATTTCTCCAAAACTATACAGTTATGATCGCCTTACTGGACTTGACAACCATCTCGGAAATCAAGTCCTAATAGTACCCAGAAATGCACAACTTGAGCCCGGAGTGAATTGTGTGAGAAACGCGAATACCTTTAGAAAATGAACTAAAATTTAAGTGAATTAAATCGTTTACTTGCAGGCCGAATCTAAGGATTCAGACCGTTGGAATCTAACACAGTTACACCCTCGGATCAGGGAAAATGTCCAACACATGTCAATGCACTTGTGGCCCTGATCGAGTGTCGATGACCGTTGAACTGAAACTGGTCTCCCGCGGTCGATCCCCAAACCCGATCAAACCGAAAACTTAGTCGGTAATACTCCATCCATTCCATACTAATTTCTATGTTATATACATGATGATTGACGCCCTTAGCTAGACATGGATTGGTCGTTCATAGTACATACCCAACTGACTAGAACTCCAGGATCTCGAAACCTATCGCATACCGACCGCCCCATCACTGCGATCGTGGAGGTACAACCCGTGCGTCTGTACGATACTCCGTTTGTGAGATACGCCGTGAAGAATAATTAGTGTATCATGTGCGCATGACGCCATGTACTCCACTTCACACATGTGCAACACATGTCATACACACATGCACATGCCACACATGGGTGAGAGAATCTTTACCCATGTATGTGATGTCACACACCCATACCTCTCATCTCTCATGTGCATGAAAAGTCAACTCTCCTCCATATCACACATGCATGACATCATCACTCCATGCCATCCCATACTCCTTTAATCCACCATTAATTACAAAGCATGGATTAATTACCATAATCCTAGCCTAAGCTAATATTAATCAGATTAGCCTAACTTAACAAAAAATTTATCCGTTTCTTTATAAATACCCCTCCATCCCTTAGCATTTCACCATTTTTCCATAAAGAGAGAGAGAGAGAGGAGTGATCTTGGTGGGCCATCAACTCTATCAATCTCATCCCTTCCATCCATCCAATTCATCAAGATGAGTACACCCACTCCACTCTTAATTTATTTTTCGTTTGATTATTTGTATGGTTGTTAGTGGTGATGATTTGATAATAATGATGTGATCAATGGTGTAGATACATAGGAGAGTATGATGTGTTTAATGGTGTTAATGATGATCAATAATGGTGATGATATGATGTGATTAATGGTATGGATTCATGAGAGAATACAATAATAATAATAATAATAATAATAATAATAATAATAAATTTATTATAGACTTTATGTAAGACCCATTAACTATGGGCCCCACCAGAATTTTGTAGGCCATCCAAATTGTCCAAAGTATAGCCCATTGGGCTAGCCACATACTCATACATACACACATGTGACACACCACATTAAAATAAATTAATTAAATTAAATTTAAAACAAAAAAAAATAACAGAGAGAGAAGCGGGCGCTGTTGCTGCCAGCGTCCAGAGAACGCTGCAACAAGCAGCGTCCCTGCTGTCGCTTAGATGAAAAGGGGTCGGGGACTGTGGGTCCACAACGGGCCCCACCCATGATGTATGTATTAAATCCACGCCATCCATTCAATTTTTTAGATCATTTTAGGCTTTGAGCCGAAAAATGAAGCCAATCCAATTCTTTGGTAGGCCACACCATCAAAAATCATGTGAAGACATGCTTAAACATATAAAAGCACTCATTGGGGCCCATCTGAAATTTAGATGCATCTGAAACTTGGACTGACCCATCCACCACGTGGGACACACAAACAGTCAGACTGGATCGTCCTGTTGTGGGCCCCATATTTGAAAATAAAAATAAAAATAAAAATATATACATGACGCTGTCGTTGTCAGTGTCTGGATGACGCTGCAGCAAGCAGCGTCTGCTACTGACGCTGGAGGAAAGTGGGCCCCACCTTGATGCATGTCGAACATCAGCACTGTGCATTTGATGGGTCCCGTTTAAAAATGGGCCAACCCCAAATTTCATCCATACACGGAACTCAGGTGGCCCACACCATTAAAAAAAATAAAATAAAAATAAAATTATAAAGCTGAATAAATTAGCAATTTTATGGGTCTAATCATGTGGTATATGTTATATCTAAACCATCCATCCATTTGAGGAGCTTGACCTAAGGCTTGAGAAGAAAAATAAGATAGATCTAACTATCAAGTGGGCCACACTACAAAAGGAGCATGGATTGAACATCTACCATTGGAACCCTTTTTGGGTCAGAAGTTTTGGACCAATATGAAATTTGTTTTTCCCCTTAATTTAGGTCTTTGTGACCTTATGAACAGATTGGGTGAAAAATAAACGTTATGGTGGGCCCGATGAATGGTTTAATGGTGAAATCATTATCCTAACTGCTAATTGAGGTGAGATCCAGATAATCTTTGGTTATGATTCATTTTTGGATCATTTTCTAAAATAATCTCTAAAAAAAAGGAAATAGATGAATGGTATAGGTATAATAAATACATCACCTTAGGACCCATGTAACTTTGATTTTCTTGAACCGTTCGTACAACTCAAAGCTCGAGCATATAAAATCACTTGTTAGGTCCACCTGAAATTTGATTGTATCTGAAACTTGGTTTGACCCCTCAACCAAGTGGGATACACATAATGGATGGGCTAGATTTGTGAGCCACATCTTTGTGGGCCCAGCAAATGATTATGAATATTTAATGGAGGGTAAACCTCTTAACTTGTGTGTGGTATAGCCCACTTTGATGTAGGTGTTAAACCGCTTAATCCACCATGGTTATGACATGATATATATTTAAGATCCTCATCATTCATTTATTTTATCAACTATTTTGACGATATGTTACCAAGACTTAGGCCCATCCAATGATTAGATAGCCGTACATCCTGAAATAATGCAAATCGAACTCTCATCATTAAAAATTTATTATGGGCCATCCTGATGATATATTAGATATTTAACCCATCTAGCCCATGTACCGGGTCTCCTTTAGGGCATTGTCCCAAAGATCAGTCAATCCAACCTGAATTGGACCATACAATACAAGGCTGTGAGAATAATGACTTAACTATTGAATCTAACCTAAGGCCACCATGGTGCATCTATTTAATCTAAGCGGACCATCCAATTCCTCATATCATTTTAAGATTTGGACTAGAATCAAAGCAGACCTAAGTCTTAAGTGGGTCACACACGACTTAATCTCATGGGAAAACCCCATGAGCTCCACCACATAGAACTCATCATAAATTTCATTGATGTGTGGGCCCAAGAATGTTAAGGCCCATTTTGAGTGAACACGATGTGGGCCCATCAGTGGTAGCCTTGTTTGGGCCAACCATTGGGCCTCTTCAACAAAAGTTTATAATCTCCATGTGTTGAACATATGACGAACTGGTATTATAATTTTTGAAGTAATGATGATTAATCCCTTTAATGGGCTGATTGTGGACAGCCCTTGATCACTTGGCACTTCGGTTAGAGTATGGTCCTAAGTAATAGGATCATGTGACTTGTGTTTAAACCCTTAAATATGTTTAATTATAATAAATATGTAGACTTTAGTGGTGTGAGGGTGTGATATACCTGTTTGGTCCATTAATCATATAGGTATTTAATATATATATAGCCACCTAATCATAGGCAATGGTGGAGTATATGTAGTATATGTAGTCATCTAATTGTATAAATGTGAAATACGTTCAAGGCCACCTAACTGTATGAAATCAAGTGGCATTGATGGTCATTCAACAACGTAGATTTGTGCTTATCGATATAGATACCGCTACTTGAATCACATATAACTAAGTTGTACACTAAACCGAATGTGATGTAGGGTTATGTTACCCAAGCTAATGCTATCAAGGTCCTGGATTCTATACGCTATGATCTCTAAACCATAAGGGGTACGATGAAATGTGGCTCTTGGCCCTTAACCATGCGACACCAAATATAAGCCATTAACTATGTGACATGTGAAGTGGTTGTAGTATAAGACTTTTCATAATTGGTGTAGCCATGTATTTGTGGCCTATGGGCAAAGCCCATTGAGATATATTTTCGACGCATATGATGAGGCTCATTGTAAGACCCGTATCTTAGTCTGTACCATTCCATAAGATTCCGCGATCTTCCTGGTCGAATTTTAGCAACCTTCGACCTTTAACCGGTATTTGCACGCAACCCTGAGTCACACGCTGTCAACCCGAGTCGACTCAACCCGAGACTTGTACCATAGCGACCGCGCCGTCGTCGTGGTTCTGATCCCACGACTCGCACGCCGAGGTGATACCCTGGTCAGGAGATGTGGGCCTACGTTCGGTGCGAGAAAAATACCACGCATGAGAATTCTGAGAGAATCTCTATAACTTGTCACATCAATCAATCAATCAACCAATCTCATCATGTCAAGTAGACATCATCTTTCACTCATTCCCAAGCAACCCCAAAGTTAAAAGTTTTCTACACAAGCCCATACTTTTCTTACACCATTTACCATAAAAGTCAAAAAGGCTCTTACACCCATCACTCACCCCATCCATTACTCCATCACCCATCACTCTCTCTCTCTCTCTCTCTCTCTCTCTCTCTCTCTCTCTCTCTCTCTCTCTCTCTCTACAACCCTCTCTCTCCTTCATTTTCAAATCACATTCCAAGCAACCCAAAACCCTCCATACGTCCAAGCTCTTCCACTTCAAGATAGCCACGAGTGTGGCACACCTCTCCTACCCTTTCATATCCCATCTCAACCATCCAAACCTCATCTCCTCTGTTGGAATCAAAGCTAAGGAGCTAAAGAAGCCATTGGAGCCAAGAAGAAAAGATCTAAGGTGGGTGATCCACCGTTGATGTGCTATTACAAGGCCCACTTGTGATGGGACCCATTTTTATGTATGTATTATGATCATGGAGGGCCCATAGTGGCGGGGTCCCTCCACCACCATCCGATCTTTTATTTTTTATTTTTTTTCTCTCCCTTTTTCCTTTTGTATGGTAATGATCATGATGAGTGTGTGGACCACCATGATGTTTGCATCCAAGCCATCTAACGGTGGACCCCATCCATGTGGGACACACCATGATGTTTGTATATCTTCCTAACTGCCCATCTAGGACGTGGTCCAACCCACATGTGTGGGTGGGGTCCTCTTTGATGTATTACCACCCCATCCATTCATTTGGTGGCCCACCTGAGCAGGGCCCACCTCATATATGTGCGTGCCCCAAACAGTCCAGCATCCACGGACGCTGGATGTGAGTTGAAAATAAAAATATTAGCTTGATTTCAACAAGCTTGGGGTGGACCGCTCATACAGGCCCCACCTTGATGTATGGGTCTAATTCACGCCATCCATTCCATTCCTCAGCTCATTTTAGGTGTTGGGCAAAAAAATGAAGTCAATCCGATTTTATGGTGGGCCATAGCATAGCAAACAATATTTTTTACCGTTGAAATCTACCTGATGTTTCTATACACCCAAAATACCTTGAATATTGGGCTTGATGGGTGTGTCTTAAGCCATGGAATCCAATGGTTGGGGTGGATTTTGCTGATGCAGACCCCACCTAAGAAAAATCACAAGAAAACTGGTTTTTCAAAAAGAAAAAAAATATATAACATAGCAGCCGATGCTGCTGCTGTCAGAAATGCAGGCAGCGCCTGCTACGTGCGACGGGCCAACGGATAGGCAGACCCACGGCCCCAACCGTGGGCCCCACCATGATGTGGGTTGGACAATCCACATCGGGAATCTGGTGGGCCCTCCGAAAATCAGCCTCATCCGGAACTCAGGTGGCCCACACGAAAGAAAATAATGAGGTTGAGCGTCTGCCATTAAAACAATTTTGGGAAGCATTTTGAAATTTGTTTTTCCTCTTCACCAGGGTCCGTGGGACCCATTCACATCACCCATTCATTGGATGGGCCACGTCTTAGCGTGTGTGATGGTGGAACTCACCCCACGTGTGTGACTGTCCAGGCCATCTAGGGCTTGGACGTCAGATATTTATAAATATAATATATTATATTATATATTATATATTATATAATATATACAGGATGGTGGGTCCTATGTGGGACCCACCTTTGCCTTCCTAGTGCAACTAGTTGCATGAACAGCAGCTATGTGGCTTCTCCTCTTGACAGCAGCCAGCCCACAGGCCCCACATGATGTATGTGTCTTATTTACGCTGTCCATTGTTTTGACGGTGGGGCCCACCATGATGCATACGTTGTATCCAAACCGTCCAGCCATACTGTTATATCATTTTCATGGAATGAGCAAAAGGATGGGTTAGATCTAAAGTTCAAGTGGACCCCCACCATTTAAATAGTAGACCATGTCATCCACCGTTCAAATTCCTAAGGGCCACGGTAGTTTCCAATTAAGTTGATAATTGTTTACATTTCATCTATCTCTTTAATAACTTATGAATATGTCGGATCTCAAATACATAAAGGTGGGCTCGATTTGATATACATTTGGCCCATTTGACTAGGCCTGATGTGATGTACTTGGGGCCCAGTTGGTTAGGCCAATGTGATATACAAGGACCGTTGTTGAGGCCCACCTTGATATATATGAGGCCCATATGATTAGGCCCATCTTAATGTAGTTATGGCCCATCTATTGAGGCCCACCTTGATATATATGAAGCCCATGTTATGAGGCTCATTTGATGTAACTAAGGCCCAATTGGATGTATACAAGTCTATTACAATGTGTGACTCTACCATGATTTGTGCAATAATGTTTATGACGGCCATGCCTTGGGAGCAATGTTGGTTTGACGTCCACATTATAAGAATAATGTTGGTTAAATGTCCGCATTATAATTCTCCCTAAGGCCCATTGTTAGGCCCATACTTGTAGGTCGTCTAGGCCCATCTCCGTTATTAATAGCATCCATTACCATATAACATGTTTAGTATAATTTCATGATTCATGATCATACGCATTTATGTATGCTTGATATGAGAAGTGACTAATTATAGCATATGCCTTCAGGCAGATTATTTAAGGGCTTCCAGTTAGGCGGTGTTGCCCTACATGAGCGCATGATACGCGCAGGATTACCGCATGACTGGATAGTGTGATTCATGCATTTCGCATTATATGATATGGTTACTGTACGCTTTAGTGACATCAAGGCCATAACCTTCATAGGCATATCGTGGTTGGCAAAATTGAATACTAGAAATCTTGTTCTACATAGGGTGTTATAGATATCCCTGGGTGAAAGTCCCTAAACCTTTATGGTACCAGGAGGTTGCTCCAATGTCTAGACCGAGTAGATGTATGAGCGCTGAGTGCCGATTACCAAAAGGTCGGCTTTCCACTGTGTCGTGTTCGGTTGGAAGGGGGTGCGGCCTTACCCGTCCAAGAGGAGGGGGCAAAGCTAGGCTGAGTTTGACCAGCTTGAGGAATGGATCCGCTATTGACGAGCCGAGTCTGATATTGACAGGCAGATAATAAGGTCTTTTTCACTCACCTTATTGCACGCGATGGGGCAACAATCTGGCTTGGAGTGTATTAAACTTTGGTTATATTCCAGAGTTGAGCAGTATTGATATGTGGACTTAAATGAGGATTTGTATTCTTGAGTTGCATCTCGCATCGCATGGCCTTAGTATGGCCGACATCATTCATGTCTTGCATCGCATGGCCTTAGTATGACCAATAGTATTCATGGATCCATTAGCTTATTCCGCATTACTCTGATATTGCATGATCATATTACTACCTTATGCACACACTTTTACCACTCTCTAAGCTTTTCATAAGCTTATGCACGACCATTGCGTGCAGGTGATGTTAGAGCGCAGCAACACTGAGGCAGGAGCGCTTTGCAGATCATCTTGGAATTTTTTATCCATTATCATTGTATTTCCCTTTACGCTCATTGTATTTGTAAAGTTTTTTATCATAGTGGAAATGTAATGGATTTTTTAGTTGTTGTTTGTGGGTTATGCCTTTGGTGTAAGACCCGTATCCTAGTCGGTACTGTTCCGTCGACTCCTGCGATCCTCCTGGTCAAATTCTGGCAATCCGCGACCTGTAATCGATGTTACGCACGACCATAAGTCGTATCATATACATTTGAGTCGGCTTAATCCGAGACTTGTATCATTACGACTGCGTCGTCGTCGCGATTCCAACGCCGCAACTCATGCACCGATCCGATATCCAGACGAGGTGATGTGGACCCATGTTCAGTTTGAACAAAAACATCGCACATTGCAAATCCCAAGGGAATCTCTACAACATGTCTCATCCATCCCATCAATCAATCCCATCAATCACCTCTCATGTCAAGTACAAAGCACCCATGCTTTCTTTCTCCACAAGTCAAGCAAACCCAAAATTCAATTAATCTCTCACCTCACCCATCACTCACATCACACATCACTCACCTCACCCTTTCACCCATCACCCATCCCTCTTTCCTTACAAATCTCTCTCTCTCTTTCTCATTTCTCATCTCAAAATCTCAAGCAAGAGAGCATCACACATCTAAGCTCCTCCAAGTGAGAAAATGTGATTTTTGGTGGCCCACTTTTCTATCCCAAAACCTCCATCCTAGCCATCCAAATCTCATCATCCACTATCAAAAAGCAGCACAAGGAGATAGGCTATCCAACGGACCAAGGAGATCACTAGGTGGGTGCTTTTATAGGTGTAGATTTCTTATTTTTGATGATGGGCCAAGTGAGGCCTACCGATCAATGGTATGGATCTCACTTGGGACCCTAAGATGTGGCCGATGGCCCACCTTAATTATCCATACCATTCCATGATGGGGCCATTCTCCATGGACCTCTTCATGATGTTTACCTTTCCTAGCTTGTAAATAAGGTCATCTAGACCTTACATCTTGGTGGAGAAGGGATCTCCACCGTTGATCTTTGATATGGTGGGTCCACATGCAATGGGAACCACTTGATGTATGAATTGGATGCTCGAAACGGAGGGCACATAGTGTCAGGGTCCCTCCATCACGCGTGTCCCACTCACTCTCTCTCTCTCCCTCTCTTTTCATTCCTTTTCTTGTGATAATATGGCCTTGTGGCCCACTTGGACGGACTCCACCATGAAGTATGTATTTTATCTAAGTCATTTAGAAGTGGTGCCCACTTTATAGGTGTTGCATCGACACCATCCATTATTCCGTGGCCCACCCGAGCAGACCTACATCTTTGGCACCTGGGACGCCAGGTCGTCCAGTGTCCCTGGACGCTGGACGTCATCTGGATAACACAAATATAAGCTTGGTTTAAAGCTTTATATGGACCACTCATATGGACCCCACCTTGATGTATTTTTTTTTAATCCACGCCATCCATCCTTTTTCTTAAATCATTTTAGGCGTTGAGCCGAAAAATGAAGCTAATCCGCTCATCGGACAGGCCATACCTTTCAAAACAGTGATTCACATCGTTTAAATTCACTTTGATTTTTGCTACACGCTATAATATATTCAATATTGGACTCGTTTAGTCTTTCTCAAGCCATAGAATTCAATGAGTGGTGTGAATTTACCTGACGCGGACCCCACCTAGGAAGTTCTTCAGAAAAACTACTTTTCAAAAAAAATAATAATAATAATGTTTAAGGCAGCAGGCGCTGCTGATGTTACAGCAGGCGTCCTGCTGCATTTGACGCTGGACGGGCAGGGACCACGGGTCCCAGCCGTGGGCCCCACGTGATGTATGTGGGACATCAACACCGTGCATCTGGTGAGCCACTTTTCAAACAGTGGCCCCTCCCTTAAATAAGTTTTATCCACAACATAGGTGGCCCACACGGCAAGGATTGAACGTCTGCCATTGAAACCCTTTTTGGGTTGCAGAAGCTTTGAATTAGTATGAAATTCATTTTTTTTTTTTTTCCTTCCTGTCAGGTCAGCGTGACCTTATCGAAAGGTTGGACGGCATACAAGCATTATGGTGGGCCCCATGTGGGACCCACTGATGTATGTATTATGTTCCACACCGTCCAGATGACTGGACGGTGGAACCCACTATGGTGTATATGCCTTACCCACACCGACCCTACGTGTGGGCCTGCACCGGTGTGTTGTGTGTGTGTGTATATTATATATTATATATAATACATACCTGATGGTGGGCCCTTCGTGGAACCCACGTGTTTCATCCAAGCCATCCGTCTATATGGGACCCACTATGATGCATGTGTTGCATCCAAACCATCCAACCTTTTTGGGCAAGCTCATTTTAAGGCTTGAAACGAATTAAGACAAATCTATTTATAAAGTGGACCGCATGGCAATGTGAGCATTGAAATGTCTACCACTGAAATCCCCTTGGTATCATAGGAATTCGGGGTCATCATGAAACCGTGTGACCTTATGATCAGATTGAATGAAAAACAAATGTTATGTGTGACCTTATGAATGAAAAACAAATGTTATGTGTGACCTTATGGTCAGATTGAATGAAAAACAAATGTTATGGTGTGCCTTGGAAATTTTAATGGTGAAAATCATTATCCTACTTATATTTAGGGTGTGGCCCATTTGATGTATATATGGGGCCCATTGGTATGGCCCATTTAAAGTATACGTAGGGCACATTGGTGTCGCCCATTGATTTATATAAGGCCCATGTGATGGTGCCCATATGGATGTACTTGTGGCAATCCGTGGAGGCCCATCTTGATGCATTTGTAGCCCATATTTATGGCTCGTTGTTGAGGCCCACCTTGAGGTGTATGAGGCCGTTGTTGAGGCCCACTTTGCTATAAATGTAAGGCCCATTATGATGTACTTAGAGCCCATGGGTTAAGGCCCATTGTGATGTATTTAGAACCCATGGGTTAAGGCCCATTGTGATGTATAAAGGCCTGTGGGTTGAGACCCACCGTGATGTGTATAGGGCCCATGGGTTGAGGCCCAGTGTGATGTATTTAGAACCCATGGGTTGAGGCCCATTGTAGTGTGATTCCACCATGGGTTATGTAATGACATTTATGGCGGGCCATGCCTTGGGAACAATGTTGGTTTGACGTCCACATTGTAAGAATAATGTTGGTTAAATGTTCGCATTATAATTCTCCCTAAGGCTCATTGATAGGCCCATACTTATTGTGTGTAGGCCATCAAGGCTCATCTTTATTGTGAGGATATTTCATCATCATATAAAATGCTTAGTTTAACTCCATGATTCATGCCCATACGCATCATATGTATGCCTGATATGAGGAATGTTTGATCATAGCATACGTCATTGGGCAGACTATTTGCGGGACTCCTTATGAGAAGGATTGCCTGCATTATCGTGCCGTACGCACATGATTGCTGCATGACTGGGTAGTGTGATTCATGCATCTCGCATATATGTGACTTGATCATTGTACGCCCTAGCGACATCAGGGCCGTGGCCTCCACGGGCACATCGTGGATGGCCAGATGGGACATCGAAAATGCTTGGTTCTAGCACTATGGGCACGTAGGATGTCCTTGGGTGAAAATAGCAGAACCTCCTTGGTACCAGGAGATGCTCCAACGTCTAGACTGAGTGGAATATGAGCGTCGGTGCCTATACCATGAGGCCGTGTCTCCCACTGTGTCATAGTCAGTTGGAAGGGGGTGTGGCCTTATCCGCCCGAGTGAGGGGGCTATAAGCTAGGCTGAGTATGACCAGCTCGTAAATGGGTCCGCTATCGACGAGCCGGGTAGGTATTGGCAGACTGTTGGCTAGGTGGATAGTGAGGTCTCTTCCACTCGCAGGGCTACGCAGCTAGGGAGGAGGCAGTCGGTGTGGAGTGTAATAGACCCCGGTGATTTTTCAGAGAGGAACCGTACTTATATGTGGACTTGATATGAGGACTGAAATGATATTATGACACCCCTTCACTGTTGTACATGTGGGCGGACGCTGATGTGGGCGGGTGTGATGTGGGTGGGGCTGAGGCCTGGGCGAGCTACCACACAGGGTGAGATACCAGCGGTTGGCAGGCTACTGTGCTGACAGGCTACTGAGTAGGAGTTGCATACTCATTCATTCATCCATTCACTATCCACTTGGGCTGGTGGTGCATAACTATTTGTTACGTGTACCTTCGCATGGCTAAGATTTCATTGGGCGCGCGACTAACCTGAGATCAGGAGTTTACCACATGGTTTCTGACTATTCAAATTTAGGTATGGGACTGGTTTGGATAGAAGTCCCTTGTGATGGACCCCATAACCTGTGATACTTCGTACTGTCATCCCGACTTCACATTCCAGCATAGTCATTTCATTCACACCGCATATTACATTGCATCCTCAGCATCTGACATTTGGTTCTCTATGACTCCTCATTTACATAGTTGAATTGTCTTGCTAGTATTTCTGATATTGTATGATTTATGGGCTTATTATTATTTTCACATCACTCTGATATCGTATGATTCATGATCTTGTCAGTATTTCTGCTTATCCCGATGATGTATGATTTATGAGCTTTATTGTATACCTAACACTTACCTTACACACACTTACACCACCCTCTAAGCTTTTGTAAGCTTATGCATGATAGATGCGTGTAGGTGGCGTTAGGTTGCAGCAGCGTTGAGCTTGGAGCGAGCAGCATTTTTTTCAAGAGCTCTGATTTTGATATATGTATTTTCCTTGTAGTATTGTATTCAAGTGATTATATTAGTGGATATGTGATGATGATGTTGCCTTTATGATTTGGGTAAACTTGTGGTTATGCTTATTACAAGACAAATGAACATTGAAAAATCCTCCTTGTAGGATCCCAGGATTGAAAATCTGGCGTATGCTGCGGAGAGCCGAGAATGGGGTACTACGGAGGCTGTCGGTATCGGATTCGGCAATTGAGATTCCTGTGAATTTGATTTTTGGGTTTGGGGCGTGACATTTGGTTATACTTATTACGAATCAAACTAATGTTGAAAATCCTCTTCGTAGCATCCCAAGATCGGAACGTGGCGAATGGGCGCTGGGAGCCGAGAATGGAGTTCCACGGAGGCTGTCGATGTCAGATTTAACAATCGAAAATTTTGTGAGCCCAGTTTAAGAGTTTGGGGCGTGACACTCATTGTGATGTATTTTCGGCCCATGTGATGTGGCCCATAGTGATGTGTATTAGGCCCAAGTATGTGGCCTACCTGTGAAATAAATTTGAGGCTACTTACAATGTATTCGAGGCCCAATGTGATGTATTTGAGACCCATGGGTGTGGCTCATTGAGATGTATCTTAGGCCCATGGGTTGTGGCTCATTGTGATGTATTTGAGGCCCATGTGTAGGGCCCACCTATTGTGTATTTGAAGCCCATGGGATGTGAAGCCTGATGTGGTGTATTCATGACCCATGTGCCAAGGCCCATTGCGATGTGTAAGGCCCATATGATACAGCCCAATGTGATATATATTCGGCCCATGAGTGAGGCCCCATGCAATGAATGTATGGCCCTTGTGTGAGACCCAAAGCGATGTATATGAGGACTGATGTAATGTGTGATTTCACCATGATGTATGTATTGATGTTTATATGGGTCACTCCTTGGGAGCAATGTTGGTTAAATGTCCACATTGATGGGCAATGATGGTTGAATGTCCACATTGTGACCTTTCCTTAGGCCTTATTAGGCCCATTCTCACCGATTTTGATTGTCAATGATGGTTATTAATACCGATTATGAGTATGTGACTGATGAGGGTCGAATATTGCATATCAAACCTCGATTATTGCTGAATTTTACATACATGATAATGCCCAATTTCATATTTTAATTGTGTTTTTATTGCAGGATGAAATCAGGAGCATTGACTGAAAAAGGATATTAAAAGCATGGATTTGACTCTCCGAAGTCACCAGAGTAAGGGACGGACTCCAGAGGACTAATATTGAAGAATTTACATGCCAGAGACCCGAGGAAATCAAGTCGTTCACGTTAAAGAGGCCCGAAATTGGTCCAGAATGCAAGATTAAATGGTTTCCGGCATCCGATTGGCTCGAAACTTCATACATGGCCTAAGGGCAATAAATTAACCATACACGTAAAATTTCATCCATTAGATATCTCGGGAAGTGGGCTAACGGCCAGATCAGCCCCTTAATTCATTAAGTGGGGCCCACCTAATAACATGATATACTTCAACTTTGGTCTCAACCCCTTAATTGGGGAGACAAAGCATATGGATGGTGCGGATTTCTCAAAAACATCGTAGTGGACACCACACCTTGCTGGGCGTACACCATGCATGTATAGTATGCCGCACATCGGACCAGCTGTTCGGTCAGCGCAGCTGCTGACCCGCATCTTCTTAGAAAAGGAAATTTCTTTTTTTTCTTCAACGCGTAACGGACGGACGACGTCCATTTTACGAACGATAGTGGGCCCCACCCATTGCTCGTACGGCCGATCTAATCCATCCACCGTGTAAAGGGCTTTGAGAGATACAAAACCATGTTGTCACTTTACAAACATACATGCACACATGTACGATACAGGGGCCACAAAAGGACTGCCCTATAACGTTCAAATCTGATCTTTTGTGATTTATTCTCTGGGCCGCATCAATGTACGTTCAAAACCACCCATTCTTGACTGAAATTTCGTTCTAAATGCAATGGATGGGGTGGATTTCCTCGAAATACCTCTGTGGGGCCCACCGATCACCACAACGAAAGAGTGCGAAAGGTTTCACACATCTATAAAAACTGACTTTTTCAGGAGGTTTTGGCCCACCATCTTTGATCATATGGTAGATCTGAACCATCTATCATGTAGAGGACCCAAAAACTTCCTAAGAGATGGTGTTTTTTTGAAAATTATGTTAGGAAAGTGGCAATTTTTGAGGCACCGAACTTGGCTGCAAAAAAGCTTTCGTTGGGCATGCGATAGCTTTCCAAATCCGATTTTCACCATTCCAGCAGCTATATAAGGAGGCTTTGGATGTGGGGAGCAGGCATTCAGTCTAAGGGAGCCAGATCCAAAACTTGAGGAGAGCCAAAGCGAGAGAGAGAGAGAGAGAGAGAGAGAGAGAGAGAGAGAGAGAGAGAGAGAAGGGAAGGGAAGGATGTTTTCATTGTTTAAATATTATTCCTTCATTCTAATTAATTTTATGGATTGCTAAACTTTTAGCTAGGGCTGAGATGAAGCCCCTAATTTGAATAACTCTTGTCTATGTTGAATTTATTTTAATTTGATTGATTTGTTTCTTTTTCTAGTGTGCTTTCCTGAGATTTTCGTACTTCTCCATTCTATGAGCTCGACCACAGTCTAGATATGGATGTTGTTTGGAATATTATTCTAGATGCTTGTGTCTGACCATGAACAGGTTTCCTATAGAGGAAGAAACAGGAATCTACATCTCTTCATGCCTGATCATGGATGGAAAGATGTGATCCATATGCTTTAAAGGATTATACATTCTGTGTGCTAGACCAAGGACATAAGGTGTGCTTTGTTTATTAAATTTATATCAATCTGAATTAGGGTTAATCAACAGGTAAAATAAGGGTTAGGATAATTAGGGGTGGATTCGAAAGTCCTAGTCTTCTCCTGGATTGAATTTTTCTTATAGTTTTCATTTATTTTTCATAAATTTATGATAGTTTACTTAATAGTTTGTTAAACCATTTGTTGGATTAGTTAAGAAGAGTCGTAAATTTCGAATTGTGACAACCAGTTCTCGTGGGAACGATCTCGTAATATGTACCATATCTACATCTGATTCGTATACTTGCGAGTTAAAATCATTTAAATCAGATTGGTTTAAATTAAAACATCAGTGACAGCATAGCATTATGATACATGCCCATACACATCATGATACATGCTCATATACATCATCTATATGTTTGTTATGAGATATGATTGACCATTACTTATACTATAATACAGATTGTTATGAGGCTCCCTGATAGGTAAAGGTTATCTCACATGAGCACACGATATGCACAGGATTGATGTATGACTCATGCACCTTACATTGTATGCCCTAGCGATATCAGGGTCGTAGCCTCCCTAGGCATATTGTGGATGGCCAGTCGGGACACCAAAAATTCGTTCTAGCATCGGGCTGCCATAAATGGCCCTAGGTGAAAATTCTTAAACCCTCTTAGTACCAGAGGATGCCCCAACGTCGAGGCCGAGTGGATACATGAGTGCTCGAGTGCCGAATATCAGGAGGTCACATCTCCCAGTATGTCGTGGTCGGTTATGAGGGGGTGTGACCATACCCGCCCGAGAGTAGGGGGCATTACTAAGCTGAGTTTGACCAGCTTGTGAATGAGTCCGCTATCGACGTGCCGGATAGGTATTAACAGACTATTGGCCAGGCGGATAGTGAGGTTTCTTACGCTCACTTGGACTGTGCTATTGGGAGAGAGGCAGTGCCATTTGGAGTGTACTAAACCCTGATAATGATCCCAAAGAGGAACTGTACTAATATGTGGATTTATTGAGTAGGAGTTGCATACTCATTCATTCATTCACTATCCACTCGGGCTGGTGGTGCGTAACTATTTATATGTGTACCTTCGCAATGGCCAGGATTTCGGTTGGGGCGCGTGACTAACCTGAGATCAGAAGTTTACCACATTAAGTCTGACTATCCAAATTTAGGTATGGGACTGGTTTGGATAGAAGTCCCTTATGATGGACCCCATAGCCTGCGATACTACGTACTATCATTCCGACTTCACATTCCAGCATAGTCATTCCATTCGTACCGCATATTATATTACATTCGCGGCATATGGAATTATGGGTTACTTGTGTTTCTACATTTACTTGGTTTAGATATAGCATCTGATATTTAACTCTTTATGACTGCTCATTTGTATAGTTGATCCGTATCGCGTATTCTGATATTATTCTTCATTTGTATAGTTAATTTGTATTACGTATTCTGATATTGTTTGACCCATGGACTTGTCCGTACTTCTGATATTATATAATTATGACATGACAATATGATAATGATGATGTGATTACGGATGTGTGTAATACGGTTATGGCTATAGTATAGGAGAAATGAAAATATGACTTGGTGATACTTGTAGCATTGACTTGGAGTATTACTATGATGCATATGCATTACATTGGCATTGACATCATATTTTATGTGCTACACGTCTTTCACATATGTGATTTCCTTGTAACATATTTATCTTGCTTGCATGTAAGACAGACTGCACACATGTGTGTACTCACTAGGCTTTTTGCCTAAGCTTCTTATTTCCCCTTTTTTCTGGGTTGGAGTAGCTTGGAAGACTTTGCCTTCTCGATGCATTGCATCTATTTCTCGATTTGGCAATGTTGACGTTGTGTACCTTTTAAAAAACATTATACTTGTAACCATTAGGATTTCTATTGGAGAATGTCGCTTAGTAGTTTGATCATGGATCTTTATGCTCAGGTCTTATTATATATGTGTAAAAAAAAAAATCAGTCAAAAATCTTCCTTGTGGTGCACCGAACTCGGGACTTGGTGTATGGAAGTCGAGTGTCGGATTAGGGGCATCACGGAAGCTGTCCGTCCCTGGGTTTGGGGCGTGACATAGCCTGACCTAGATCTAATGTCAGGGAGCTTAAGTCTGACTGCATGCAGAAAAAGGGCCTCCAAAACAGCTCCGTTGGACCGAAACAGCTAACTTTTGGCTATAACCTAAGTATACCATGGCCCTGGGGCCATTCCCTTCAGTTCTAGGCTTATCTAAGGGCCTTAAACCCTCTCTCTCCCATTTCATACGAATTTATAAAACCCTAGGAGAGAGAAGAGAGTAAAGAGAGAAGGAAAGAGAGAAAGTTAGAGAGAGTTGGAGTCTGTTCCTGGGATCTGATCCCATCACTCCACGTGCTGAATCAATGCTTCTGTATCGCTATTCCGACGATTCTAATCCCGTTCTTAGATGAGAAATCCTAACCCAAACCTATTTTAGGGTTTCAAATAGAGTAAAAGATGAAATGGCTAATCTATTTCATACTATAGGTTGCAGTTGTGTCGTATACGACGAGTTAGAGAACGAACTGAGTTCATTACGAGTCTACCGACATAAGGTGCGGACTATAAATGTTTAGGTTATGATTTTTAAGGCTTTCAATGTCAGTAATGATTTATAACTAGCTTGATTGTTATCACGTGTGCTTAGATATGAGGGTTTCTGTGTATTATGCATATATATGTATAAACTATATTGATTTATAATGCATTCCATGTGTTTGTTGAAATGTATGAATAAGTATGGAATTATGATTTATGCTTGCCATGTTTATTGACTGAGAATACATGCTTGTTGTACGTATGGTGAACCCTTTGTAAAGAGATTTGCTATAATACTTGTTATAACTACCTTATTACCTATATATGTGTAACACCCTGGATTTTTGCCAACCTGGAGTTAGACGTCCTTAGGCAATGGATCAACCATAACACTCTCAGAGCTCAATCTCAAAGTCTAAAAAATTATTTTTCAACCCATTTCCTTCAAAATCTCACCTTTCACCACCTCATTCTTCAAATTTTTCCAAGTATTTTCATATTAGACACAAATCCTAAAGTTTAAGTTTAAATGGTGAAGAACTATACTTAAACTAAAACTTACTGTAAATGGTAAATACATGAATAAAATGGGATTTCGATTATTGACTTTTTGTAATTTCATGATATAGATAGGACATTTGAATAGATTAGATTCTTCTACCCCAAAATCATATATCGTACGTCGCGTAACTCATTGTGGTTTGCAAATAAGACCCGATAATGCCTCGATAGACTCATGGGCCCAAACGACTCAATTCAGGAGGACCCGAGGTAGGTCTCGCATGTTTCCAGACCCCCGGGGAGGAGGGGGGGACGATATCGCACCTGGGGTGAGTCCTCGTCAAAATGACCAGTGACCGGCGAGGGTGTCAAGCCCCAAATCCTAAAATCGGATTCACATGAATCCCGATTGCCGAATCCGGTGCCGACAGCCTCCGTAGTGCCCCATTCTCGACTCCTGACCATCAAATGCCAGATTCCGATCCTGGGATCCTACAAGAAGGATTTTCAGAATGAATTTTTTTTTGTAATGGAGCATAACCAAGTCACAAAACAACATCACCACATATCCACTATAACAAAAACTTTAAGTATAATGCAGAAAGGGAAATACAAGGTGATCAAAAAGCTCAAAAAGGTCCTGATATACACTCCTGTCTCAGCGCTGCTGCTCTCCAATGCTACCTACACGCAACTATCGTGCATAAGCTTACAAAAGCTTAGAGGGTGGTGTAAGTGTGTGCGTAAGGCAAACGCCAAGTGTACAGTATCAGAACAATGCGGAAGTATATGGTAAGTCCATGAATATACTAAGGCTATGTAATGCAAGGCATGATGCAAGATATGAATGTCATCGGCCACACCGATGCAATGCAAGGCCTACATAGCCGAATGTCATATGCGAAATGCAATCCAAGCAAGTCGGTACTCATCAAGTACGTATATTAGTACAGCTCCTCTCTGGATATCACCGGGGTCTAATACACTTCACAGTGACTGCCACCTCCCTAGCTGCACAGTCAAGCAAGCGGAAAAGACCTCGCTATCCGCCTGACTAGTAGTATGCCAATACCTACCCGGCTCGTCGATAGCGGACTCATTTACGAGCTGGTCAAACTCAGCCTAGCTTATAGCCCTCTCACTCAGGCGGATAAGGCCACACCCCCTTCCAACCGACCACGACACAGTGGGAGACGCGACCTACTGGTATTCGGTACTCGGGCACTCGTGTATCCACTCGGTCTAGACGTTGGACATCTCCTGGTACAAAAAAGGTTCTGGGACTTTCACCCAAGGACATCCTAAGTGCCCATAGTGCTAGAATAAGTATTTCCGATATCCAATACGGCCATCCACGATGTACCTGTGGAGCCACAGCCCTGAGTCGTTAGGGCGTGCAGTGATCAAGTCATACGTATGCGAGATGCATGAATCACGCTGTCAAAACATGCAGCAATTCAGCGCGTACTGCGCGATCATGTGGGGCACTTAGTCACATAACGAGCCCCGTAAATGATCTGCCCGATGGCGTGTGCTATGATCAGTCATTACTCATATCAAGCATACATATGATGCGTATGGGTATGAGTCATGAGATTATACTAAGTATGTTATAAAGCGATGAATATTAACGAGTATGGGCCAATCAATGGACCCTAAGGAGAGTTACAATGCGGACATTTAACCAACATTATACATACAATGTGGACGTCAAACCAACATTGTTCCTTAGGCACAACCCGCCATAAATATCATTACATGAACCATGGGAAATCACACATTGCAATAGACCCTAAGGACATCCGTTGGGCCTCGATCCATGGGCTTAGATACATCAAATGGGCCGAATCGCATGGGCCTTAGATTCATCAAGTGGGCTGCGTTAATGGGCCTCACCAATGAGCCTTATGTACATTGCAATGGCCATAACCCATGAGCCTTAGAATACATCAAAATGGGACTAATCCATAGGCTCCAAACACATCACAATGGGCCTCATAGTATGGGCCTTACATTCATAGAAGCATGGGCCTCAACAACGGCCTTATACACCTAAAAATGAACCATAACAATGGGCCATAAATAAGGGCTACAAATGCGTCAAGGTGGGCCTCCACGGATGGCCACAAATACACCCATATGGGTACCATCACATGAGCCTTATATAAACCAATGGGCTTCGACCCATGAGCTTTAAAATACATCAAAATGGGTCTTACATTCATCAAATGGGCTGCTCTCATGGGCTTTAAATATACCAAATGGGCCACACCAAATAAGAGTGGTGAAAAGACTTCTGCAATTAAAAATTCCTAAGGCCCACTATGACATATGTTTCCCATCCAACCTATTCATAAACTATCATAGTGATAGATGAAGTGGGACACAAATATTCACTTAATGGGAAGCTACAATGACCCTTAGATATTTTTGAACGATGGGCGTCATTGACCATTACCTAAATGGTGGGGTCCATTTGAACTTCAGATCTGCCTCATTCTGTAGCTCATGCAATGAGCTTTCAAATGGTTGGGATGGTTGGATGCAACACACGCATCATGGTGGGGTCCACACACCTGGCCCACCAATTGAATGAACGGTTTGGAGGGTGGGCCTACTGGCAGTCCAGCAACTGACTGGACGGCTTTACCCAAAATACGGTGGAAACCACCGTCCAGAGTGGTGGACGGTACTAATACAACACATACATCATTGTGGGTCCCATGTGGGGCCCACCACAATGCTCTTATGCCATCCTACCCGTTGATAAGGTCACTTAGACCTGGGTGAGGAGGAAAAAAAATAAATTTCAGCTTAATCCAAAATTTCTGTGGACCCTAAAAAGTTTTAATGGTGGAATTCAATTCACACTATTTCTCATGGTGTGGGCCGCCTGAGTCTTGGATGGACCTCATTTTTGGGGAGGGCCCACCTCAGAGGATGGGCCACCTTATGGACGGCGTGGATACAACATATACATCATGTGGGGCCCATGGCAAGAGCCGTGGGTCGACCCCGTCCGCCCGCTAGCGTGACCGCAGGCGCTGCCTGCTCCTCTGACATGCAGCAACATCTGCAGCTCTTCTTCCTTTTTTCTTTTTTATTTGAAAAAATGTATTTCAAGGTTTTTCAAGTGTGGGGCCCGCGTGAAGTGCATCCACTCCGTCCATTGTATTCCCGAGCACAAAATACACCCATCAAGACCAATATCGGCCATTTTTCAGCGTGTAGGAAGAGTTTTGGTAGAGTTCAATGGTAATGGTACCATTTTTAAAACTATGGCCCACCAAATGCTCCGATCAACCCCATCTCTCATTTCAACGCTTAAAATGGAGCTCTAAATGGGATGGATGGCATGGATTGAATACATACATCAAGATGGGGCCTATACAAGTGGTCTTCCCCAAAGGCTTAAAAATAAGCCATTATTTGTGTTTTCATTCCAGTGACGTCCAGCGTCACTAGACTCTTTTGGACTAAATACAAATTTTAAATGGGCCTTGCCTAGGTGGGCCACCACATGATAGGTGGTGTGGGTACAATGCATATAAGGTGGGCCCACTCATGGATGACTTTGATAAAATACTTCCTTCAAGGTGGGGTCCATCCAAGTGGGCCATACGGCCATTTCATCACATACAAGGAAGTAAATGGAAAGAGAGGGAGAGAGAAATAGAGTGAGACACGCGTGATGGAGGGACCCCGGCACTATGGGCCCTCTGTTTCAATCATCCAATCATACATCAAAGGTCCCCTTGCATATGGACCATCAACAAAAGATCAACGGTGGAGATCCTACTCCACTAGAAATGGACGGTCTAGATGACCTCCTCAATACAAGGAAAGTAAACATCATGATGGGGTCCATGGAGAATGGCCCCATCATGAAATGATCTTGATGATCAAGATGAGCCATTGGCCACATCTTAGGGTCCCAAGTGAGATCCAAACCATTGATCGGTTGGCCTCACTTGGCCCATCTTAAAAAACATAAAAAGTAGTCTAAAGAAACACCCACCACTTGATCTTCTTGGTCCGTTGGATAGCCGGTCTCCTAGAGCTTCACTTTTATGGTGGAGATGGGAAATAGATGGCTAGGATGGGAGATTTAGGAGTGGAAAGTGGGCCACCAAAATCACACTTCTCTCATGGGGAGCCTTGGACGTGGGAGGCTCTCTTGGTTGCTTGGGTTTGGTGTGAGAAAGAGAGAGAGGGGGAGAGATGAGATGTAGAGAGATGTGAGGTGAGTGATGGGGGGATGTTTGATGGATGTGAGTGATGGGTGAGGTGATGTGTTAGTTGACTTGGGTGGTTGCTTGACTTGTGGAGAAAGGAAGCATGGGTGCTTGTACTTGACATAAAGTGATTGATGGGTGATTGATTGATGGGATTGATTTGACACTTTGTAGAGATTCTCTTGGGATTTACAACGTGCGGTGTTTTTCCTCGAACTGAACGCGGGTCCGCATCTCATTGTCTGGGTATCGGATCGGTGCGTGAGTTATGGCGTTGGAACTGCAGCGACGGTGCGGTCGCAATGATAGAAGTCTCGGATTAAGTCGGCTCAAATGAATAGGATACGACTTACGGTCGTGCGTAACGTCAACTATAGGTAGCGGATTGTCGGAATTTGATGAGAAAGATCGCGGGAAGCGACGAAACAGTACGGATTATGATACGGGTCTTACAGAGGGGCTCACCGATTTGGCGAAGCCTCGTCCATACAGCGGTCGGGCGGCCCATTTTCTGTATTTTTCTGCGCATATTATTCAACTTTGAAAAATCATATCTCCCTCGTTATAACTATGATTTAGGTGATTCAAAATTCATATTGAAGATAAATGAGTCTAATTTTATATAAAAATAATTAAAAAATATAATAAAATATTTAATAAAGTTTAAAGTAGGTCGTTGTGAAAACTGTCTGAAAATCATTCGTTGGACAGCTGCTACTTTAGGAATTTTTAAAATTTTTTCACAACACAAAATCTCATGAAATTTGGTGAAGACGGGATAAAATTGATGATGAACTATTAAAAAATAATTAAAATAATATAATAACTAGAAGTGCCAAAAATGCGGCATAAAATGGCCCTAGGACCGTATTCTGCCATAATTAGGGTAGAATTTGGTTAAATACTAAATTGAATACTCAGTAGAATTAAGTTGAACCACTTTAAATATGAACTACAAGACCCAAAATGAGTATGACCGCTAATTCTACGTTACCTAGAAACCTACGATCAATCTCTAAACCCAGTTGCTCTTGGGAGCATCGTGAAACTTCGTATCAGACCTGAACCCCACTTTGAAAGTCTAATTACCTCGAAATTATACGGTTATGACCATCTTATTGGACTTGACTACCACCTCAAAAATTAAGTTCAGATGAAATTCTAAAATTATTTCCTTGAGCCTGAAGCAAAGTGAGTGAGAGACGTGAATTTCTTTAGAATTAAATCCGAATTTAAGTAATCTAAGTCGTGTCGCTTGCAGGACAAATATAATGATTTAGACCATCAAAATTTGACCCAGTTACACCCTCAGATCAAGGGAAATGTCCCACACATGTCAGTGCACTTGTGGCCCTGATCGAGTTCCGATGACCGTTGAACTGAAACTAGTCCGTCGCGTCTGATCTGTAAATTTGATCAGACTAAAAACTTAGCCTGACCTAGATCCATGGTCAGGGAGCTTAAGTCTGACCGCATTCAGTAAAAGGACCTCCAGAAATACTCTGTTAAGTCGAAACAGATGAGTTTTGGCTATAACCTAAGTATACCTTGGCCCTAGGGCCATTTTCATCAGTCCTGGGCCTATATAAAGGCCTAAACCCACCCCATTCCTATTTCATACAATTTTCAACCCTAGGTGAGAGAAGAGAGAAAAAAGAGAAGGAAAGAGAGAGAAAGTGAGAGAGAGAGTGGGAGAGAGTTCCTGAGATTCGATCCCATCGCTCCATCCCATCGCTCCACGGCCTAAATTACCACTTCTGCATCGCTATTCCGGCAATTCCGATTCTGAAATTGGGTAAGAAAATCTAACCCTAATCTATTTTAAGATTTCAAATAGTGTAAGTGCTGGAATAGCTAACTTATTCCCTGTTATAAGTGGTTGTTATGCCGTAGATGAAGGAATAGTGTTCGAACCAAGATCATTACGAGTTTACTGGCGAAAGGTGTGGACTATAAACGTTTAGGTTCTGATTTTCAAGGCTTTCAATGTCAGGAATGATTTATGTCTGACTTGATTACTATCACACATGCTAGATACGATGTCTTCTATATATTACATAAATATATATATTTTGTTGATTTTTAAATGCATTCCATGTATTTGTTGAATTGCCTGAATGAATATGGAATTATGGTTTGCACTTTTTATGATTGATGCTTAGAAATACATGATTAGTGTATATGTGGCAACTCTTATGTGGAAGGAATTGTTGTAATATGTATTTAATTAAGCTATTACATGTATGTGAATATGTGTACCCTAAGTATTTGATAAAATGCCTGAATGAGAAAATGCATGTTGTAATGTATTTAATGAGGATGTTAAGATGCGATCATCAATCCCCTCATGCATAGTTACAGTTTCCTCTATGTAACCTATCTTACTACTATGTGATTTATGGGCGAATTACCTATGTATGATAACATGTTTAATACGTGTTTGTTGAAATGTTTGTATGCATTTGAAATCTGAATTTGTGATTGTCATGATTAACTGTCGTAGGTACATGCTTGTTATATATGCGACAACTCCTTGGTAAGAGGATTTTCCCTAATACGTAATATAACCAATATAAGTGATGTATGTTGGAAGGTGTAGTCTAAATATTTGTAAAAATGTCCGAATGAGTTAGTAGTAAGTAAATTGTGATTTACAAGGGAGTTTAGATATGAATCCCAACTACCTTAGCTGTGTGTATGATTTCATCCATGTACTGTATATGATTCATGTTTAGTTGTGTGTACGATTTCCTCCATGTACTGTATATTCATGTTTTCATAGTATGCTCAAATGATTGTAGGATGGACTTATTTATTCATTACTGCTTTGACAATCTCATATGCTTAATTGTTATAATTGTACGTGGTTGGGACTATATTATAGTCCAGGCAATCGGTAACAAGCCTCAAATTGGTGGCTGAGGTTGTTTTCGCCACACAGGATGTGTTCAATGAATTTGAGCCGTACTTGAGATGTTGGCAGTGGTTAGGTCATATGGAGTTCTTATGTACTTCATGTCGATCAACTCAACATGCGCTCGTACTAGTCGGACTCGTCTAATAAACCGATTAGCCCAATGTATGTTCACCATGTATGGACGCTACTGCTTGAACCTAAGGTACCAAATTTACCAGTGGAAAAGCCCCATTAACCTTGGTACCTCGATCTACTAAGACTCATGAGCCAGACATGGTGGTATGGGACACCGTGGTTGAGCTGTCGGCCTACGCTGGTGCGACGAGCCTCCCCATAATGACCAGTGAGTAACTCAAACTCATGAGCCAAATACGGTGGTATGGGACACTGTATTCAAATTGTCAGCCTACATTGATAAGGTGACGAGCCCTTTTTAGTGACTTCGAGCATACTCTGAGACTACGTTGAGACAACGAGCCTTTTCGTAGCAATTAGAGTATAAACTAGGCCTATACTGATAAGGTGACGAGCCCTTTGTAGTGATCTAGAACCGCAACATTGTATGAGATTTACTAGGACTGACGACCCTAGAATGGATCATTGTTTGGGAATGATATAAGGGAGGTACCTTAGCTTCCCAATCTTGCTATATGAAAAGGATTAATAAGAACTTGGTAATCATGTTCATGCACCGCACTGCATGTGCCGTTTGGCGTTGGGTAGTGCACTGAGGAAGTGACTGACATGCGCGACCGTGAGATGAAGATCACAGAGGGAGTGCAGGTAAGGGTATGCATCATTTATACATATCATTCTTGCATTAATCAGAGTACTTAGGGATATTTTCTTCTATTGTTTTATCATTACTGCTTGATTGAATTGATGACATATTAACCTTTGCTTTATAGCCCCACTAAGTTGATCACTCACTCCCACGTTATGGGACGGTGTGTTAAACATCAACCAGATTCTGTCTTAGCTGCAGGTGATGGCGATGCCTGCGAGGCGGTGCCAGACTTCGAGGATGATGAGGAGGCATTCTCCTACATGCAGTATTCATGCGGGTTCATGTGAGCCGTGTTCTGATCGACGGGGTTACAGGGATACTGATTAGACGCCATTATACTTGTTATTCTGTACTTTTGGAACACCCATGTATCTTCATTTTATTCATTTTTGGAGTATACATGTATATATTTAACCCGGTATCATGTTCACACTCTGGAGACTTACAACAGATTATATATTTTATATATCTATCACAGTCTTTCGCTTACGAAATTAAACTGTTTCTGGAGTATGATATGTTGTTTTGGTCTAATCTCACTCATGTTTAATGTACTAATATGAACAACATTCAATCATTATAATCTATGTTGCATAAGTGATGCGTTGGAACTCGAGAGTGAAGTTTATGCTCGACCCGCGATTTTCAGGGCGTTACAATATGATATGTGTAGCCTAAGTGTTTGATAAAATGCCTAAATGTGAAAATGTTTGATTAAATGCATGTAATGAGGGTGTTGAGATAGGATTCTCAATTCCTTTATCCATGGTTACAGTTTCCTTTATGTAACCTATCTTACTAATATGTGATTTACAGATGAAATGCTAATGTATGATAACATGTGTAGTATATGTTTGTTAAATTGCTCAAGTAAGATCTACATTTGATTTCAGTTTTTACGTGTGTGTTGGATTATTATATGCGAATGCTATTGTTTGGAATGTGATTGGGGCTACGATGTAGTCTAGGAAATCGGTAAATGTTTGTGACCAGTGGTTGAACTGTTTAACCACAACGGACACGCCCGATGAATCCGAGTCGTATGTTGTTTGTCGACAGTGGTTAGGCCACACGGAGTGCTTACACGCTCCATGTCGATCAGCTCGACGTGTGCTCATACCAGTCGAACTTGTCAAGCAACCTGGTTGACCCCATGTATGTTCACCATGTATGGACGCTACTGTTTGAATCTAATGTACCAACTTACCAGTGCAAAGCCTGTTTAACCTTGGTACCTCGATCCGCTAAGACTCATGAGCTGAACATGGTAGTATGAGACACTGTAGTTGTACTGTCGGCCTATGTTGGGGTGACGAGCCTCCCCGTAGTGTCCAGTGAGCAAACCAGACTCGTGAGCCAAATACGGTGGTATGAGACACTGTATTCGAGCTGTCGGCCTATGATCAAGTGACGAGCCCGTAGTGACCTCGAGCATACACTAGAAACTACGTTGAGGTAATGAGCCTTTTCGTAGTAAACTAGAGTATAAACCAGTCCTACGTTGATGGTGACGAGCCTCTCCATAGCGACCTAAAAACCATCTATCGTATGTAACTACTAGTATTGACGACCCTAGATGGATTAATGTTTGGGTTATGATATAAAGGGAAGTGCCTTAGTTTCTCAATCCTGCTGTATGAATATGTCTAATTAAAAACTTTGCTAACACGACTATGCATCGCATTACACGGTGCTTTAGCGAGGAAGTGCACAGAGGAAGGGGTGCATGCCGCAATCGTAAGATGTTGCCGCAAGAGGGAGTGTAGGTGAGGGCATGCATCATTAACACATACCATCCTTGCATTAATAAGAGTACTTAGGATCTTATTGTTGTACTGCTTTATCATTACTGCTTGACTGAATTGATAACATGTTAACTTTTGCTTTATAGTTCCACTGAGTTAATCACTCACTCCTACGTTTTGAGACGGTGTTTTAAACACCAACCAGACTCTCTGTTAGATGCAGATTCTGACGTAACATATGAGGCCGAGTCAGACTTCTACGACGATGAGGAGTTCTCGTACATGCAGTTATCTGGAGGGTTTATGTAGATCGCTCCGATCGACAGGATTACAAGGATATATGATTAGTTGGACCTTTACCTTTTGTCATTTTGTATTTTTAAAAAAATATGTATTTATTTAGCTCAGTAATGCCATCATACTTTGAAGGTTGGGAAACACATCTATATACTTTATATATTAATCACAGTCTTCCACTTGTGAATTTAGTAATGTCTGGAGTATGATATGATGTTTGGTATAATCTCACTCATGTTTAAGGCACTAATAAAGATAACATTTAATCATCATTATCTATGTCGCATAAGTGATGTGCTGGGACTTGGAAGTTGGGCTCCTGCTCGACTCCCGAATTTTAGGGCGTTACACTACTTTAGCCAATCAACCCAGATATCCCGGGTTGCCCACGTTGAATTTGTGAGATTCCATCAGATCAACAGTCGAATTCCATATTTATTTCCATTTTTACAATAAATAGTAAGTTTTAGTTTGATTATAACTCTTCATCTGTTGGGTTTTAGGAGTTGTGTCGAACATGAAAAGTGCTTAGAATAATTACGAGAATAATGTGATTAAGCTGCATAGGAAACTTACTATAAAAAGTAAATTTACTATTTATAGTAAGTTACGAATTTCTAGGAGTTTTAGTTTTAGTTTGCTTCTGATTTCTCTTCTATTGCTTAGTATTCCTATTTAAAGGGTTGTGAACTCGTTTATTTCATGAATCAATTAAATTTCAAATTTATTAGAATTTATTTCTATTTTCTTGCTTTCTTTCCTCATGGATTCGAGAAGTCTCTGTGAGGAGTCCAGAGAAGCTTCATGGATTCAGAGTAATTATCCTTGAGGAAGATGGTGATCGACCTCATCACATTAATCTCTGTGTCACAATGGTGATTGAATGCCCACGGTTTAAAACTTCTTTAGGGTCACAAAAGTTTTTGATCGAGCTGAAATTTTTATTTTTCATTCGCAAAGGTCTATGCGACCTAACCTACAAGTTGGATGGAAACTAAACATTACAATGGGCCTAATCAATTTTTTTAATGGTCAACCTTCAATCACCACCCGCATGAGAGGAAAAAGTGTGGATTCAGTGACTACCGTCAAAACATTTTTATAGTCACAAAAGTTCCATACCAGGCTTAGTATTTTTTGTGTTTTCACTTCAGTAGGAATGACCTTATAAAAGGTTTAAGTGGCATATGATCATCAAGGTGCAGCCTAAGACGATTTCAACGGTAAGAAACTCTTTCCCTATGTTTTCTTCTAGTATGGCCTATTTAGGCTTTGGATCCACCTTATTTTCAGTGGCATGTACTAAAATAGTTTCGTAAAATGAATGGACAGGTTGAATTTCTCATTAACATCATAGTATGCGAACCTAGCATTCAAGCACACGAACTTTCTGTGAAACAACCTTTCAGGTTTTTGTAAATACCAAAATCATTGTAAAAGTGAATAAAATCAACTTCTCACTTGTAAAATTTATCACTTTTATTTTCTCACCTAATTTGAAAGTTTCTTTTTCACAAATTTCTCCGGTTGGATTGTTGAAAGTTTTTTTTGTTTTTTTTCACACGCACACATACCCCCCACACACTCAGGCCATAGTGGAATTTCACCACCTATGGGTACTCAAACCCTTGACCGGGTGCTGAAACTCCTGAGAGTCTCCTAGCTACTAGGATTGTTTGGATTAACTTATTGCCACGGAAAGCTAAGTGGGGCCACCAAGATGTTTATGAGAATCCGCATTTTTTATCTGTTTTTCCCAGTCATATGTCAGGACGTAGGTCATGGGCATAATATGAGGCAGATCCAAAACTAAGTGCAACGTGACAGAAAAAAAAAATAAATAAATAAATAAATATATATATATATATATATATATATATATATATATATATATATATATATATATATATATATATATGTGGATAAGGAAATGCCCACAGTTGAGACCTCCATGGGTCCACCCTGATGTTTATATATCATCCATACCATTTATATGGTTATGTCTTATGTCTAATGTGATAAACTATATATATATTAGCTTCATCCAAAACTTATGGGCCCCACAAATGTTTCAATGGTGCACTTTCAATCTTTAACGTTTCAAGTCATGTAGTCCACTTAAGCCTTATTTTTGGACCCATGTCTTAACCTGATCCAGTAAAATGGATGGACAGATCGAGTAGATTTCTCAAAAGCATCATGGTGGGCCACCTTTCCTAGGGCGAGTTCCTGCACCTTGGGGTACCGATGTGGGTGCGGGTCGGTGTTCCACACCTCTCATCTATTTTGCTAGCTGTATTTAGAGCGTGGTACAAAAAATGAGGCAAATCCAAATATCAAGGAAACGATGGTGATTGGATGGCCACTGTTTAAAACTTCTTAAGGGTCACAAAATTTTTTGATCAAGCTGAAATTTGTATTTTCCATTCACGAAAGTCTATGTGACCTAACCAACAGGTTGGATGGCAACTAAACATTACGGTTGGCCTAATAATTTTTTTAATGGTCAAAGTTCAATCACCACTGTTTCGTGTGGTGCTGTCCACCTGATATTTTGATCAGCCTCATTTTCGGGCTCATGCCTTAAAATGAGCTGGCAAAATGGATGGACAGCATGGATAAAACACATACATCATGGTGGGCCCACAACTTTTCCAGCACGGCATCCATGTGATGCTGTAGGGTTACTATTGCATCGGCTCATGTCCACTTTTTCTCACAAGGAAGTCGGCTACAACTTTCTTTAGCTGGCTTATCTTGCTATCTATGTCAAATCCACTCCGTCCATCAGAATTTTTCCTCAATGTTGATCACTAATTCCAAAAATCAGTCCGATTCATAACTTAGGCGGGCCACACCACAAGAAATTATTTGGATGGATGAACATACATATGCGCAGCTCAGTATGTCACTTTTAGGCCCTTCATCAAGTTCCCCAGAAAAATACTAACAGAATATGAAGCAATTAATATTAATTATTAAATCAAGGCATCCCCTTGAGCCGCTTAACAAAGGCACCAAAAGATATGAAAATGGCACTTATTGATACAACAATCAATGCAGTGTAGCCTAAAAACTCCCAAGTTAATTTTCACCGATGAATTACATATGTGAGAGAAATATGAAATGAGAATTTAAAGAACAACATGGGCCTAGAATTCCAAGTGGCGCGCATGCCAGCATGAGGTTGTAACTAACATAATTTCTAAAGAAAATTTTATTTTGCTAAACATATGATTTGGAATTATGTTTCAACATTTTTGAGAAAATATGATTGATAAACAAAAATGAGAAATGGTATTTCACTTCCCATGCTTTTTTGAAAACAAGGTTTCTAAACACAAGGAATAGTGTATAAAAGTGAAGAGAGATTACTTTCTTTCTCAAGTGATTAAAATCTTAAATTCATAAGATACTTTCTTAAATCTATAAGAGGGATTAAAAAAAAGAAGATAAAACTCAAATATTTTATTCAATAATATCTGTATAACTCTCGATTACACTACTAATAAAGGAAAAAATAAATACTAATTCGTAATTATTAAAAATACTAAAATTCTAATCCTAATAAAAGTTATCCAAAATAATAAAACTCAACGAAAGCTTACTTTGTCAAAAATAAAAAGTCTACATAAACCTAATTAGAAGAGTCTTAGCATAATTAAAAGTGATTTATATATATATATATATATATATATATATATATATATATATATATATATATATATATATATATATAAAATACTACAAAAATAGAAAATATTAAAAATAATAATTTGGCCCCTTACACTCACACCATAAATGTGAGAGAATAATATAGAATAATATATTAGCAAGAGTCGAACATAAGACCTTACGCTATGATACCATGTCAAACAACCATTTTCTCTAAGAATTTAAGCTCTCACATTGTGGTGTATCAACGTATATCAAGGCCTTCATCACTTTAACAACAGGTGCAGCATTTGTGCCAGTCGATGAGGTGGGTCCCACCACAAACATTCTTCCTAAGAAATTAGTCAGGTCCACTCATCAAGAGGCCCACGTGTGTGTGAAACATGTAGAATTAGAGAAAATAATATGGGTAGTTGAGCTTGAATTTTGGAACAGGGAAGGTAAGACCTGACATATAGCCAGGATCTCAAACGTGCTAACTTGTTACGTGGACCCATAATTCTCTACATAGCCTGCTACATGTTTAGGATTTCTGTATCATGCAAATGTAGCTCACTCAATGATCACTTGTTGCAAAATTCATTTTTGATCCCACTTATAAGGTAGTTGTGACCTGTATATGGAGTCATGCCATCGGTGTCCATTGATTCCTAAGGGGTGGCCCACTCAATGTGCCAACTTTATTACCATTTTGCCTAATGTGGGGCCTATTGTCTAGAGGTTGGGGATGTCCTACACGTGTCATTTTCATGAAAAGGATGGTTTTCTGCCCCACACCATTATGATGATTCTCACTTTCGCATTTCTCAAATACTTTTCTTTCATGCCATGAGAATACTGTAGGAAATAAAACCAATACAAAATGTATAAATAATTTCATAAATTTTCATCATGTACATTATTTTCAAATCTATTCCAAGAAACTAATGTATGTATGTTTTTTTTTAAAAAAATATAAAATTAAAATTTCCATTCTACAGTATAAGTGATTGTAAGTGTTTTTATTTAGCAATGGCTTCAATGCGTTACTAAAGACTAATATTGATTAAGTAAAAGCTCGAGCTAGCAAGTTATATTTTTCTGCATTATTAATCTATATTTGACACTTAAATTTGTTATATATTATTTTTCTATTAATTATATTGGATATTTGCTTATTTGTCATGTATTGTTGTTGGTTAACAATATTAACTATATTATATATTGTATATTTTTTATTTTTATATATAATTTTTGATATTAATGGTATGTTAATAGGTTAAGAAACAAGTATGGGAAGAATAATTGAAAGTACTAAGAACATGAGATATTGGAGGATAATTGATAAAAACAGTTAAAATAATTAAATTTTAATTTATTTGTCTTTAAGTAAAAGTTTTTATTACATATATTTGTTTGCAATTTCAATTGAGCATTCCATTCCACACACACAAAAGTTAATTACATTGCTGATTTTGGGTTATTTCTGTTCTTTCAATAGCTTTTTTTAAGAATTTTTACTTACAACCTCATCATTTGGAGTTATCAAATAAAACGTCGTTTTTAAAATGTGAAAGAGATTTTTGTGGTTATACACATTGAAGGTGATAGATGAGTAATCATTCAGGTAGTGTAACCATATGGATATTTAAATCATTGCCTGTCAAGATAATACCAAACATGGCTACCGGGCAACCTTACTGGGTTCTGAGTGGGTAATTTTTGTTTTTAGTTCCTTGCCTAGGGCCATATCCAACTAACCCGTTGTTTTTGGTTCCCTGGCTGGGGCCATATCCAACCGACCGTACTTTTCCTAGAACAAATTGCCGGCTCCAAACAAACTCGAGTGTGGAGTTCGAGGCAATCATTTTTCCTTTATTCATGGCTAATATTTTAAGTACACCCTCTTTAGAGGGCGGACCACTGAACTAACGGTTCCGATGGCCCTGGAAGTGGCCCCGAGTAAGAGGAGAGGTTAGTTCCACGACACGCTTGTAATTTACGAACGGCCCCCTAAGAATACCGCTCGGGCTTAATGAGAACCATTATAGAGTCTCTTACATTGAATTTCTTGAAACGTTTATGCTGGTGTGCAGAAAATTTATAATGTTCATTGCTAGTAGTAATCTTTCACCTGATTTTTTGATGTAATGAATGAATGTGACGTGCAAAGGATTCTGCAAACTCTGATGGCTTATGGGACAGTGACATAGGGACAAGATCAATAGGATTCCTAGGCTTATAACCAGTAACGACTTCAAAAGGACTTAGACCTGTAGACCTATTGATAGAACTATTGAACATAAACTTGGCTATAGGTAGTACAGTGCCCCATGTCCTGATGTGCTCCCCCACTAAACATCTTAGCAAACTCCCTAGGCTCCTATTGACCACATCAGTCTGACCATCGGTTTGAAGGTGGTAGGCAGAAGAAAATTGGAGCCTAGTATTCATCATGTGCTATAGTGTCTTCCAAAAGTAACTTATGAATTGCACATCACAGTAAGACACTATGATTTTTGGTAACCCATTCAGTTTGACGACCTCACTAAAGAACAGCTTGACAACATGAGATGTGTCTGAGGTCTTAAAACAAGGAATGAAGTGGGCCATTTTAGAAAAACGATACACAATAACAAATATGGAATCGTGTTTTCAAATAGTCATGGAGAGTCCAAGCACGAAGTTCATACTGATGCCTTGCCAAAAGATGAATGAAACTGGCAAAGGTGTGTATAATCCTGTATTTTATTTTATTTTGCTTTGCTAGTTGACAAGTACGACATTGCCCTATAATTCTGGTCATGTCCCGCTTGAGGCTTGGCCAATGAAACCTATCCTCCACTAGGGTAATGGTCTTGTCTCGACTGAAATGACCCGCAACCCCTCCTGAATGTAACTCCCAGACAAGAAAATCGCAGATGGAGGTGAGCGGTATGCACAAGCGGTCACTCCTAAACAAATAGCCGTCTAAAATCAAGTACTTACTGTTAACTCTTGACGGACTCTCTAACAACAACGCGTACACAACTCCAAAATCTGAATACTCAGAATAATCATCTTTGATGCGTTCGAGGCCCATGACTTCAACACTCATGGAATTGAGTAATGTGACTCGATGACTCAACACGTCGGCAGTCTTATTCTTTACACCGACCTTGTGCTTAAGTACAAAAGTATACTTTTGAAGGAATTGAACCCACTTGGCGAACCTGGGGTTTAATTTCTTCTAAGAGTTTAGATATCTCAAGGCCTCGTGATTTAAGAATAAGACGAATTCTTACGGCAATAGGTAATGACGTTAATGGCGCAGTGATTGCACTACTGCATAAAACTCTTTATTATACGTGGAATATTTTTGTCTCGCTTCATTCAGTTTCTCAGTAAAAAAGGGCGACAGGGTGCCCTTCTTGACTAAGTATTCATCCTATGCCGACTCCTAACGCGTTACATGTAACTGTTGTGTAGCACGCCAACAACGCAGTGAGCCGAGATCCAATCTCAGGCCTCACCCACAAACGATAAACGAAAAGGAATATAAACTAGAAACAGATCAAAGCAATCCAAAACAAACCACAAGACAAGATATATGTGAAAAAATCTCAAACTAGGGTAAAAAACCATGGATGCAAACTTCCACAATGAAGAAGAACAAAGATTACAAGGTAAAATATTAACCTCTCTCTTGTAAGAATATAGAAAACCCTTAGCTCACACCTTTAGAAATATTTTTCAATATTCCTAATACCCTAGAAAAACCCTAGGAACCCCTATTTATAGTTTAGGTAATTTTCCTTCCGCACCCATGCGAAAGGCGACACCAAAATTTGCAGTCCGCATCAGATTCGGAAACGAATCTGTGAAACCTTCGACTAGTCGAAGGAGAGCTACGACCAGTCGAAGGACCCCTTCGACCAGTCGTAGAATCCCTTCGACCAGTCCTAGAACTTGTACACCAAAAAAAATAGCACACTGGACTTTGAGTCTAACCGATCCACGATCGGTCGAACAGGCCCCTATGACCGGTTGAAGGCAGCCTAGATGTGGCTCCACATTCTCAACAATCTCTCACTTGGAGACACATCACCAAAACCTTCATCTTCTTCATCCGGAGTGCACCACCTCCCCGTCTTCAAGCCTGAAGACCAATCAAAGCTGAACAGAGCTTCAGCTTCTCCCTTGTGACCGTCTTGATCAGCATATCTGCAGGATTCTCACTTGTATGAATATTCTCCAGAACAATCGATCCATCTTCCAGTAATGAACGTATGAAGTGATATCTGATGGCAATATGCTTGGTCCTTGAATGAAAGGTTGAATTCTTGGCCAAGTGTATTGCACTCTGACTATCACTGTATAGCTTACAATCTACTTTCTTCTTACTAAACTCTTTCATAAAACTTTGCATCCACACCATCTCCTTGCATGCTTCTGTAGTCGCAACATATTCTGCTTCTGTCGTACTGATAGATACTATCTTCTGTAACTGAGAGACCCAACTGATTGCACCACTACTCAGAGTAAACACATAACCTATAGTGCTTCTTCTGCTGTCGATATCTCCTGCTAAATCTGAATCCACGTAGCCTTGTAGCTTGATTTCCGATCCACCATAGTACAACCCTACATCCTTAGTACCCACCAGGTATCTGAGGATCCACTTCGCAGCTTTCCAATGTTCCTTCCCGGGGTTGTTCATGAACCTACTAACAACTCTCACTGCTTGAGCAATGTTTGGCCTCGAGCTCACCATAGCATACATGAGACTCCCAATAGCTGACGCGTATGAGACTTTGGCCATGTAGTCTCGTTCCTCCTGCGTCTTTGCCCCTTGCTCCTTAGATATCTTGAAGTGATTGGCTAATGGAGTGTTAACCGGCTTAGCACCTCCCATATTGAATCGATCAAGTACATTTGCTATATACTCTGCCTGTGACAAAATCAGTTTCTTGTTTTCCCTGTCACGCTTTATCCTCATGCCTAGGATTTGTTTTGCAGCTCATAAATCTTTCATTGCAAATTCTCTAGACAATTGTCTTTTGAGATCTGAGATGTCCTTCATACTTGAACCGGTCATAAGCATATCATCAACATACAGAAGAAGAAAGATGTACGACGTATCAAAATTCTTCAAGTAACAACAATGGTCTGCATGACATCTCCTAAAACCGTTTCCCGACATGAAACTATCGAACTTCTTACACCACTGCCTTGGGGCCTGCTTCAGGCCATATAGACTCTTCTTCAGTTTGCATACCTTATTCTCATTACCTGGTGCCACGTATCCTGTTGGCTGATGCATATATATTTCTTCTTCAAGGTCCCCATAAAGAAAGACTGTCTTAACATCTAGCTGCTTTAGATGCAAGTTCTCTGTAGCCATTATACTCAAGACCATGCAAATCGTAGACATTTTCACTACCGGTGAAAATATTTCAGTGAAATCGATACCTGCCTTTTGTTGAAACCCTTTCACAACCAATCTAGCCTTGTACCGTTTTGAACAATCGTGTTCCTCCTTCAAACTATAAACCCACTTATTATGAAGAGCTTTCTTACCCTTAGGTAGAATGACTAGCTCTCATGTACGATTAGACTCAAGAGAGTCCATCTCCTCATCCATGGCCTGCTCCCACTTAACCCGTGTATTTGACTGTAATGCCTCTTCAAAACATTCTGGCTCACCATTATCTGTCAGCAGTAGATAATGTAAGGAGGGTGAGTATCGAACCATGAGTCTCCTCTCCCGAGTAGACCTCCTCACAACTGGTGTCTGTGGCTCTGCCTCATAATGCTCCTGTGCATGATCATCCAGTGGTGTTGTAACACCCATGTCTGGTAACTCTTCCAACTCTACGAATTTCTTTTCCTCAGCCTTATTTTCCTGAACATTCTCCTTATGCATCATTTTTTCATTGAAGACTACGTCCTTGCTTCTAATGATTTTTCTGTTTTCTGCATCTCAAAACCTGTAACCAAAATCATCCTGCCCGTAGCCTATAAACGTGCACCTCCTGGACTTCGTATCCAGCTTGTTTCTACGCTCTGCATCAATGTAAACATATGAAATGCAACCGAATACTCTAAGATGTATAAGGTTCACTTCTTTCCCAGTCCATGTTTTTTCTAGTAGCCCACCATCCAATGGTGTTGAGGGACTTCTATTGATAAGATATACGGTAGTATTTACAGCATTTGCTCAAAAGGTCTTGGGCAACCCTGCATGTAACCTCATGCTCCTAGCGCGGTCAAGGATGGTCCTGTTAATGCGCTCAGCCACACCATTCTGTTGCGGTGTCCCTGGAATTATTTTCTAATGTTTGATTCCAGTTATTGCACAATACTCCTCAAACCTCTTGTCACAATACTCTCCCCTATTATCAGATCTGAGACACTTTACTATCTTACCTGTCTCATTTTCTAGCATAACTTTTCACTTCTTAAACGCATCAAATACATCAGATTTATGCTTTAAGAAATAAACTCACAGTTTTCTACTAGCATCATCAATAAAGGAAACAAAATAACGTGAGCTACCAAGAGATGATACCTGTGCCGGTCCCCATACGTCAGTGTGTACAAGCTCCAATAAATGTGTCTTTGGAGCGCGTCCTGTCTTCTTAAAGCTTACCCTTTTCTGCTTGTCATATACGCAGTCCTCGCAGAATTCCATATCAAGAGACTTCAGCCCTGGTAGCTTCCCTTTTGACAACAACACTTTCATCACTTTCTCATTCATATGTCCCAACCTCTGATGTCATAATTGCCCATTCACTCCAATTGATGCGACTGCGAGTGACCTATACGACCCTGAAGTCACGTACGAAGTACCTTCCTTTTTGCCTTGAGATATCACCAGGCACCTTTTGTGATTTTCTAAGAATCACTGGTGAATGTCGTCACATAACCGGTGTCAGCCAATGTGACGCCCCGGTCACTGCTTCATGTGGACGGGCACATGTGGGTGGGCGCACATGTGGGCGGGCCCCAAGGAAGGCTGACAGGCTACTGTGTGGCTGGCAGGCTACTGTGTTGGGCGAGCTACTGTTGCAGTTGACTGTAGCGTAACTTGTCCCACATCGAAAGAGTTGTCTAGAGTTGTAGTGGTTATATGTGGGGTTCCTCCCTTAACAGACATGACGCGTTGGCCTTGTGCGCCAGGCAAAATCTCCGCTGTGCACTCTGATGAGTGCAAAATCTTCATGTTGAATAACTGTTTCATAAGATAAACCTTTTTGGATGCTGAGGGTTTTTCATACATGGTGGCTATGGCTTCCATTAATTCTTTTGTAGTTTTCATCTTGGATATGTTGAAGGCGACGCTCTTAAACAAAGAGAGTCGGATCGTTCATAAAGCCTTCATATCTAGTAAAAACCATTCATCATCTGTCATCTTTTCTGGTTTCTTCTTTTTTCCTTCTAGAGGAATGTAGAGGTCCTTCTGATACAGATAATCTTCCATCTGCATCTTCCAGAAGGCAAAGTTTGAACCATCAAACTTCTCAATTCTAGTTTTTCCATCTTCCGCCATTGCTCCCAATAGAACTAAACCAATAGCTCTAATACCAGTTGTTGCGCAGCACGCCAACAACGCAGTGAGCCGAGATCCAATCTCAGGCCACACCCACAAACGATAAACGAAAAGAAATATAAACTAGAAACAGATCAAAACAATCTAAAACAAACCACAAGACAAGATATACGTGAAAAAACTCCAAACTAGGGTAAAAAACCACGGATGCAAACTTCCACTATGAAGAAGAACAAAGATTACAAGGCAAAATACTAACCTCTCCCTTGGAAGAATATAGAAAACCCTTAGCCCACACCTTTAGAAATATTTTTCAATATTCCTAATACCCTAGAAAAGCCCTAGGAACCCCTATTTATAGTTTAGGTAACTTCCCTTCCGCACCCTTGCGAAAGGAGACACCAAAATCTGCAGTCTGCATCAGATTCAGAAACGAATCTGCGTAACCTTCGACTAGTCGAAGGAGAGCTACGACCAGTCGAAGGACCCCTTCGACCAGTCGTAGAATCCCTTCGACCAGTCCTAGAACCTGGACACAAAAAAACAACACACTAGACTTTGAGTCGAACCGGTCCACGATCAGTCGAACAGGCCCCTACGACCGGTCGAAGACGTCCTACAACCGGTCGAAAGCGGCCTAGATGTGGCTCCACATTCTCAACAGTAACTTCAAAAGCTTTTGAAAAATTCGGAAGTCACGTGACTGGAGCTTCAGTCATCTTGACCTTTATCTCCTTGAAGGCCTTCGAGGCTACCTTTGTCCATTGAAACTCTTCTTTTTTTATGCAATTCGTGATGAGAGCCATAATAGAATTGAAACCTCAAATGAACCGCCTATAGAAGATGGCTAAGCCGTGAAAGCTGTGTACCTCATGAATATTGTGGGGTTCAGGCCAATTGACTATGGCTTTGACCTTATCAAGATCTGCTAATACGCCCTCATCTGACACAATAAAACTTAAGAAGATAATACTACCAGACAAAAAAATGCACATTTTTTTAGGTTGGTGTACAATTTCTCGGTTCTAAGGATCCCACAAACCTACCTCAAATGGTTGAGGTATTGTTCATTAGTTATGCTATAAATCAAGATATCATCAAAGTATATGAACAGGAACTTCCCCATGAAGGGCCTCAACACTTGGGTCATTACACGCATGAAAGTACTTAGGACGTTAGTTAACCCAAAAGGCATAACTAGCCACTCGTATAACCATCCTTCATCTTGAAGGTCGTCTTTCACTCATCACGAGGGCATACACGGATTTGGTGAGAACCACTTTTGAGGTCAATTTTTGAGAATATAGTAACATGGGTCATCATATCCAACATGTCATCAAGACGCGGTATGGAAAACCGATACTTGACTGTAATTTTGTTGATGACCCTATTATCAACACACATCCTCTATGTGTCATCCTTCTTAGGTATAAGAAAGGCGGGCACGACACATGGGCTCCTGGTCTCTCGAATGAAACCCTTTTATAGGAGTTCGTTAATCTGTCTCTTCAACTCAGCGTGCTCATTTGGGTTCGTTCTGTAATGCAGGAGGTTTGGTAGAGTCGCCACAGGGATTAAATCAATAACATGTTGTATATCCCTCATAGGGGAAAGCTCATTCGGTATATCATCAGGAAAGACATCACGAAACTCATGCATTACCTGAATGGCCTTAGTGGGTAACTCTATGCTAGCATCTAGTACACTCTCCCTAACCACAAAGGCGTATACCATCGAGTCTATCTCCGTTTCTCACTCAAAGTCCTTGGCATTTAGAATATGGAGGGGTTTGGACTTCGACTTCGACTCCTTCAATTCTTTTGAGCCGCTCGCACCACTCTATGTGGTGGACTCCTTTCCAGTCATGTTCTTAAGTGGTAATGGATTTAGCTTGACCTTCTTGCCCTCGAACCAAAATGTACACACATTCAAAAAACCAAATATGATAACATCCCTGTCATAGAGCCACGGTCTACCCAGAATGATATAACCAACATCTATGGGAACAACATCACACCAAAGTGTCTTTATATTATCCAAACTGAATAGGAACAAGATAACGGTGCGAGACTAGAATGGGTGTTTCATCAACCCAGGAGATTCTATAGGGTTGAGGATGGGCTTCCATCTTTAAGCCCAAATGGCTCATAGTGCTAGTCGATGCCACATTAGCACAACTACCACTATCCACGATCATCTTATAGTTCTTTTCTCCACACTTTACATAAGTATAGAAGATCGTGTTGCGGCGGTATTCTTGGCTTCAACAAAGGCGCAATGCACAACTGCAAGGGTCGCAGACTCTTGCGTTCCCTCTTCCTCATTATTAGGGATTTTTACTGGCTCATATTCTTCCTCATCATCGTCACTCTCTGGGGGCACAACTTCTACTTGCCCATCAATAAGGAATGCTTTGGTTCCCTCTCTTATGTCGCATTGGTGGGCAAAGTGACTAAACCCTTGACATGTAAAACACCTAGTTACCTCACTTCCACGCGTGCTAGACCTAGCAATTTCTTTACCCTTATCATCCTTGGGCCTAGGTTGAAAATATTGGAAGATTTGTTTTCGTACCCAGTGTTAGGTTTAGCCCCCGAGGAGTTGGCTTTAACACTAGAATCGCGAAAGTTAAACTGTCTTCCCACAGATGCTTTGAGGTATTGTTCGACGTCTAACATACTTGATACAACTGTTCAATAATGTCTATGTCTTTGGTGAGCAATTCTCTCTTAATGTTAGGATGGAAACCCATTTTAAAATGAGTAAGGGTGAGTACAGGGTCCTCATCAACCTCGCAGCGGGTTAAGTACTCTTTGAACTTCTTAATATATTCATCAACACTCATAGAACCCTGTCAAAGAGACTGTCATTCCTCAATCAACCGTAAGCGATAAGAGAAAGAGAGGTACTTCTCCTTAGGTGTTTCTTTTATTTTCCCTCAATAGACTATTGGGAGTTCCCTCGCTCTTTCTTTCTTTCGCTCTATCGTTGCCAAACTTCTTTGCTTGGCCCACAAGTTTCATCTTGACGAATCGGACTTAACGAGCATCCAACATGTTATGCCACTCAAAATAGTGCTCCGTATCCGTCAACCAATCTAAAAAGACTTTAGGGTCCAAGTGACCATTAAACGTATAGGGTATCTATTCTAACTCCCTTGAGGAGTTGCGCATCTGGGTCATATTAATCATGATGTCCCTCGCGGGGTGGGTGCCCATGACCAATTCCTTGGTCACCTCCAATCCTTGGTCTAACCTCCTGACCAACTACCTGATTGGGCATCTTCTCCAATGGTGGGGTTTGCCCTGAGGGAGGCCTCTAGTTGGGTAACGTGCTCATTAAACTACTTAAGGCATTGGTCCATACATTGTTCCAAGTGCTTACCTAAAGACTCAAACTGATAAGTCAACTTGTTCACTGATTCTTATAATTGTTTCATGTTTAGTGTGGGGTACAAGCCAATACCACGACCCGTACGTATGAGCATACAACTATTAACTCAACCTAAGGACCTTCTACTATAACTATATACGTCTAAATGAGACTAAATGATCCTATGAGACTCGATATGAGGGAAACTACACAACGTCACCAAAATTCAGCAATATAGTTGTCAAAATAAAGGGATAATAGAAAATTTCAACAATGTGAATAGCTAACTTTCTGATAACAAAAATTTCAGCAGCTTATATCAGGATTTATGGACCTGTAAACAGCTATATATAATGAGACTTGATGGATAATAGACATAAACAAACTAAACCCTAAACATGTAATGCATTCTCCTATAAGAGCCCTAGGCTTTGATACCAAATTTGATGCAGGACATGAAATTCAAATATAATGTGCAAGATTTTTAAGCTTAAGATCACGTTAGTTCATAAACAATTACATGAATTCCATATCCCACACAAAAGTTCAAACTTTCAATCAAGGGGAATCTATGCAGGTTCATACCTATACATCTTAGGGCTGAATCAATAAAAGTTATAAACCAAACGACACTCAAAAGGAAGTAATTCATCTACACATGCACAACAATTTGTCCCTAATCTAAGGGATTCATAGGTTTCAGTTCAGAAAACCCTAGGATTAGAAAAAGGGGTAAACAAATTGAAAATAATGTAATCTAGGGTTAGGGTTATCAAAAGTGAGTATAAGAGGAATGAAAGAGGTAGAAAATCTAAACCTAGCGACAGTCCACACACGCGGACAGCGGGCCAGACCTGACGCACGTGCGCAGGGGCCTAGCCGCACGTGCGCAGGGGGCCCCGAATCCGGAAACCGACTCCTTGAGTCTGGTTGGCCAGGGGTGGGCTCCAAAACTCCCAATTTTCGAGCCAATCCGATGTGCGGTCTGTGCGTTATGCTCCGCCGAAATTTCAGCCCTCCTGCAGGGTCAGATTCTGAAATTCTGTTGTAGAGAGAAAAATTATTGCAATAAAAGACGAATTTGAAGCATAGATAATTGTAGGAGATAAGAAGTATATATGGTAGAAGATGGAAGCGATTCGGAACAGATGTGGCTTCGCATCATGGTAATCAGCCCTTTGAGGAAGGGAAAGTTTCACACCTAATTGGATTTTCACAACTCAGAAGCTCAAAGGAGTAGAAAAACACAGGAATTTTTATTAATCTTCAATAATAAAAAAGACTATAAGGGGTGCCTATTTATAATAAAACCATATACCCCAAAACTCGCACCATGTGCGCAACTTATTAGTTAGGAAATGAAGTAATAAAAAATAACAACTAATCAAAATAATCTAAGCCGTCCATGATACTCTTAATGACAATAATAAGCAAAACTTAAAATACGAGATTAATTAGACCACTAGGCCACGATCATAAGAACCCATGGTGGGGCTTTACATGGCTATCGGGTCCATTCCAATGAACCAAAATGTAGTCTTCTAACTATGAGGCACTCCCTGAATGTCGTCATTGATCCATATCAATGGTGGGACCCTCCTCCTCCTTGCATACATGCGTAGGGGGCGTGTGTGCACGCGTGATGTCCCCATCACAATTCCTCCCTAGATAATTTTAATAGAGTTCAATGCAATATAGGTGACTACTATCTGAAGGCATCCTATCATCTTGGGAATGTGTTGCTATAAATTCACATAGCGGCGCTATACCTATGAGTCTAATTTGAACTGTGGAGCTCACCATCCATCAATGCAGCATTAAATGTGTATTTAGCAAAATGTACAGCTTACCAAGCAGATATGTGATTTTGAAAAGAATAAAAAAAGGGCTATAGAGTTGGCACTTAGTTTTCTACTTTGAAGGGTCCTTCTTTGAGCAATTTGAGGCTAAAGGTATTAAAAAAAGCCCTCGAGTATTGCCGCGATGCATTCCTCCAATCTGTACCAGCTTTCATCATTGAAGCAAATTCCGGGTAGCTGATACGACCGTCCTATGGAGAAAAAAAGAAAAACAAAATCAGTGGCAGATATTGAGTTGGAAGGGTCGAAATTTTGATACTGATTGACAGAATACCCTAAAAAAATTACTGGATTTGCAGGGTGGTATGAAATTTGAGCTATAAATCTTGTGGGGTCCACGTGAAAACATGTCCTGACCAAAAAATAGGCCAGTTCACTGTTGTATCAGCCCCATGAATCTTTCAGTTTTTTCAAAATTCCATTTTTAAGTACATATGGCCCACCTAGTGAGCCCAGGCTGATTTATTTATTTATTTTTATTTTTTATCGAAGCATGCACATCTTGGGGCTGATAAGACAGCTTGTCTTGCAGATTTGTGACATTGCCATATGAGGCAAGCATGCCCAGTCAATACCCATAGCAGGCTCTGCCAGGCTCTCTCTTTTAGTTCCTTTCTTCCCTTTCTTGGCATCTTCTTATTTATTTTCTAAATTTCCAATTTCAATTAAAAATAGATGTTTAATTATCAGCATTATGTGAAGCCGATAAATTAGAATGCAACATGTCAGTAGAAACCCACTGTGTTTCATTCAAATGCTATTATGATGTGTTTTAGGCTGATATTATTTCAAAGAAAATGCCTGGATATGATTAGTCGATTGGCTCTCACCTTGTCAGTATCGACATGGCAGATGATGTCTGCAATCACCTTCTCATTATCAGGACCCAGGTCGTCCTCTAACAATGCTTCTCTCAGCTCCTCCAACTCAATAAATCCACTCTGGTTCTTGTCAAAGTACTTGAAAGCTTGGCATAGATGGTCATCACTGCCAATCCTTTTCAAGTGAACAGAAACAGTTACAAACTCCTCACAGTCCAAAGTGCCATTACCGTCTGCGTCAGCCTGCCAAGATAACAACAGAGAGCTTGCTGAGAATGAAAATGGAGAATTGGAAACAGAGAAGTTCTAGAAAATTTCATGAAAAATAATGAAGTGGAATATGTAATTTACAAGGGCATTTTGTTCACTTAAAGGGGAATATTGCTTGCTTAATTTTCTTGATGAAAGCAATCAATGAAGGTGAATGACTGAGTATAGTCGGATCTATTGTTACTCCCATGCAACCTACATTGCAACCTATGTGTGAGAATCTGAGATATCTATCTCCCTACAACCAAGTGAGCACAAACAGAAAAGGAGTGAGTGGACCAACTTTTTGGTGTATTGGTTAAGATAATCGATGAATGAGGGCGGAGCTGTGGTTGGAAGTGTCTTTAAGATGAAGACGGTGACCCTTCGTGTTGACCCTTGAAGGTTGGTATGCTTATTTTCTAGTCAAAGAGTTTTGCTAGATAGTCAAGGGAGCTTGTCTATAGGGGTTTCCTGCCATAGTTGGAAAGCAGATTGGCCATGACAGATTAGTGCCAGTCCTCTAATTGGAGGATATCCAAATTCCAATAAATGGGTACAGTTGCTGAACATGGCGAGGATCAGGCACTGTAGATCATTCAAGTTCTCAGACTTTTCATAACAATCTCACAAGTTAGGTTTGTAGCCAGTCGGCACAATTTACTCTTAAATTGTAAACAGCTAAGAGGCCTAGAGTTTCAAAAGCCTAGTCAATCTAGAGTTGAAGTCTCATGGAAGAGAGATCCCTTATCCATGCCCATGTTGAGTATCTAAGGTGGATACAAAGGATTTTTGAGGGATCTGAGTATCGTAACTTTGTATGGAGGCACATCAGGCTCTAGAGTTGTCTAGTTTGTTGGGAGAAGGTTATCTGATCATTACCTCAAACTCTTACCTGATTCTTTTGATATAAAATTAGCAAGGATCCTATAAATTGGCTGGATAGGAAAGAGATGTATAAAAAGGCTATATTATGCTTTGTTTTTCTTGATGTAGACTATCGATTGCCAGCCCCAAGTAGTTACAAGACAATCAAGGAGTGATCCTTTCCTCGTGGAAAGTAAACTATCTTTCATTCGGGGGAAGAATAACCTTATAAAAGTGGCTTTGGCAAATCTCCCGATTTATTTCCTGTCTTTATTCAAAATTCCCGTGGAGGTGGCTTCGAAGATTAACTGCATTCAAAGGGATTTCTTATGGGAGGGATGCCAAGAAAGTCATAAATCTCAGCTGGTCTGATGGATGGAAGTGCAGAAACCTGTCAAGTTTAGTGGTCTCAAGATCGGCAATATCAAGGAAAAGAATTGGGCTTTACTTTGCAAAAGGTGGTGGAGATTTCAGGAGGAACCAGATGTGTTGAGGAAAGTACAGGGAATCACATGGCAGATGTCTTGCAGGGATGGGGGATAGTTGGAATAGGTCAGCAATCTGGAAAGATGTGATCAAAGCTGGAAGGCAGACTAGAGATGTGGACGGATGCACAACATGAAGAATGGGTGTGGAAATTGGTTGTGGCATTCGATTCTTGGCCAGCAAAGGCAATAAGATTGGATTTTGGACAAATGCATGGCTAGATGAAAGCTCTGCTGGCAGTGTCATATAAGCTCATGTTTGTGATTGTGACGAACAAGGAAGAATTTGTTAGTAGTTGCTATGAATTCTTGGGAAATACTGTTGTATGGGACATTAGAATGAGAAGAAATCTGGACAATGAGGCGGCTGTCCAATATGAGTTGCTTTTGAAAATAACTCTCAGCCGTGTGAATCGACAGATCTGAGGAAGACAGGAGGTTTGGAAATGGTCTCTGGATGGGCTATTTTCAGCAAAATCCATGTTAACAAATCATCCTATAGTATAAATTAACTATGAACCCAGACTTTTACTTATTCCATTAATATGTTCCTTGACACTCGGATTAGGAGTAATGCCTTGGAGCTGCTTTGGTAGACCAATGAGTTCATCTTCTTCCCCTTCCAATGGGTTTCTCCCACATGGGGGAAACCACACCAGCTCATTACCAAAGATTGAGAAGCACTGAAATGTTTGCTTCCGGGGATAATCTAGCTAGCCTCGGAAACTCCTCATGGAGTGGCCTCTCAACCAACCAAACATCCTCCAAAAACTAAATCCTCCTCCTACCATCTCTAAAAGAGAATCCTGTCCCCTCTTTAAACCTGCTCCCTAGCCTAAATATCGACTTCCATAACGTTGAGGCCCCGTAGAGAAATGAGTCTTTCATCCGCCACTCTCCCTCCTTAACATTGTATTCCAGAACTATCACCTCTCCATAGCCAATTCTCTTCCATACCAAACCTCCATAACCATTTACCTAGCAATGCTTCATTCATAGACTCCAACTTCTTTATGCCAGCACCCCCTTCTCTACACGGTTTGCAAACCACCTCTCACTTCAACAGATGGAACTAATGGGTCTCTTTTGCACCCTGCCAAAGGAAATCATGCCTTAGCTTTTCCAACCTAGCCAACACTTCTTTCGGGCATCTAAAAAGGGACATGAAGTAAAGTGGGAGATTCAATATTGCAGCTTTGATACTTGCCAATCTGCCTTTCAAGGAGAGGCATTGACTTTTCAACTTCCTCTCAACTCTTTTAATCGACTTGTCTCACAAATTCTTCGCAAGCTTGCCGATGCGTAGAGGAAGCCCCAAGTACGTCGAAGGAAATGACCCTGCCCTACATCCAAACACCCTGCAAGCTTCTACAGTTCCTCATTTGAGATCCCAATACCCTATATCTCACTTTTGAAAATGTTCACCTTCAAATCCAACACCACTTTGAAGCACCTTATAATCTTCCTTGGATTGTCCGCTTTGAGCTCTTCCACGACACAAAATAAGATGGCATCATCGGCAAATTGGAGATGGGAGACTTGGGACGCTGTTTTATCCACCTTAAACCCACTTATAAGGCCCGCCTTCAACCCTTTGTCCAATATCTTACCTAAAGCTTCTGTTACCACCACAAACAGAAAGGGGGAAAGTGGGACCCCTTGTTGGAGGATCTCCACCTGAAACTGGAGGTTGGAAAACCTGCCACTTCGGGCGAACCGGCATTCAGAGGAATACATTGGATGTTAAGAAGAAGTAAATGGCCAACAAGAAGCGGAGGCTGTGATAGAGAGAATAGGAATCAGTAGCAGTAGCTGCAAAGGAAAAAGATATAGAACTTGAGAAAGTTAAGGAATAGGGTCAAAGATAATATGAGAAGGCATTGACAACCAAAAAATGGATAAGGAAAAGGGAGAAGGAGGGAGGGAAGAGGGAGAGAAGGGTCCCCTTCAAGCCTTGAAGAAGCCTTTTGGAGATACATTTACCAATATTGAGAACCTGGCAGACCTAATGCAGTCTCGAACCCACTTTCTCCATCTTTTGCCGCATCCCATCCAGTCCAACGTATAGTCCAGGAAATGCATTCCTACCCACTTCCTCTTGTGTTTTCTGTTGGTGTGAATAAAATTCAGTCATCATTTTTAAAAAATAAAATGCTTGTGGGATATGGTAGCCTTACAGATGTTAAGGAACAAGAGGACACTTCCTATATGCCTTTCTCCCTTCTAAGGATTCTACAGGAAATGGAATGAGTCAGGTATTTCCTCTATAAAGTCATTTTTCAAAGTGGTATTTGAGGGATTGAACATTTCCAGTTTGGGAATCCGTTAAGCCCTCCAGAGTTGTTTCTTTTGTATTTACAGCATCGGTGGATAAAAGTCCGACCTTGGATCATTTAAAAAATAGGGGGATCAACCTCCCTAACCAGGGCAAAAGGGAAGATGAAACTGTTCACCATCTTTCCTTCATTAGTCAGTGCTTAGATTGACGTGAAATGTTTCTTAAATCTTTTCTTGCAGCATGTTCTTTCAAGGAGAAGCTTGGCTACGCATTTAAAAATTTAGGGAAGGGGCCATTGAAAGAAAAGGAAAAGGAGTTGTGGTGGTTACTTCCCTGTTCATTGTGTTGAAAATTTTGGAAGGAGAGGGTATAGTCTTCATACGATAATTTCTGGATTGAAGTTGCTAGAAAAACCAAAAGTAATATGGAGAGCTTTGCTACGCCTACACACGTGCAATAGAGCTCATTTACATGCCACATATGCCGGCATGGCAAGATAAGTCTGAGATCCAATCCATCCATAAGAAAGGCACTGCTATATTGGTGCCCTAGCCCAAGAATCAAGTTGGTCCACTGATCAGGTGGGCTACAGTTTGCAAAAAAAAAATAAAAATGTATGGGCCTGAAAAACTTAGCTGAAGTCTTTTGGAAATCGGATTGTGTAATTATTTATTTATTTATTTATTTATTTTAATATTATAACACGCACACACACCCCCACACACTCACTCCCTACACCCGGGAATTCACCTCCTATGGATACTCGAACCCTAGACGGGGTGTTGAAACTCCTAGGAGTCTACCACCCGCCCAAGAGTAAGGATCCATCGGATTGTGTAATTACTCAGTACACTTTTATCGTACTGAGTAAACTCTGTTGGGCCCACTATGAATTTATGTGGTTTATCCATGCCGGCCATCCGTTTTTCCAGCTCATTTTAGGGGTTGAGCCCAAAATTGAAGCATATCCAAAGCTCAAGTGGACCACACTACAGGAAACAGTGGGAATAATGATTTCCACCATTGAAACCATGCTGGTGCCCTCAATGATGTTTATTCGTCATCCAACCTGTTCATAAGATCACACTCACATGGATGAAGGGAAAATAAAAACATCAGCTCCATACAAAACTTTTGTGGCTCCAAGAAATTTTCAAGGGTAGACATTCAATTCACATTGTTCTTGTGGTATGGTCCACCTGAGCTTTGGATATGCTTCATTTATGGGCTCAAGCCCTAAAATTATCTGGTAAAATAGATGGTTGGAATGGATAAAATACATAAATCACGGTGGACCCCATCGAGTTTACTTTACTCAGTAGGCAATCAACTTCCAGTTTTCTGACCCATCCACCCGTTTCAAATATTGGGCCCACATGCTGAGTGGACCAGATTTATTTTTGGGAAATATTCTTCATTGGAGTTTTGGCAGGGCTGGAGACTTTTTGTGCAAAGAAACCAGAGTTTATCCTGGGAAGTGTTCATGTGGCTGAGGCACTTTTAAGAGAGGCCTTCCACATCTTCAGCCAGAAGTATACTTGGGAGGTCATCATAGAAGGAGACTTAACTACATCACTGATTGGGTAGAAGTGTAGGAATCAAGTCAGGGGATTTAAGGTTTTGCTCTTAATGAAATTATAGATCTAACTAGTAGAGAGAGTGTAGTGTGTGTGAGTGATCCATGGTTCAATCCCTGGTAGTCTTACCTTTCAAAAAGAAAGAAATTAGAGATGTTGGTGACAGTCACGGATGATGGTATAGTATAGACCCTGATTTTACATAGGAACCTAAATGATGAAGAATTGAAAAATTCTCTTGCATGATGGGTCTTATCCATGGCCAGATGATAGCCCTGAGTCAGATGTTTTTACAAGGAAGGCCAATTGATCAGGTAGTTCTACATGATGGCGAGACATCAAAACCAGCCGGCTTCCTTTGACTCTATTTCCATCACTTGGAAGCATTAATAAGTAACTCCCCCCACCCCCTGCGTCTTATGGCTGGTGGGCAAAACAAAGGATGCTGACAGTGGATAATCTTACAAAGAGAGGGATGCATATTTTGAATGGATGCCCCTTGTGTGCCAAAAGGATGCAGAATCAATGCACTATTTTCTTCATTAATTGTCCGTGCTCACAAGCCATTTGGCGGAAGATTCTATCCTCTCTAAAGGTAGCATGGGCTATGCTTCTCTCAGCAAGGGAGCTTCTGGGGAGTTGGTATGGAGAAAGAGAAGGATTGACTCTGTGGAGATTGTTCTTGCCTGCAGCTTGGTGGGCTTTATGGTGAGAAGGCAATGACAGGATATTCAGAAATTGTTCGAGCCCTTTGGACATTGTATTCCTTAAAGTGAAGTGCATTGTGTTTGACTGGGTCTCCTCTTTTAATTTCTTCTTGGGGAGCATTTGTAGTTTGCTCTTTTGTGTTTGGATGACTCCTTGTCATCCTTGTCTGGGTTTTGAATAAAATTTGCATTATTCTTCAAAAAAAAATAAATTAAAGACCTTGCCCCTAGCCTAAACATATCATCTACCCTTGTAGATAGAGCGGCAAATTGCTTAGCCACTGCAGTGGCTAAGATAGCGCTGGTAAGGCTCTGTATTGGGAACTCATTCCCCTTCACCCTAGCTTAACAAATTTTATCATTATCTTTTAAAAGAGGAAGATGAAGAGGACATTTCGAAGTGGAAGCAGGTGGTACACCCTAGTTAGAAATTTTCTACTACTAAGCTATACTCAACAGAAACATTCACTGTATTTATGTTTCATGTGGATATCACTTTGCTAATGCTTTATGTTTCCAATCAGTGTCATCCAAGCTATGATTTTTGACACAATAAAAGGAAGCGTTTACCAGAGTCATGGTTGCCCAAGCTCTTGTTAGGTTCTGAGAAACAAGAGTGAAAGGGAAAGAAGAAAACAGAAGACTTACAACATCCATTAACATCTGAACATCTGGATCAGGAACAGGCTCCCCCATCATCTGCAGGCCCTCTTTGAGTTCTTCAAGAGTCAAGTTACCATTTTTGTTAGTGTCCATCATATGGAACATCTTCTTTATTTCAGCTACTTCCTCCCCAGACAAGTGTTCAGCCACCACCTAAAAAGTAGAAACACAGCAGATTACACAATCTTAAGCTTTCAATATTCAGATAAACAATTAATCTGTGGTGTTCTAGTCACATGTGGTGTGGATGGCCCACCATAGGGGGAAAAAAAGTCACATGTATTTAGAAAGCTTAATTACTCTTAAAACTCTCTTCTTGAGCTTGTTCATTGCTGAGAACTGCTTCAGCCTTGCTTTGACGGTTTCGCCAAGAGGAGTATCTGGAGCCTTATTCACATTCTGCATCCACGGATGCTCTTCATACATAGAGGAAGACCAAAGTATTAGTTAATATCCCAGCTCAGATGTAAAGGTTCTGTCGACAGTTTGATTCTGATTCTGCTATAGCATATATGAAAAATAGAGAGAATAACACAACCAAGATCGGAGGATTGTTATGAAAGGCCTCTGAAACCAAATCTGTGACAAAGGTGGTGGCCACTATTTTCATTTTAAGTGCATCAAGTTGCATATACAGGCTCCATTAACCAATTCCCCTCGTTTTCATCCACACAGTAAGATGGTATATTAGATGGCTTCCAAAAGTACATGGAAAACATCTTCTCGCTGAATAACAGAACAAAAAATTGGAATAAGAATGGCTTCTGGGGTGATGGACAAGAGGAATAATGTGAAAGCAGCTACTTTTGCTTGGTTAGCTGGCAGAAATTGTATATTAACTTTGGACAATTTGTGCAAAAGAGCCATGATTCTCCCCAACACATGCCTTTTCTGCTACAAAGATGAAGAATCAGTGAATCACATTTTCATTCACCATGCCTTCTCTAGGAGGGTCTGGAGCGTCATTTTGCAATTGCTCAATGCCTTATGGGTAATGCCAGCAATGATTGAAGATTTATTCAGATCCTAGTGGTCGAAAGGGAGTAAGGGTAAGAAGCAGTCTGTTTGGGATTTTTTTCACTTCTAGCTGTTTTACGGAGCATTTGGGCAGAACTGATCCTCACAATTAGGTGTATCATATCGAAACAAATGACCACTGTTTCAAGGACAAAAGTAGCTCTATTTCTGGGGTTTCTGGTAGAATCATATCTTTCATGAGGGATTGGATGTCTTGAAATTCAGTTGGGTTCAAGATGTCTCCCGCCTGTTGTATTTTCTTGCCTTTTTGGTTTGTTCTGTTTCCTTTTCCTTCGGACTTTAATAAATTTCAGTATCCTTCAAAAAAAAAAAAAAAAAAACCACATGAAAGCATCCTTCTTCGATAAAAAAGAACTTGGTCAGGACAGCAACTAACAAATCAACAAGTGTTAATCAAGCCAAAAACTAGTATGGATTCTAGAATTATATTATTGAACCTCAAAGGGATAAATGTTATTTGGGACAAGTAGCAATTGAAGATCAACAAATGACTGCAAGCCTAATTTGTAAAACTTAGCTTGTTAAGGTTCTCCACCTGATCTCATTACAAAACAGCTGCAAACATTCAGTCTCATCCAATGGCCCATTTGACATTCACTTGTACATGCATCAGTGGAAAGGAGAACATACCTAGAACTTCTTGAGCTGTCAATCTGCTGTAGGGGTTTGGATCAAGCATAGACTTCACAAGGTCTTTTGCATTTTCAGAAATCTTTGGCCAGGGTTCCCTTTCAAAATCAATATCTGATTGGTCTGACTCAACAATTGCTTGTGCAATTTCCTCTTCACTTTCTGCACTAATTATACAAAAGTCTCCACATCAGAAATCGCTACAAAGAATCCATTTAACGCGGTTTGAATTTCAATGACTAGGTCCATCAAACATTGCTCCTAATAATGAAATAAGCTAAAGCACCTCTGACTAGACACACATCTGGTTTCTAAGCAAGACCAGCATCCACTTTTGAGGTCTTTAATGCATCAATCTTCTAAGTGCATGTTTATGACAAAAATAAAAAGTTCTGATAGAGTGCAAGAACGCAAAAAACTTGCCTGCCCAAAAAGGCGGTACTCCACACAGCAAAATGTAAAGAATAACTCCTGCACTCCATACATCTATTTCTGGGCCATAATTCCGTCTCAAGATCTCTGGAGCCATGTAATATGGACTCCCGACAATTTCACTAAATCTTTCACCTACAGCAATGTACAAATCCTAAGCCATATAAAAATGTTATGGAAACAATAAAGAAAACAATAATGCATTTAATAATTAATACACAGAACAAAGAAAAATATGGTTCTTAGATATTTAGTAGCCAAGCAACTTGGGAGTGCTACCGGGCTTGAAGAACATGGATAGACCAAAATCAATTGTCTTCAGGGGTGAAGTTTCCGATTTGTCTGCAAATAAGAAATTCTCAGGCTTTAAATCCCGGTGCATCACTCCATGCTTATGGCAGAGCTGCAAACCAATATAAAAATGTTTAATTGAATTAAGAAGAAACATTATCCGTGACATCATTAATCAAACTGAAAAACAGCAAGAAATTTCAATGTGCAAGAGTGATTCTCATCCGACAACCATTTGTACGTCCAACTAGTTGGTGTGTGGGGCCCACCATGGTGTTTGTGTCATATCTCACCTGTCCGACAAGGTTGTCCCATCATGAAAATTGGATTCCTCAAAAGTTAGGTCGATCCAACCAAGAATTGGGATGCCCCACATGAATGTGGAGTTTTTTGAGGAATCCCATTTTCATGGTTGGATCAACCTGATTTTTTAGTAAGAAGTTTAACATTTTAAATCAACTCAGACTATGCTAAATTACAGTGCAAATCCTTAAGGTTGTGAAGATGTGGATATAAGATTTTCCATGACATGGCTGATGTGGAACACCAAAACCCAAATGAAACAAAGGGAATAAAATAAAATCTAACCAGTCATTCTTTATTCAAAATCACCATACCACTGTGTATGGAACATCCCATGTCTTTGAAGAAGATGCCCTTCTAAACTAATTCAAATTTCACTATCCCAATCAACTAGAAGATCTCTCAAAACCAGTAACCTCAAGACCATGAAAACTCTTTGAAACTTCAGGTAATTTCACTGCTAGAGTTAAAACTCCTTATTTTGGATAAATATTTATAAAGTCTAATTTCTAATCAACTTCCAAGTAATGTGTGGAATAGGCTATAAACAAGAACATAATGCTTAAGAAAAAATAAAAATAAAAAGAATTCTTCCCAGTTCTATTGAACATGTGCTATTTATTTCTGAATTAAAAAGATTGTCTTGGTCTGACCAGAATTCCTTTCAGGCTCTAAACTGGTGCTGCTTCCACTTTGAACCATGCTTTGGACTTGCACCCTTGCTCCCACTTCCTAGCTGTTTACACTTGCTAGAGAGGGAGGGAGGTGACATGAAGCAGGGGCAGGTGCAGAAGCGGCTTCGACAATGATAAGAAAACAAAAAAAAAAAAAAAAAAAGAAGAAGAAGAAGTTAAAAATTAGTTGTTTTAGGATATCATGTGTCTAGGAATGGAATATTCTTAAGTAGGAGCCTTGTATGTGGTAGAATTTTCATTTTATCATAACAAAGATTAGCTTACCCTTCAAAACAGAAACAAAAATAATAACAACAAGATTAACCGGCAAATTCTTTAACTGATACTTGGGTTATAGTTAGGCAATGTTTCAACCTCGATCTATTCCAACCAGTCACACCCACTCTGGCCCATTTGTCCTCGAAATCCGCTTAATCTAAAATAGCAAAAAAAAAAAAAAGAAAAAAAAAAGAAGGATTTAAGAAGCAGTCTTGTGTGTTTGATTTTCAAGTCCCAAGTTATGGGGTTTGAGTTTCGATTGATTTGGTTGCATTTTTCACAAAAAAACAGTCATCAGTTAAATTGGCGGGGTTCCGTAGTGACCTAGCCCATTTAAGTGACCCAGATTTTATGGTGACCCACCTGTTTCCGTGGGCTGTTTGTTGAGGGTCAAATATTGCATGTTAGACCCCAGATATTGTCTGGATTTACGAATATAATGCTGTCTAATGGCTCGTTTTCTCATTCTTATGTGGCAAAGTGATTTTATGAGCATGGATGGAAAAAGAACGTTAAAAGTTGAGATTTAACGATCTGATGACGCCAAAGTCAAGGGACACACTCCAGAGGACCAAGATTGACAAATATACAGGGTCAGAAATCCGAGAAAAGTTAGAAATTGAAGCTCAAGTGGCCTGAAGGACGTCCAGAATGCAAGGTCTTGGGAGGAAGAACAGAGGGCTCGAGCTTGGGTTTCAACGTGGGCAGAGGAGAGAGAGAGGAGCTTGGTTTTTTCTTTCCCTTTTCTTTTCCTTTTCTTTTTCTCTTTATTTATTTGGATTGAGCCCATCCATGGCAGGCTAAATCCTCCTAGCTAGGGCTAGGAGGTGAAGCTTGTAGTGAGATGAGAGATTATATGCTTTTAATTTAATTTTAATTTTTGAATTGAAGTTGGTTTTAGTTTGATTTTAATGGAAATATTTTTTGTCTTTAATGGTCTGTTGTGACTGAAATTACAATGGGTCTGCAATGCTTTGAATATTTTCTGATCCCTTTTATGTTTATGACGTTAGGACGTCCCGTTGTTCACCATAGTCTCCTGGGCATGGTTGGATGACGGTACCCTTCTTAACCTTCATACATATGATTGGTTGTTAATTAGTTTAATTCTGTTGTTTGCCATAGTCTGTGGGCATGGTTTGGTGATGGAATCCATTCTAATTTATCTTCCTTTCATCTCTTTAAAAACTAGATCAACGGCAGTTCAGTAATTTTCATAATTTTTGATGCAAGCATAAATTCTCCCTGATCTCTACAAGTGGATCCTCTGAATCCCTAGTTTCCTATCTCTGATTTGTTTCCTAAGTTTTAGATTAAGTATTCTACAAATATTCCACCATTGCTAATTGATTTAGAATTCATCTTAGCCTAGTTCTAGTTCTAGTTAGTTTTAGATAACGTACAAGTTTCAGTCCCTTGGGATTCGACCTCGGTCTTACCGAGTTATAACTACATCACAACCCTGCACTTGGGGAGTGAACACTGTTTCAGGTCCAAAGAATCGCACCATCCAGTCCCATCCAGACTTCAGCTGAGGCAGCGCAATTATGAAACCTAGGCAAGATATATATATATATATATATATATATATATATATATATATATATATATATATATATATATTAAATGCTTTGTAAATCGATTTCCTTTCTATCAGTGAATTATGTAATTTATGGTTAAAAGATACTGATAAATCTCTAGAAGACTAAAAATTTTAAAATTGTTACAGGGAAAAATGTTACCATTAAAATGAGGGAGGAAAAAAAAAAAAAAAAACAAACTCTCAACCCTATATGCTGAGATTCACCTGGACGACCTCTACCACCGTCTTCACAATGACCGCAGCAGCCCGCTCTGTGTAATGCCCCCGTGCGACAATCCGGTCGAAGAGCTCCCCACCCTTGCATACCTCCATCACGAGGTGGACGGCCTCCTTGTCCTCATAGGTATCCTTTAATCGAACAATGTTGGGGTGCTCTGGCAAGAGCCGCATGATCTCAACCTCCCGCCTCACATCCTCAATGTCGACCGCTGTCCGGAGCTTCTCCTTGGAGATCGATTTGCAGGCTAGGGTTTCTCCTGTTTCAATGTCCCTGCATTGGCGTGTGATCCCAAACTCCCCCCGCCCGAGCTCCTCTCCGAGGCGGTATCGCTGGAAGATACTGGTCCCATTGGGGTCTTTCAGGACCGAGGCCTTGGTAACCGAAGATCCACGGTTCTTGCCTTCGGTGGCAGGAATCTCAGTGAATGATCCGAATTTCCTGGATCCCCTGGAAAGAGAGCCGATGTTTTCAGGCGCCGGAAAGCAATTCCCCATGGGAGAAGAGAGAGGGAGGGAGGAGAAAACCCTAATTCGCCATGATGTCAGGGACCAGAGGTTTGGAGGAAGGAAAGAGCCGGTTTCAGTTATATCTCCCGCCTTTTTTTAGGAATGTCGTTATCTTCTTACCCTTAGATTCTACGGTTTCGATCCCATCGCCTTAGAAGCTGGATGAATGACACGTGGATGGTGTGTTTCCGAGCTCAGCAAGATTTAAAATGACGAGATTGAACCGTTGGCTCGCTTCCACCGCTCACGTTAGCCATGTCCACACGGTTCGAACTAGTTGATGGACCTTTGTGTAAAGAAGCCACAGATCACGCATGTGGAGCCATTCACATGCACACGTGCCCACATCGTACGCGTGAGGCATCCGAACTATCAATGTGGTGGACCGCACCATCTACATATCGGGCATAGAAATAAGGAAACGGATTGGCTACTCCCCTGGTGGTCGGTGCTCAGTGGGCCCCACCATGATGTATGTGTTTCATCCATGCCGTCCATCTAGTTTTCTAGATCATTTTAGGTGTGAGAAAAAAAAATGAGGTATATACCTATCTCAAGGGGACCACGTTACAGGAAACAATATTGAATGAACGTCGACTATTGAAAACTTTTTGGGACCCATAAAAGTTTTGGATAAAATCAGATATTTGTTTTTCCCTTCATCCAGGTATGTATAACCTAATCAACGGATTGGATGTCAAATAAACAGCACAATGGGCCTTAGGAGGATTTTAATGGCGGATATCCAATCACTATTGCTTTCCCGTGGTGTGGTCCACCTGAGATTTATAACCCTCTCAATTTTTTTTTATCAAACACTAAAATTATCTGTAAAAATGGATGAACGGAAGGGATGAAACACATACATCATGGTGGGCCCACGGAGTACCAACCATGCACCAGCCACGGGGCTAGTGGCAGGGGGAGTAGCCAATCCGTTTCCAAAAAATAGGCCGTTTCACTCCTAAGGTGGGCCACACTGTACAATATAAATAAGTGGCAAGAAAAGGATTTTGTCTATCCATTAATGAAAATTGGCCCTGTTGTACCTTATTTCTGTCCTATCCGAAGATAATCAATTAAGAAAGTACATGGGTTGTAGCATAGGAAAATATAAATGTAAAAGATTTGTAAAAATATTTAGAGTATTTTCTACGAAAGTATAGCTGATTCTAGCTTGACAACTGTAGAGTAAAGAGAAACGATTAAAATAATACAAAGGGACGGACGGATTAGAAAGACCTACGATTCAGCTATCATAACAGTCTAGATAAGTAAATAAATATTCGTGCGGGTGAGACTTTCATCTAAGCTCAACTCAGCTTCCCAGGTGGTCGGCACTTCAATGGCTTAGGGAAGCTGCTTTGTCGATTATTTGCCATGTGTCCCATGTCGTATGAGTTCAATATTTATGAGTTTGGGATGTAAGAGTGTAAATTAATTTACAAATGTGAGTTTAGAATGTCAAAATATTGTGAGTAAATAGCTCAGTTTGTCTCTCTTTTTTGATTTTGTTGCCCGGTGATGATGGCAGGAATTGAAAAGGATAAGCGATTTTGTTGCCTGGTGATGATGGCAGGAATTGAAAAGGATGACGCTTATCGTGGGAATCAAAAATGGCTTAATAGTAGTTTCAATGTACAAGGGGTCATGCATTGAGTGGTGAGCGCCATTTCATCTTCCAGACGACTCACGGCAAATATTTATCTCCACCATGTGGTGGAGCTCATGGACCGAGGCGTCTCCTCATGCCCTCGTGAGTTTTGCTAGCATTAAATGCATTACTCCTGGGATACTTATAAATAGAAGCTTTCCTCTCACTATGCATCCACCAAGTCTAGAGATGTCCGAGCTCTACCAACCTGTCTTCTTCTCCTTTGTCCTGTGGGGCATTCTCTTGTCTACTTGCACTTGTCCGAAGACTTAATCTTTCCAGTGTGCCTCCTTTACATCTTCCCCCTCTTATTTTCTTTCATCGTCGATTTTCTTTCTACAAGTATGTCTTCTGGGGAGATCTCAAAAGGAGCTTTTGTTTTGAGAGCCTTCCATGGGGAGTTTATGAGTGATAGCACAGACTCTCGGTTGGTTGCATCTTCAAGGGAAACATTGATGGTGATGGCACCTCGTAGTGGGGAGGCCTCTGTCTTAAGCGGACCCAAGGTCAAAAGCGACCTCCTTGTCTTCTCATGGGCCACCTTATTGGCCAACATTTTTCGCGACTGCTGCAGAAAGACCTATAGTCCATCCGATCAGAGTTCGGGATCCCAGACTTGGTGGGGCTATGGCTACCTTGAGCTGGGGAACTTTCAGGTCATCCTCCCACGAGGGAGGTGGTCCTGTATCCAATCTTCTTTTCTTGTGGCTTGTGGCGGCCTTTCCATCCACTGGTGAGAGAGGTGCTACACCACTTGTTTTGGAACAACTTAACCATAACGTATGGTGAGCTATCTTTAGGTGCTACATTTTATTGCAGCAAACTGGCAATTTTGAGCTCCTGTGGATGAGCTCTTATACTTGTACCAGGCCAAGAACAGCCCAGGCTCTCACAACTGGAATTATTTTTCCTCTTGGCTGAGCAAGGGTCATACTATTATCACCAAAAACCCCTCCTCTAATAAGGGATGGAAGGATAAGTGGTTCGTTGTTACAGGAGAGTAGGAGGTCCCTGCATCGGAGCTGGGCAGGCCACAGGTGCAAGAGTTTGATCACTCCAACTATCTTGCAGCAGGTCAGCTTATCGATGGTTGAGCCGATAGGTAACTTATTTTTTAGCAAGGCTCTAATAGTTTTTTATATATATCCTGTAATATATATATATATATATATATATATATTTCATCACTGTCTTTGCAAATATGGCAGATCGTCCCCGGGCAAAGAGGATGAGGCTCTCCTCTACAGCAGAGATGGAGAGGCAGAAGGCTGCTGCTAGGAGGGTTGCTCTTTCGGTGCCTGCTCAATGTGCTCCTGCGGTCAATTCTGCTAGGCCTTCAGCCGAGAGGTCAAAGACAGGGCGGCCACACTCCTGAGATTCTTCCCCCGCATATGCAGGTGGAGGCGGGGGCGGATGCTATGGAAAAGTCGAGAGATGTTGCAGTAGAAGTTTTAACCAACGCAGCTCCTATGGTACTCCAGGAAGCTACTCCAGCTATGGTATCGCGGAGTTCTCCTCCCCAAGCATGCTCTCGAGGGAGGCGGTAGACCTGAAGTCGTCCCCCACCCATGCTAAGGAGGAACGGGTGGAGGCTGCCCCCAAGGATGCTTCTAAGCACCAAAGCTCAACCTATGAGGAAGCAACAAGTGTGATCCACAGTACTCAAGGATGATCAACCCCTCAGGTGAGATCCACAGTGCTTAGGGGGGATTCACACTCACATTCACATCCACATCCACATTCACATCTTCATCCACATGGATATATTTAATTTAATATTCACATTTACCTCCACACCCATATTTTTATTCATTCAATTCTAAATCCACATCTACATCCAAATTCATATTTTCATCCATTCATGTTCAACATTTGCATCCACTTCATGCTTTCTATATGCACTTCTACATTTTCAAAATATTGTAATTCTAAGACTAATGGCGCAAGCTTTTTCCTTTTAGGTACAATAATATTTAAGCATCATAGTTATTTTACCCATATGTTTGTTCAGGATTGTTGTCACACCCCAAACTCGAAAACCAGGCTGACAAAATTTCCGATCGCCAAATCCGACGCCGACAACCTCCGTAGTACCCCATTCTCGGCTCCCGGCACTCATATAATAGGTTCCGATCTTGAGATCCTACAAGGAAAATTTTTAGTGTACATTCATCTCGTAATAAGCATAATCTCAAGCATAACCCACGAACAATAACCAGAACACTATCACAAAATCCACTATGATAAAAAACTTTAAAGTATAATGCGCATAAAGAAAAATACAAAGATAATAATAACACAACTCTAGAAGCTTTGCAGCGCAATCCTATTCCTGCTCAGTTACGGTTTGACGTCATCTGTATGCATCAATCATGCATAAGCTTATACAATGCTTAAAGGGTGGTGAAAGTGAGTGCAAGGTAGCAATGCAAATATACAGTATCAGAGTAATGCGAAAACATGCAGGTAAGTCTATGAATGCAATCAGCCGTACCAAGGTCATACGATGCAAGGTATAAAAGCTATCATCCACATCAAGGCCATACGATGCAAGGCATGAATGCTATCGGCAGCACTAAGACCATACGATGCAAGGCCTACATAACCAATGTCATATGTAAGATGCAGCTCAAGCATACCAATCCACATATCAATTCAGCTCATCTTTAGAGCATAATATATCAATACAGTTCTCTCTGGATAATCACCGGGGTCTAATACACTATACACCATATTGCCACCGTACACTAGACATACAATCATACAGGCAGAAGAGACCTCATTATCCGCATGGCCAATAATCAGCAATATCTATCCAGCACGTCGATAGCGGACCCATTTACGAGCTGGTCATACTCAGCTTAGTAAATGCCCCCTCCCCTCGGCCGGGTAAGGCCACACCCCCTTCTAACCGACCACGATACAGTGGGAGACGTGGCCTCTTTGTATTCGGCTCTCGTGCACTCATGTATCTACTCAGTCTTAACATTGGACGTCTTCCGATACCATCAAGTTTAGGGACTTTCACCCAGGGTCATCCTTCGCGTCCCATGCAAAGAGAAGATTTTCGGTGTCTAAACTTGCCACCTACGATATGCCTGTAGAGGCTATGGCCCTAATGTTGTTAGGGCATACAACAATCACAATACACAATGCAAGATGCATGAGTCACATAGTCCAATCATGCATCAATCCTGCACATACCTTGTGCTAATGAGGGACGACTCCGCCTATCAGGGAATCCCATAAACAACTTACCCTATGGTATATGCAATCGTCAACCACATCTCATAACAAACATGCAGATGATGCATATGGACATGTATCATGATACTATGTCGTTACATACTCATAATCAGTATCGATAACTGGCATCAATAATCGGCATCGATAATTGGCCTATATGCAAGGCGTGGTCCATATGAACAACCAATTTAAACCATAATATAAAGATTGGCACTCGGCCATAGATATATCAAATCTGACAGCACGGAGCCATCTGTTTATAGTGATGATGGACTATGTAACATCAATGGGGCCCAATGATTTGGGTTAACACACTTAGAGAATGATGAGAATGGGCCTAACAAGGCCTAAGGGAAGGTCATAATGTGAATATTTAACCACCATTGCCCATCAATGTGAACTTTTAACCAACATTGCTCCTAAGGAGTGGCCCACATGGAGCTAAACATATAGTGGGCCCATGGCCTCACATAAGGGCCTAATACACATCTCATTGGGCCGTAAGGCCTCATACACAACATAAGGGGCCTCACATAAAGCGCCTAATTTACACCACGATGGGCCTTACTCATGGGCCACATATACATCATAATGGGCCTCTTATACATCACATCAAGCCTCATTATATGGGCCTCAAATACATCACATCGGGCCTCACCAAATGGGTCACAATTATACATCACAAAGGGTCAGCCTCGCCAAATGGGCCACAATTATACATCACGACGGGCCTCATGGGGTGGCCCATAATCCAACAAAAATAGATGGGCCACATTTACAACAAATACCTCAAGGTGGGCCTGAACACAATACACATCATGGTGGACCCCACCTCCCATGGACGATGTAGATATACATCGAGGTAGGGTCTACGTCCAGCGACAGATGGACGACTGGATATAAAATACATGCATCAAGAGGGCAACCCACCGTCCAGCAAATTAGATAGTGTGGATAAAATAAATAAATTACAGTGGGCCCCACGTCCTTGCTGGGCGGCTTGGACATACGACACATTCATAAGGTGGGCCCCACCATGCTGAAGAACGGACGGACGGTGTGTATATAATACATCAAGGTGGGTCATACTGTCTAGCAATCTAGATGGTGAGGATAAGGCCCATACATGGTTGGCCCCTCGCAGTAGGGATGAAACACATACATCGCTGTGCGTCCCTCATCGCACCATCCAGATGGATGGTGTGGATGTAAAATACATACATCAAGGTGGGTCCCATCCCACACGTGAAGCATGTGCAGGGTCGTCCCCACACGACTACTAATGAATGGCATGGCTAACAAATATATCACGGTGGCGTCCCACCGTCCCAATCATGTGGACGATGTGGATATGGAATACATACATCAAGGTGGGCCCACCCCACATGTGTGGCACGTGTGGGTGGGTCCCACGTCCTGAAAAGGATGGTTTAGATATAACCATAACTCATGTGTGACCACAGAACTTGCTACGTTAGTACAACATCTGTATGCTGCGGGGCATGCTACCCAACAGCCCAACCGATGGACGGCTAGGAATGCATACATCTTAGTGGCCCACAGAACTTGCTAACGTCAGTCAGCAGTGGACCCACTATCCTGAAAAATGGACGGATGGCAAGGATATAACACTAATCCATAATCAGATTCACAGAACTTACTGGCGTCAATTAGTAGCTCGTTGCTACGTGGGACCCTCCGTCCCTACTGGATGGACTGTGAGGGTGCACTGCATGCACATCATGGTGGGTCCATGCACATGTGGCCCACTAAAGTTTGGATCAAACTGATATTGATGTTTTCCTTCATACAGTCCAGCAGTGTTGCTGTTGGACATTCCATGGTTGGACGGTCTGGATGTATTTCATCCACCAATGGGGCCCATGTACACGTGGCCCACTAGCTATATACATCATCATCACCATCAAAATAAGAAGAAGAGAGAAAGAGGGAGAGAAAGAGAGAGAGAGAATGGCCAATGAAGGAGGGACTCCGACACTATTCCCTCACAAGATTTACACCATACAATCATATACATGGCCCATCATAATATTAAAAAAAATAAAAAAATAAAAATATAAAAATATAAAAAAATAAAAATCTAAGGTAGGGATACCATCCCCACCATGAAAATGAGGGGTCTAAATGACCCTTAAAAGGCATGGATTCGAAAAGAAAAGATCATGATGGGGTCCATGGAGAATGGACCCATCGTGGATCATGCATGCATCAAGAATGGGTCATCGATCACATCCAAAGGGTCAAATAGGATCCCCACCATTGATTAGTGGGTCATACATGATCCTATGCAAGAAAATCAATGAAGGAATAAAGATCTACCCTAAATATGGCACCCACCTTCAAATATTGGACTTATACTACCACCAATGGCTTCCAATGCTTCAAGGGGTGAGATTCAATGGTTGAGATGAAGTCTTGATGGTTGGATTGAGGGGGATAAGCTTGGAAGAGGGCAGGAATTTTTGGGAGCTCTCTTTTCTCTTGCAATAGAGGATGAAAAATGAGAAGGGAGAGAAAGAAAGATAAGAGAGAGAAAGAGAGAGTAGTTAGTGTCACGCCCCAAACTCAAAAATCGGGCTCGCAAAATTCCCGATCATCGAATCCGGCGCCGACAGCCTCCGTAGAACCCCATTCTCGGCTCCTAGCTCCCATTCGCCAGGTTCCGATCCTGGGATGCTACAAGGAGGATTTTAAATGTCAGTTTGATTCGTAATAAGCATAACCAATGGCATAACCCACAAGCAACAACCAAGTACTCTATCACATTTTCACTATGATCAAAAACTTTACAAGTACAATGAGCATAAAGGGAAATACAATGGCAAAGAACAAAAACCCCAAAATGCTCTGCAACGTGCTCCTGCCTCAGCGCTGCTGCGATCCGACGTCACCTGCACGCAACGGTCGTGTATAAGCTTACAGAAAGCTTAGAGGGTGGTGAAAGTGTGTACGCAAGGTAGTAATATGAACATACAATGTCGGAGTAATGTGGAATATGCAGATGGATCCATAATATCATGAGCCGTACCAAGGCTTATGCGATGCAAGACATGAATGGTATCGGCCATCCCAAGGCCATGCGATGTGCAATGCAACTCAAGCATACAGATCCTCATCTATATCCACACATCAATACAGCTCAAATATGGGATATCATCGGGGTCTAGTATACTCTAAACCAGATTGCCGCCACATCGCACGTAATAAGGTAAGTGGAAGAGACCTCACTATCCGTCTGCCAATATCGGGCACGACTCGTCGATAGCGGACCCATTCCTCGAGCTGGTCAAACTCAGCCTAGCATTGCCCCCTACACTTGTGCGGGTAAGGCCGCACCCCCTTCCAACTGACCACGACACAGTGGAGAGCGTAACCGTCTGGTAATCGGCACTCAACGCTCATCTACCCACTAGGTCTAGACGTTGGAGCAACCTCTTGGTACCATAACGGTTTAGGGACTTTCACCCAGGGATAACAATAGCACCCCATGTAGAATAAGATTTTCGATATCCAATCATGCCAACCACGATGCGTCTGTGGAGGCTACGGCCCTGATGTAGCTAGGGCGTAATAATAACCATGTCACACAAATGCGAAATGCATGTTTCACGCTATCCAGTATGCAACAAATCCTGCGCATATCGTGCGCTCATGTAGGGCAACACCGCCTAACCAGGAGCCCATAAACAACCTGCCCGAAGGCAAATGTTATGATCAGACATTTCTCACGTCAAGCATACATATGATGCGTATGATCATGAGTCATGAAACTATACTAAACATGTTATAATAAAATGAACTCTCTTACAATGCAGATGGACCTGGACGGCCTATACACGATAAGTACGACCCAGAAATGGGCCCTAAGGAGAGTCGTAATGTGGACATCCAACCAACATTACACTCGCAATGTGAACGTCAAACCAACATTGCTCCCAAGGCACGATCTTTGTAAACCTCAGTACTTAGTCTGTAATGGATTTACACATTGCAATGGACCGTAGGTTGTCCCCATTGGACCTTACATATATATCAAATGGGCCATATCATATGGGCCACATAAATGGGTCACACCAATGGGTCTTATGTGCATTGCAATGGGTCAAAACCCGTGGGCCTTGGATTGCATCAATTGGACCTAGTCACATGAGTCTAATATGTATCAAATGGGCCACACCAATTGGAGTCCCACATGTAGATCAAGTGGGCCTCAACCCATAGAACTAACATGAGTCAAATGGGCCTAAAACCCTAGGCCTTCTACAAATCAGATGGGCCTGTACTCATAGGCTTTATACAATTTAAATGGGCCTAAACTCATAGGCCTTATACAATTTAAATGGGTCTGGTCCCAAGGGCCTTGGGATATATCAAATGGTTCAATCCCATGGGCTTTACATCCACATCAAAGTGGGCCCCAATAAATGTCACAAATACCTTAAGATGAGCCTCAAATCATGATAAGATGGGGTCCACTTGGACTGTGGATTTGGCTCATACTTTGACTCATTCCACAAAATGATCTTCAAAGTGGACGAGCAGATTAGATGTAGCACCTGTATCAATGGTGGGGGCCCCACATGAAGACCCATCATCGTGCATGTAACATGAAATCTACAACTGTTAAAGATATATATAATGTATACAATATTATATATAACATAATACAATATTATAAATAATATTATATAACGTTATATATAGTATTATATATATATATATATATATATATATATATATATATATATATATATATATACATACACACGCTGCATGCACTCACACTGCACGCGCACACGCAAACACACACTCATGCCGTACGCACACACGCATGCACACCCACACGCACGTACGCACGCACGCCTCATGGGCTCCACCGTCACAACACCAGATAAAATGCATACATCATTGTGGGGCCCACCCTGCAACATTTATTTGGCATCCAAGCTGTTCACAAGGTCACTCTGACCTGGATGAAGGGAAAACATAAATTTCAGCTTGATCCAATACATCTGTGGGCCCCAGAAAGATTTCAATGGTAAACGTCCATTCTACCGTTTCATGTGGTGTGGGCCACCTGAGTTTTGGATTTGGCTAAAATCTGGAGGGGGCCCACCTGAGGAGGGGACCCACCTCTTGAACAGGTTGGATGACAAACAAACATCATGGTGAGGCCCACGGCTAGAGCCATGGGTCCCTCGCTGGACGTCACCCGCCCGCACGCTGCTGCATGCAGCACCTGTCAGATGCAAGGAGGCAAGGCCTCTTGCAATTTTTGAGAAAAATCGATCTTTTTGGGGTTTTTCGCACAAGGGGCCCGCTGCACCAAAATCCGTCCCAGCCATTGCGATCGGTGGCTCGAGGCCGTCCCAATGAGTCCAGAGTTCAAATTTTTATATGCTTAGGAAATGAAATAAAATACACAAATGACGTTTGAATGGTGAGGATGTGATTTTTGACGCTATGGCCCACCAGGTCTTCCAATCAGCCCCAAACTCCTACCCAACGGCTAAAATACCGTAGGTAAGAGGATGGACGGCTTGGATCGAACATAAACATCAAGGTGGGGCCTACACTAGGGACCACCCCAAAAGCCTCTCCTTTTCTTTCCTTTTTCCTTTTTTTTTTGTTCTTGGTACAGGGACGTCCAGCGTCCCAAACGCTGGACGGTGGGCTCTCCCAAAATGCATTGTGGTGGGCCCTGATGAAGTGGGCCACCACGGATGTTTGACGTGGGTACAACGTCTAAGGTGGGCCCCACTTGAATAAAATACCTCAAGGTGGGATCCATTCAAGTGGGCCACACAATCCTATTGCATAAAAATAAAATAAAATAAAATAAAATAAATAAACGAGAGAGAGAGACATGGAGAGTGGGACACGGCTTGTGATGGAGGGACCTTGACATTATGGGCCCTCCCTTACATGCAATCATACATCAAGTGGGTCATTTTGCACACGTGACCATCAAAACTGAAGATCAACGGTGGGGATCCTTTTCCCACCAATATGGATGGTCTAGATGACCTTTTTAAAGAAAATAAACATCATGATGGGGTCCATGGAGAATGGCCCCATCATGGAATGATCATGATGATCTAAGTAGGCCATCAGCCTTAACTTAGGGTCCCAAGTGAGATCCATACCATTGATCGGTGGGCCTCACTTGGTCCACCATAAAAAATAAGAAAAACTACCCTATAGAGGCACCCACCGTCCGATCTTCTTGCTCCTAGGGGTTCCTTAGCACCTTGGCTTCAACTTCAATGGATGAGATGAAGAATGGAAGGTTGAGATGGGAGATAATAGGGTAGGAAGGTGGGCCACTTGGAGCTTAGGAGTTCTTACAAAATTTCATATGTGGGATCTCTTTTGCTTTGGGATTTTTGAAATGAGAAAGAGAGAAAGAAGGAGAGAGTTGTAAAGGGAGAGAGAGAGAGTGATGGATGGATGTGGTGAGTGATGGTTGTGTAAGAAAAGCTTAACTTTTGAGACTTTTGTGTAAGAGAGGTATGGGTGGTGAAGACTTTTGTGGCTTTTTGTGTAAGAGAGGTATGGGTTTGGGAGACTTTTGTGGTTGCTTGGGAAAAGGGAATAAAGTGATGTGTACTTGACATGTGATGGCTTGATGGATTGATTGATTGATAGGATTGATGTGATTGATATGACACATCGTAGAGATTCCCTTTGGTTCGCAACGCGCTACATTTTCTATCACCGAACGTTAGTCCACATCTCTTGACCAGGGTATCGCCTCGGCGTGCGAGTCGCGGCATCGGAACCGCAACGACGGCATGGTCGCTATGGTATTGGTCTCGGGTTAAGTCGACTCGGGTTATCGGTATATGAATCAAGGTCGCGCGTCGATATCGGTTAAGGGTCGAAGGTTGCCGGAATTCGACCGGTAAGACCGCGGAAGTCTATGGAAAGGTACGGACCAAAATACGGGTCTTACAGTTAGGTAGGCTCTCTCTCATAGGTAGGTATAATTGGTTTAGGGAAGAGTGGTGCCTAGGATAATTATTAGTTGTAAGAGATAGGCTATAGGTAGGGTGGCTATAGGTAAGGTGGCTATGGAGTAGGGTGATAGGGTGGTTAGGTGTAGGGGTGATATCATCCTCATAATGACCTAAGGAAATGTGTCATGGGTTAGGTAGGTCCCACAACGTGCGGTCCACGGCTATGATCATGCGCGGCCCATATCTCATGATCTAGACATTGGATCGGTGCACGAGATGCAGCATCGGAATCGCAGCGATAGCGCTATCGCAATGGTGTAAGTCTCGGGTTAAGTCGACTCAGGTTTACAGGATGCGATGCAGGGTCGTGCACAAATGAAATTAAAAGGTCGTGGGTCGCCGAAATTCAACTAGAAGGACTGCGGGATCCTATGGAACGGAATTGTTACGAGGACATGGGCTTGACAATTGTGTTGCGAAATCACACAAAGATGGATCTAGGATAACAATCCAAGAGCACCAAGAAAACATGAGAGAATACAAAGATTTAACATGAAAAACCCTTTTGGGAAGAAACCACGGTATAAAGTGACAGATCTTCACTATGAAAGTAAAGATTACAAAGAAGAAGGACTTACCAGACTTGAGCAATCCTCAAATCTCTCCCTTGCTCCATTTTAGAAACCCTAGAACCCTTTTAAAAAGCCTTATAATCCCTTAGAATAATACTTCCCAATCCCATTTACACCAATATATATAATTTTAGAAAGAATCCCAAACAAAATCGGAAAGAATCGTAAACGAAATCATAAACAAATCCCGTACTTTCACAGTTACACGAAAAATCTATGCAGAATTTGATTAGATTTAAGACATCAAATACAACAATCTCAACCATGTCTTCAATCTTCAAATGTGTAGCTCTTTGTCCTCTTCTCTTATCTCTACCTCACATCATAGTTTCATCAATGCTTCTCGTGCATACTCCGTCTTCCTTTTACGCCATCGCCAAGCCCATAGAAGTTGTACAGAACTTGAACTTCTCTATAAGAATAACCTTGGTGAGCATGTCCGCTGGATTCACACTGGTGTGAATCTTCTCCAGAGTCACACCTCCTTCTTCGAGCACCTGTCATATAAAGTGGTGACGAACATCAATGTATTTAGTACGAGAGTGATAAACAAAATTTTTAGGCAAATTAATAGCGCTCTCGCTATCACAATTAATCGGCACGACCTTCTACTAAAGTCCCAACTGATTTATCATGCATCTTAACCAAACACCTTAAACACTTCTGTCATTGCCATATATTTTGTTGCGGTAGTGAAAAGTGCCACCACAGACTGAAACTTCGACATCCAACTAATTGGTCCACCCGCTAGTACAAACGAGTATCATGAAGTTGAGTTTCTGAAATCCACACTGCCTGGGTAGTCTGAATCCAAATACCCTACCAACTTTGCCTCAATCTTCTCAAAAGTTAAGATGTAGTCTTTCGTACCTTGAATGTATCGAAGTAGTCATTTCACCACTTCTCAATGTTGCTTGCCGGGGTTTGACATGTATCTGCTCATAACATCGATTGCCTGTGAAATATATGGTCTTGTACAGATGTAACACCCTGCACTTCTGGTACATAGGTGTTACCAATTAAAACCTACATCAATAGGACCTAGAAACAATTAGCAAACATCTTAAACTCAACGTATGCAGGATGGGGCTTTTAGTCATCATTGAAGCCATCCATTAGAGGCCTTGGGACCTGAGTCGAAGCCTACAACAGCCATCAAGGTAAGCTTGATTGAACTCCTTAAGTTAAAACAGTTTGTGAATCATCTAATCAAAGGGTATCAGAATGACGCACTAGTAATCGATCTTCGAGGACTAATGAATAGCCAACCAAGCATTCATTGCCCCTCAAATTCCCAATTAACCATTGAAATAAATTCTCAAACCGATCCAACCATTGGATCGGTGTATATTAGGCCAGATAGAGCTTAGGACGTGTGATACAACCCACTTGGGCCTCAGTTCCGCCCCAAACTGGACCAGGACCCCTAGGTGGGGCTCTCAAGGTGAATGAACGGAGTGGATTAATCAAAAACTTCATGGTGGACCCCACACAAGGTGCGAGTGCACCCAGTGCACCTATGCATGAAGTGCACCGGTCGAGCTGAGCGAGTTAAACTAGCGCTAACCCGACCCATCTAAAAAAATGGGATTTCTCCCACCCATTGAAAAGTGGGCCCCATAGTGATCAACAAACCCATCTGGTCCGCTCAAATAGACCAGATCATATGAAAATACCTTGTACAAGAATCTGCCACGAATGGCCAGGTCATCTTCCCCGTTAACCCATCCGACCCATGATCACGAGATGGGCCCCACCAGGGCTAAAAATATGCTTTTCTTGTGGGCCAGGTAGCAACAATCCATCCATGAGAACAGATGGACCCCATGCATAGTGGATCTTCAATCATGGTCATTATAAGGAGAGTTTCCTTCCCAGCCGTTGGTAGTCTCTCTCCCACATCTATAAAAGGGCACCGCTTGCCTAGGGATCCACACCAGAGCTAGAAAGAGAGAGAAAAGAGAAAGAAATAGAGAGAGAGTGTGAGGAGAGTGGCCGGGTGTGATCGAGTGAAATCAGTGCAGCACTGCACCAACTCAACCCACACAAGATCGGACCGAGTTGGGTAGTGCAGGTCTGTAGCACCACAGTAGAGAGGAGGTAAGGGACCTCCAGAGAGAGAAGAGAAAAGAAATAAAGAGAGAGGCGAGGGTGGATGTGTGTGTTGCTCCGCTCCGAATCGAGCTCAGCTGAGTTCAGGCCATGTCCGAGTCAAGCATAGGTAACTCCTTACCCTTTCATCTTCATCCAGCTATAGCTGAGACCAACCCACAATCTGGACCAAAATCAACCCGGAAGGGTGTACTAAAAACACTCCTTGTTTGAGCTGGAAGTAGGCCGAGATCGGGCCGTGCAACGAGCAGAAGATAGGCTTTTCAGTGGGCCATGAAGCTGAGCTGAAACACCCCCCAACACGGCTTTCTTTGAACTGAAAATAGGCTTTAGCTAAGCCTTGTAACAAGTTGAAAAGCAGACCTTAAGTTGAGCTGAAAAATGGACCTCTATCTAGGCCCTAGAATGGACTGAAATCCAACCTTCTATAGTTCGTGCAAAGGGGCTAGAAACTAGCCTTCATCAGGCTGTGCATAAGCCCAAAAACTAGACTGAAACCAAGCTCTCATTAGGCTGTGTAAAGGAGAAAAAAATGGCCATCAACTAGGCCTTAAATCATGTTGAAATTAGACCTCAAATGGGCCTCGGATCAAGCTGGAAACCAGGCCGCAATCGGGGCTGGGGATGGCTTTTAGTAAGGCCAATACCAGAACTGAAACGGCCTTTGGCTAGGCTGTGAAAACGGCTTTCAGCTACTGCATGTAGTGGGCTGAAACTAGCCCATATCCTGGGCTGAAACCGGTCCAAAGAATAGGCCAGAACCGGTCTTTTAATAGGCCGTAAGGTGGGCTCAAAACGGCTCTCAGATGGGCCGTAAAGATGGCAGAAATGGGCCTCCATCAGTCCGTGCAATGAGCTGAAACGTAACCTTTAATGGGCCAAAATCCCGGGCTAAAGGCGGTGGGAAAAACTCCTAGTGGGCCTCACTACAAATCGCAGTGGGCCACGTACCATCTCAGTGGGCCTCACTACAAACTACAATGGGCCGCACCTAGGATAAACCTCAGTGGGCCTCACTACAAACTGCAGTGGGCCGCACCTGGGATAAACCTCAGTGGGCCTCACCATACATTACAGTGGGTTGCGCTCAGCTCTATGATATGGGCCACACTCAAGCAGCAAGTGGGCTGCAAAGCTGGGCCAAGGTTGGTCCAGCTTAGACCATCTTGGGCCGCACCCTGCAAACTGGTGAGCTGGGACATCAGTCCGCCACCCATCACAATGGGCCGCCAGTGGGCAGCCACAGCTGGGCCGAACTAGGCCTAGTTTAGCCGAGTTTCTGGACCACAGGTGGGCAGCAACTGCTGGGCCAAACCAGGCCCAATTCAGGATTTAGCTAGAGCAAGTCTCAAGCCCAACCTAGGCAACGTGTGGATACAAATTCCGGTAGGCCTGTTTGCCCTAATTCAGGCCTAAGTTTGCTTGATTATCGAGTCAAGCCCTCTAACACGAGTTAATGTTTTGGGAATAACTCTAGGAAGTTACTTGCGTGATTTGAGACGCAAGGTATAGACAAGGACGTGGATCGAGGATGATAATATGACCCTACAAGGTGATGACTTCTCCCCTTGAGCTTTCCATCTTTAAACTAGGCTAAGGGTAGTTTTTGTTGTAAATACGAATGATGACCCATAAATGGTTAATCATCCGATAGTCTACTTGAATGCATGCCTTATAAGAGATTTGGTTATTGGTTAGTGTACTTGAATTCATGTCTTAGAAATGGTTAAATCTTTTGATTAGTTCACTTAAACACATGTCTTAGAATTGATTAGGATAGTTGATTAGTTACCCAACGAAATGTCTTAGGGTTAAATTGGACACTTGATTAACTTAACTTAATTCCTTATTTTAGATTTATTAAAATGCTTGGTTAGTTTTCTTAAGTATATGTCTAAGAATTGAATGATTAGTTGCTTAAGTACATGAATCACATGATTTGGCTCCCTAGAATTACATGTTTAGAACTGATAAGTTATGAGCACATGATTCTTGAATTATATCCATACATGAGTTTACTTTGAGTATTGAATCGTGCTTGAATCTTCATGTCTCACCCTCATAGGATTGTATTGGTTGCAAGTCACATATTGTTTGGAATCTCTTGATAAAAACTCCTATTTTAAGAGAGTCTGTGTTTAGGGTGTAACGAAATTGATTGTGATGAGAATAGACCCTCAACATGGAGGTTATGGTTAGTGACGGTTTAGTTCATGGGATTTACCACCTATGGAGTGATTCTCCTTACCTGACTATGGAATGAACGTTGCAATATTTATTATCACCATTGTTTGCTCATATTTGAATCATACATACCATCTCATTTTAGTCACTGCATTTAATATTTCATTCCTAGTGACCATGAGCATCATTAAACCTACTGATTGTAAATGGATTAATAATGATCTGGCTAATCATGCATACATAGAATTTGGGCGATAACCGATGGTTAATTGTGGATGTCGTAGCACATGCCCTTAGTCATGGTATCATTTTTCTAGCTCCCAGACCATCGACTATCTGCCCATTTTCGATGAGTTTGACACTACGCATGTACTATGTACTTTCACTGATGACTGACCACATGCATGGGTTTTGCCCAAAAGCCAACTGGATGAGCATCCCCAGTTGATGTGCACTCATACATCCATGCATTAATTAAGATTGCATCTTATCCTGTTTTGTATGCCTTGCTATTTTTATATTATTTCTTGTTTAGGGCAGCGGTGTGTAATCTTCAAGGGACATCACACTGAGCTAGCCACTCATTCATCAATGTTCAACTGTATAAAGGATACAAGTGTAGGGATGGACGAACACGCAGTGGACCTTGACGCTAATACTGTCACAACGAAGGAGGAGTTGTATGAGGATGAGCAGCACCAGGAAGCGGCTGCATACTATTGGTTGAACTAGTAGATCTAGTTGTTATAGTTTACTTCGAACATTTTTATTTGAGGTTTTGTATTTGGCCCCTAGCTGAGTGGGCCAGGATATTGTTCTCATTTTGGTTATATTTATGTTATGCTTGATTCCCGCTATTTGCACTTGATCTTATTTTGATTGCCACTTGAAAATCTGTTAACTCTTAGGTTTTTGGGATCCGAGTTGTGTACTCAAGTTTTGAAAACTAGGGCATTACAAGTTGGTATCAAAGCAGAGTCTGAGATAGCCAGACTGTCGGATCAACATACAAAATCCTTAGGGGATAAACGTAGAGGAAACTTAGGAATTTCCCCTTAAGAAGTAGTAAGGATGAACAAACATATTAACAAAATACTTAGGGCCCCTCAGATATTAGTAGAATAAACAATTGAACCTATGAAGGAACTTCTACTAGCTAGGAGAATTTAGAGTATAAATTGAAGTCTTAGGTCCCCTAGAAAAGAACTTAAGATCCCTTAGGAAATATTGAGTTAGTCGTCTGAATCTAGAAACAAAAACCTTAGTTCCCTTAAATTACGACCAAGAGAATTGGTTAGGCTTAGGGGCTAAAGTCGTACGCCCTGAAAAGGTGAATGCACACCATGACACGTATGTGGCAAGCAAAATAGCAAGCCCCTAACCCATGTATTACTTCACTATTTGACTACAACCGCCTTTTCCTAATACCTGAACCATGAAATTTTGACCTCCTAGGAAATCATTCCACTCGTATTGCGAACACAAAGACTCGTACCATTGATATACACCCTCTCCCGTCGATGGAGTGTGAGTGGGAGCACAGTCCTATGTATACACCAGGCCTTCCGCCTGGAGTGGCGAATATGGATATGGGATCCGAAGCCGTAGGGGATTCTCCTTCCCCTCAAGTCTTTCCATCGGAGCTGCCCTCTTAGTATTTCGAGCAAAGGATGCCTTCGACTGACGTACCTACAGATTCACCAGCAGGGCAGCGGCCTTTCCAGCCTTTACGTAGATGGCCACCGCTATGTAGCGGCAACAGGATACGTTCACACGGCAGTAGTAAGATGTACACGCGCTGATGATGGAGACTCTTTGGGATAAGGACCACAGGGCGGCATCCCGAGACAGAGAGACCAGGGGTGCGGACGTGTTCGATCGCTTCCAGAGGCTCCGGCCACCAACCTTCAGGGGAGCACCTAATCTAGTTCAGGCGAAACACTGGTGGCGAGGATCGCCAAGATGATGAGGCCATTAGAGTGCTCGGATGCCCAGATGGTCAGTCTGGCCATGTAGCTGCTTGAAGGGGAGGCCAAGAACTGGTGGGAGAGTGTGCAGAGAAGCGTGCCAGCTAGGTACGCTTAGACGTGGGCCAGATTCAGGACGAAGTTCCTGGGGAAATACTTCCCGCAGTCATGCCGGAACGAGAAGATCGCACACTTCCTGAGGCTAGAGCAGCGGAACATGACTATTGCCTAATACAAGGCGTTGTTCAATGAGCTCTCCTGACACATACCTAAGGCCCTCGAGGATGAGAAGTATAAGTTGCAAAAATTGAAGGAGAGGCTCAAGCCTAGGATACAATCGCGACTGTGTGCATGAGATTTTGGAGATTTTTCGGAATTGGTGGATAAGGCAATGAGGGTAGAGAAAGACTTTGAGTGCACTATCCGCTCATGCCCCCCAGCCCAAGACACCTCAGCCAGACCGAGACAGGCTCCTCCTACTCTGCCTGTTTCAGTAGGAAGGATTAGAATTCAACCTATAGGTGCCCCACTTGCACCTCCAAGGAAGCACTGCGAGTACATAGACGGGATGGCCACACTGCTCGATATTATTACAGGAGGATAACCGATGAGGGCAACGTGCCGCCAGCAAACCTCCCCCAGCAGAACCGAGCTGTGGTCAAGGCAGCACCCAGGCCCCAACAGCCTAGGCAGGGGCCCTCAGCTCAGTAGAGGGCTCCCCCGACTCGAATGTATGCAGTTGTCGCCACGAAGGCTGAACAGGACCCCCTTCTGACCATTCATAGTACCGCTCACATCAATGATACCCCTGTACTCACTCTATTTTATTCTGGTGCAACCTTGTATTTCATTGATTCTGCTATCACATCTAAATTAGAACTAAACATAACTCGAATGCATGCCCCCTTTGTCGTAGCATCCCCTATAGGTAAATTCGTAGAGACAGATAAAATATGTAAGGTGTGTCTCATAACTTTCACAAATCGCAAAGTGACTGTGGACCTGGTCATCATGCCCGTCAGACAATTTGATGTCATTCTTAGGATGGACTAGCTTATGTTAGTACGTGTAGTTATGGACTGCCTTGACAAGACGGTTACTATATCTATCCCCAGGAAGGCCTCCTTCACCCTGAAAGGAAGAGGTAGACACAAGAGGTTCGAGAGCTTACAAGCTCTGGACGAATCTGAAGCAGTTGAAGACATCGTCAATCAGATACTAATAGTATGAGATTTTCCCGAGGTGTTCCAAGAAATACCAGGGCTGTCCCCTAGGCAAGCATTGGATTTTTGTATTGATTTCAAGCTAGGGACCGCCCCCATATTATTGCCTCCGTTTCACATGCCTTCTTGCGAGATGAAAGAGCTGAGGAGCCAAATTGATGAGTTACTAGCCCAAGGCTTCATCCGCCGCAGCATTTCTCCCTGGGGAGCACCAGTCCTCTTTGTGAAAAAGAAGAACGGTCGATGCGTCTCTATATAGATTATAGAAGACTGAATGATATGACAATCAAGAAAAGATATCCCCTACCGTGCATCAACGACCTATTCGATCATCTTAAGGATGCCAGATATTTCTCCAAGATAGATCTACGCTTGGGATACCATCAGTTGAGGATCAGGGATGAGGATTTCCTTAAGACGATGTTCAGAACTCACTATGAGCACTACGAGTTCTTGGTTATGTCTTCGGCCTCACCAATGCCCCAACCGTATTTATGGACCTGATGAACCAGATATTCATGCACCAGTTCGTGATTGTGTTCATCGACAATATCCTGGTTTCCTCGAAGAGTCGAGAAGAACACGAAGAGCATCTGCGCACGGTCTTAAATACTCTAAAGGAGAATCAGCTATACGCCAAGCTGAACAAGTGCGAGTTCTGGGAAGAGGAAGTGAAGTTCCTGGGACATGTAGTGAAAGCAAAAGGAATAGCAGTTAATCCAGCCAAAGTGGAAGTAGTATCTAAGTGGGAGTAGCCTACTACAGTCACTGAGGTCCAGAGTTTTCTGGGTATGGCAGGGTACTACAGGTACTTTATTAAGGAATTCTCTAGGATCGTGTGACCATTCACCCAACTAACAAAGAAGAACAACCAGTTTACGTGGGATGAGAACATGGAAGCGACCTTCCAAAAGCTGAAGATGAGACTGACTTCTGTGACAATACTCACTCTTCCATAAGAGGGAGAGATGTTCGTGGTATACAGCCATGCGTCGAAGTTGAGACTGGGATGTGTACTGATGCAAAATGATAGGGTGATTGCTTATGCTTTGAGGTAGTTGAAGAAGCACGAAGAGAATTACCTGACGCACAATCTAGAATTAGCAACAGTGGTTTTCGCCCTGAAGATATGGAGACATTATCTCTATAGGGAGGAATTCCAGTTGTTCTGTGACCACGAGAGTCTGAAATATATATTTACGTAGAATGACTTGAACATGCGCCAGCGTCAGTGGATCTAGATGCTCAAAGACTTTCACTTCGACATCTCTTAACACTCGGGTAAGGTGAACTCCGTGACCGATGCACTGAGCCAGAAGAAGAAGCATGAGTTTATAGATACCTTGATGATCAAAGAGTGGGAGATGATGGAGTTCATTTACGACTTTGACATCCAGCTTACCCTTGACGAGCCGGATGCATACGTGGATCTCTTGATTGCAGAGTCGACCCTAGTTCGACAAGTAATCTCTGTCCAAGACTAGGATGAGTGGCTTGTCAAGATGAGGGAGAAGTGTAAGATCAAGAAAATGCTTGATTGGAGGATTGGTAGTGACGACAGTCTTTGGTATTAGGAAATGCCTAAGACCAGGATGAGTACCCAACAATGCCGACTTGAGGAAAGGAGTTATGGAGAAGCCCATCATTCTAAGTTAGCTATCCACCCTTGTAGCACTAAGATGTACAACGACGTCAAAAGACAGTATTGGTGGAACAACATGAAGAGGGACATCGCAGACTTTGTGGTGAAGTGTATGGTATGCCAGAAAATCAAGGCAAAGCATCGCAAGCCCATTGGCCTTCTTCAATCGTTGTCGCTGGCTGAATGGAAGTGGGACAACATCTCCAAGGACTTCATATCCGGCCTTCCTAGGACTCAGAGGAAACAGGACTCGATTTGGGTCATTGTTGATAGACTGATAAAGGCTACCCAATTCCTCCCGACTCGCATGACTGATTCGACTGATAGTTTGGCGAAGTTATACATTCGGGAAGTCGTGCGATCCTATGGAGTTCCATGGGAGATCATATCAAACAGAGACTTCAGGTTTACTTTCGCCTTCTGGAAGAGGTTGTAGTAAGAGTTGGATACAGAGCTTAAGTTCAGTATGACATTCATCCTCAGACAGATTGAAAGATCGAGAGGGTGAATCAGATCTTAGAGGATATGTTGAGGGCATGCATTCTGGACTTCTAGGGTAACTGGGATGATCATTTAGCTTTGGTAGAATTTGAAAAGGTCAAACTATATGTCCTAGAGAGAGGGAGGGGGGGGGGGGGGGTGAATAGGACTATGCCAAATTAAAAAAATATGTAGCGGAATTAAAGAATATGATAGTCAAATAAAGGAAAGTAATTCACAATGCAGGAACGAAAAGTAGCCTTAATAATCAAGTATTGAGAGGTTGATATAAATGTTGTTCTGAGGACAACCTTACACCATTAAAACCAAAGGTTTATGGCGGGACAACCTTACTAGAATGATGAGTATCAAATTCTCAAACTGAAGAGGAAAATAAAAAGAAATAGCAAGAATTGAAATCTACACTGTTAAAACATTCCCACAATGCTTGAAATATAAATATTACAATACAAATATTACAATATTCACATTCACACATACATCCCACAACTTTGAATGATAAAAGATAGGAAAATTAAATCACACATCCACAAAACACAGAGTTATAGTGATTCACCTTTATGTTCACCAAGTATTAAACAACAGCCACACAACTTGCTACTCCACTCCTAATATCCTCACACAGGGAATACTAGCATTCACTAATCAAATAGGTTTTTCTCAGGTTCACCTAAAACCTTCACAATTGTGTCTTTGAGTGGGCTTACACAATTAAAAAAACTCCACTTCTGAGTTTTCTGGCTTTCCTCAGATAACCAATAGATTGAGATTTTTTTGGGTTAATCTCAAATAAAACCAAAAGAAGGAAATTTATAATAATGTAAAATATCGGGATTTCTCCTTTTATTGCAGCCCGGAAGAACCAAGTCGAAGTAGAAGTTCGAATATAGAAGTTCAGTGTCCAATACTCACTTTAAAATGGTTCTAGGATCTAATTGATTTTAAATTAAATCAAGTTAGGCTAGCTCTATTTGATTTTGATTCCAAGAAGAAGGAATTCAGCAATTCCTCTTTCAAATCAGATTGGAATATAGAAACAAAATCAAATCGACAAAGCTAAGAAAAGAGAATATTAAATATGCACAATGTAGCTTTAAAAAAAACTAACTTATCTCTCAGAGTGATGCCTTGATTTTACTTCAATTGGATTATTAAACTTTGAAATTCGTGCTCTATTTATAGTTGTAAAAACTCGTCTATGACTGGTCCTAAGGACACTTTGACTGGTCAAAGGTTGAACAGATTTTTGAAATTTTAAGTGTGATTGGATAAAACTGTTTCACGACTGGTCGTAGGCACTTCACGACTGGTCGTGGGTCCTCCACGACTGGTCTTGACCTGTCCACAACTGGTCGTGTGAAGCCTAATTTAGTTGGTGGAGTTTGAGTCATAACTTCTAAACTGGTCATAGGACGAGTCGTGTACTATTCATACGACCAGTCTAGCAGAGTCCAGGACTGGTCATAGCTAAACCAAAAAAAATCTAAAAATTTACAACAATTTAGAACTGGTCCTGGAATTTCTTGGACTGGTCGAGCCAGTTCTATGACTAGTCGAACAGGGTCTAGGACTAGTCTTAGAAAAAACCAAATACTTATAAAAAGATTCAATTTGAATTATGTATACAAAATGACCTACTCAAAGGTTAATCTAAGGTTAATCATACCTCGAAAGTGATGTATGAACATTGAAACTTCATTTCTTAAGATGATGGTTGACCTTTGAAGATTATGAAACTTGAGATCTCTATACTTAATGTAACTTAAACTTGAGATCTTCTAAAGCTTGGATTTGAATTATACTTCATCGTGAGTTGTACTTCAGTCTTGAGTTGACTTGAGTCTTGAACAAGAACTTGTCTTTTGATGTAGCCCTTGAAAGACTCTGATCTTTGAAGTTTACAGGAGTGGACAATGTTGCATGTCTTGAAGTAGAGCTTCATTCTTAACTTGAAGCATTGTGATGTAGCGCCTTGGACATATATATATCCTCATGCTACACAAGACACAGATAGTGTTTTTGGCACCACAAAATTTGACAAACAAAGGAGCTATCAGCCATAACACTTTTAGAATTCATGTACAACAACAGTTTGCAGTCCAGTATTGATATGGCGCCGTATGAGGCTTTCTATGGTCGCCCTTGCCGAGCCCCTTAGTACTAGGCAGAAGTTGGAGAAAGGAGTCTGAACTTGTCTAAGCTACTACTTAGGTCATTAATGTGGTTCAGAAACGACTGCGCACCGTTTAAAGTAGACAGAAGAGCTATGTGGATAATTGGCGTAGTAATTTAGAATTCACCGTGGACGATCAAGTGTTTTTAAAGATTTCTCCTATGAAGGGATTTATGAGGTTTGGACATAAGGGGAAGTTAGCACTGCGATTCATCGGGCCGTTCGAGATCTTAAACCGTGTCGGAGCCATGGTGTACTGCTTAGCATTGCCTACTGCGTTGGCTAACATTCACAATGTCTTCCACATATCCATATTAAAGAAGTACATGTCGGATGAGTCAAATATCATCAGCTGGGAGCAGGTCGAGCTCACCCAGGATGCTTCCTATACTAATGAACCTATTCTCATCCTAGATCACAAGGAGCAGGTCTTGTGGATGAAAATGATACCACTAGTCAAGGTTCTCTGCTTGCACCATGGAGATGAAGAAGCAACTAGGGAACGAGAAGCAAAGGTTATGGAGAAGTACCCTCACTTGTTCAACAACACACCAAAGGTAATTTTGAGGGTGAAAATTTTCTTTTTAGGGGGGTAGACTGTAACATCCCCAACTTCTGGTACAAGGGTATTACCATTTAAAACCTACATCAATAGGACCCAGAAACAATTAACAAATAACTTGAACTCAATGTATGCAGGATGGGGCTTCCAGTCATCATTGAAGCCATCCATCAGAGGCCCTGGGAGCTGAGTCGAAGCCTACAACAACCATCAAGGTAAGCTTGATTGAACACTTCAAGTTAAAACAGTATGTGAATCATCTAATCAAAGGGTATTGGAACGATGCACTAGTAATCGACCTTCGAGTACTAATGAATAGCCAACCAAGCATTCATTGCCCCTCAAATTCCCAATTAACCGTGAAACAAATTCTCAAACCGATCCAACCATTGGATCGGTGTATATTAGGCTAGATAGAGCTTGGGATGTGTGATACGGCCCACCTGGGCCTCATTTTTGCCCCAAACTGGGCCAAGACCCCTAGGTGGGGCTCCCAAGGAGAATGAACGGAGTGAATTAATCACAAACATCATGGTGGACCCCACACAAGGTGCGAGCGCACCCAGTGCACCTGTGCACGAAGTGCAACGGTCAGGCCGAGCAGGTCAAACCAGCGCTAACCCGACCCATCTAAAAAAACATGGGATTTCTCCCACCTATTGAAATTTCAAATCTACGTTAGCTCTCAAGATGGCCCACCCTGGCCACTAATTGACGGATCCGCACCGTCCATCAGACTCGTGGGGCATGGACAACCAAAACCTTAAAGTCTATCCGAACCCATGCAAAGGGATGGGGATTCAAGGTTGGAATCGATCAAGACTGCATGAAAAGCTAAGATAATGGGATGGTGGGATAGAAGGGGGCCACATGAGTGACCCGTGATTAGATTGGCCAAGCAATCCTAGCCATCCACTCGTTGTAAGAGAGCACATACTCTCATTGCCAAAAATGGTCGAGCAAACAGCCTGCAACAAGGAAAGAAAAAGGAGGTCTTTCACTTTCAGGAAATAGACGTTGGCACCGTTTTAGCCATCCCCTGGGCCACATAGAGCAATCCCAGCTGCTCACCTTAAGGCAACGCGAGTTGAAGAGATAGGTCATCTCATCTCACAGGAAATCGGTGAGAATAAGAATATCTCATGAGAACTTCTGAAATGCACATTATAGATTCAAAAAGTGGGCCCCGCAGTGATCAGCAGCCCCATCTAGACCCCTCAAATGGACCGGATCATACAAAAATACCTTGTACAAGAATCTGGCATGGATGGCCTAGTCTTCTTCCCCATTAACCCATCCGACCCATGATCACGAGATGGGCCCCACCAGGGCTAAAAATATGATTTTTTGGTGGGCCACAGTGGTAGCAATCCATCCTCAAGAATGGATGGACCCCATGCATAGCGGATCTTCAATCATGATCGTTACAAGTAGAGTTTCTTTTCCAGTCGTTAGTAGTCTCTCTCCCGCGTCTATAAAAGGGCACTGCTTGCCTCGGGATCCACACCAGAGCTAGAAAGAGAGAAAAGAGAAAGAAATAGAGAGAGAGTGAGGAGAGTGGCCGGGTGCGGCCGAGTGGACTCAGTGCCACACTGCACCAACTTAGTCCGCACAAGATTGGAATGAGTTGGGTCAGTGCAGGTCTACAGCACCACAGTAGAGAGGAAGTAAGGGACCTCCAGAGAGAGTGAAGAGAAAAGAAATAGAGAGAGAGGTGAGGGTGGGTGCGTGTGTTGCACCGCTCCGAATCGAGCTTGGCCAAGTTCAGGCCACGTCCGAGTTAGGCCTAAGTAACTCCTTACCCTTTCATCTTCATCCAGCTATAGCTGAGACCATTGTCGAGACCAGCCCACGTTCTGGAGCAAAGTCAGTCCAGAAGGTTAGACTAAAAACACTCCTTGTTTGAGCTGGAAGCAAGATGAGATTGGGCCATGCAATGAGCAGAAGATAGGCCTTTAAGTGGGCCATGAACCTGAGCTGAAACACCCACCCCCCCCCCCCCCCAATAGGGCCTTTCTTTGAACTGGAAATAAGCTTCAGCTAGGCCTTATAACAAACTAAAAAGCATGCCTTAACCTAAGCTAAAAATGGACCTCTATCTAGACTCAGGAACGGACTGAAACCTGACCTTCATCAGTCCATGTAAAGGGGCTAGAAACCGGCCTTCATCAGGCTATGTAAAGGCCTAAAAACTGGACTGAAATCGGACTAAAACTAGGCTCTCGTTAAGCTGCGTAAAGGAGCAAGAAACGGCCCTCAGCTAAGCCTTAAATCATGCAAAACTTATACCTCAGTTGGGCCTCGGATCAAGCTAGAAGCCAGGCCGTAATCAGGGCCAGGGATGGCTTTCAGTTAGGCCATTACTAGAAATGAAACAGCCTTTGACTGGGCCATGAAAACGGCTTTCAGCTGTTGCATGTAGTGGACCGAAACTAGCCCATATCCTACGTTGAAACTGGTCTAGAGAATGGGCCGAAACTGGTCTTTCAATGAGCTATAAGGTGGGCTCAAAATGGCTCTCAGATGGGCTGTAAAGATGGCAGAAATGGGCCTCCATCAGTCCATGCAATGAGCTGAAACATAGCCTTCAATGGGCCAGAATCCCGGGCCGAAGGCTGTTGGAAAAATGCCTAGCGGGTGTCACGCCCCAAATTTAAAAATCAGGCTCACAAAATTTTTGATTGCCGAATTCGGTGCCAACAACCTCCATAGTACCCCATTCTCGGCTCCAAGCGTCCATACGCTAGGTTTCGATCCTGGGATCCTACAAGGAGGATTTTTCAACGTACATTTGTCTCATAAGAAGCATAACTACAAGTATACCCAAATCATAAAGGCAACATCATCATCACATATCCACTAATATAAAGATCTGAATACAATACTGAAAGGGAAATGCATATGACAAAAATCAAAGCTCCAGAAGACCGTTGCATGCTCCAAGCTGAACGCTGCTGCAACCTAACGCCACCTATATGCATCTATCATGCATAAGCTTATAGAAAGCTTAGAGGGTGGTGAAAGTGTGTGCACAAGATAAGTGTCAAGTATTCAATAAAACCTATAAAGCATATATCATCGGGATAAGCAAAAATACTGACAAGATGATGAATCATATGATATCAAAGTAAGCGAAAAATATACTGGTAAGTCCATAAGTGCTCTCAGTCGTACCAAGGTTATACGATGCAAGGCATAAATGCTAACAGCCATATCAAGGCTATGCATTGCAAAACATAATAAGACAATAACAGATGCTGAGGATGCAATGCAATATGTAAATCCTGACGAGCCACGAATACCATCAACCTCATCTAGGCTATACATCAAACCTGCGCATATCGCGTGATCATGTAGCGATAACTCCGTCTCACAAGGAGTCTCATAAACATCTCAGCCCAATAGCATCTACCTTAATCAATCATCCATCACCACATGCATACGAATGATGAGGGTCCACAGAAGGATGGTGGATCTAGTCCAAATATCAAGATAAGCTCACTGATTTAAAACGCGTCACGATAGTTAAGGAAAGAATACAACTTATAGCTACCACAACATCGGACAATGCAACTGATGTGGGACAAAGTTCTACCTTCGCTGTGTGCACAGTAGCCTGCCAGCACGGTAACCTACCAATCACCGGTAGCTCGCCCAAGCTCCTCAGGCCCCACCCACATCAGTGTCAGCCCACGTGCGCCCGCCCATATATAATCAGAGTGATTGAGCGTCACAATATCTCCCACTAAGGGCAGAACCGAGTTTAAGTGTAATAAGTGGGATTCCTTACTCTCTCTATCACGCAATAAACTAGACTTTCCTATGGGCCCAATATATACACAAGGTGGTTCCAAGGTGTAGGTATCATAATGTTATATTGTCACATACTCATAATCGGTATCGATAATCGGTGTTGATAATCAGCACTGATAATCAGCCTCGACAATCAGAATCGGTAGAATAAGGCCTAAGGGAAGGTCACAATGTGGACATTAAACCATCATTGCCCAATAATGTGGTCATTTAACCAATATTTCTCCCAAGGAGTGGCTCATATAAGGAATTCATACACAACTTAACGGGTCATACATACATCGCACTAGGCCTCAACCATGGGCCTTGAATATATCACAATGGGCCTCAACCCACGCAGCCTAATACATCACAATGGGCCTCAACCCATGGGCCTCAAATACATCACAATGGGCCTCAATCCACGGGCCCTAATACATCACAAGGGCCTCAACCCATGGGCCCTAATACATCACAATGGGCCTCAACCCATGGGCCCCAAATACATCACATGGGCCTTAACCCACGGGCCCTAATACATCACAATAGGCCTCAACTCATAGGCCCTAAATACATCACAATGGGTCGAATCAAATGGGCCGAATTTAATGGGCTTCATGTATATCAATCGGGCCCACCCTTATGTATTTTTGAGATCCAACTTATTCATAAGTTAACATAGAGGTAGAGGAAGTGAAAGCAAAATCATCAGCTTGATCGGAACTACCATGGCTCTCAAGAAGTTTTGAACGGTGAATGTCACTGTCCCTGTTATATCCAATGGTGGGGTCTGTATGAACTATAGATCTGACTTATTCTTTTCTCATGCCATAAAATAATCTCTCAAAATGGTTGGAAGGTGTGGATACAACACATGCATCATGGTAGGGTCCACACACTTGGGGTGCACACGTCACTGAGATGGGCTCCACGAAACCTGGTGCTTCAACAGCAGCTATAGGCTAGTGTGTGGTACACCTGCCAACCTAATCCCATCACAGGTGGGTCCCAAGTGGGCCCCACCATCAAGTTTATTTTCCATCCAATCTGTAACTAAGGTCACACAGACCTGGATAGGGAGGAAAAATAAATTTCATAATGATCCAACAAGGGTTTCAATGGTAAACTTCCAATCCTACTATTTCTTGCCATGTGGACCACCTGAGTGCTATATACGACTGATATTTGGGGTGGCCCATGGCTAGAAGGGGGGCCCACCAATGCACGGTGTTGATGTTCTACACACGTCGCAGTGGGGTCCATGGCTAGGACCCACGGTCCCTGCCCCATTGACGCTTAACGCAGGAGTGTAGCAGGATGCTGCGAAGCATCCTCTTACGCCAGTAGTAGCACCTGCTACCTTGTGCTTTATTTATTTATTTTCTTGAAAATAAGTTTTTCTGCGGTTTTACCTAGGTAAGGCCCGCATCAAGAGAATTCACCCCATCCATTGGATTCTATGGCCCAAGGTAGATCCATCAAGCCCAATATTCGACATGTTTTGGTGTACAGGAACATCAGGGTGAATTTCAATGGTAAAAACACTATTTTTCTATGCTCTGGCCCACCAAATAGTCGTATTGGCTTCATTTTTTGGCTTCACGCCTAAAATGATCTGGGGAACGGGATGAACAACGTGGATTAGATAAATGCATCAAGGTGGGGCCTGCATAAGCAGCCCACCCAAATACCTTAAATATATAATTATATATTATTAGTATATTTTTTTGTTGTTGTCACTACATCCCACTGTCAGTTCACACTTTACGAAAGCACATATAACGTCCAAGGGCGTTGGACGAGCTATGAATGCATTTCATCAAGGTGGGTCTCACGTGGACGTGGCCCACTTGATTTGTATCAATTTGATATGTGTGTTTTTCCCATCTCCATTTAGGTAGGGCCCACATGGCTTGGATGGTTTGGATAAGACATACATTAAGGTGGGGTCCATCCGAGTGGGCCACACATCACACAAAATGAAAGAGAGAGAGAGAAACACGTGTGATAGGACCCTGGTACTATAGGCCCTCCCTTCTATGATTTACAACATACATCAAGTGAGTTCCATTACATATGGGCCCATCAAATCGAAAATCAACGGTGGAGATCCTTTCTCCACCAAAATGTAAGGTCTAAATGACCTTATACATGCAAGGAGAATAAACATCATGATGGGGTCCATAGAGAATGGCCCCATCATGGATTGATCATGATAATCAAGGTGGGCCATTGCCCACACCTAGGATCCAAAGTGAGATCCATACCATCGATCGGTATGCCTCACTTAGTTCATCATCAAAACAAGAAATCTAGGCCTATAGAAACACCCATCGTTCGATCTTCTTGGTCCGATGGTATGCCGAACTCCTTATTCTTCACTTTGATGGAAGATGATGAGAAAGAAAGGGCTAAGATGATGAATCTTGGGATGGGAAGTGGGCCACACAACACCACTTTTCTCTCTGAAAGTTGCTTGGACGTCCACCACTCTTTGGTGTTGCTTGGAAATTGTGAAGAGGAGAGAGAAGGGGTGGTTGTAAGAGAGGTGATAGTGTACTTGACATGTATGGGTGTGTAAGAGAGAGGGTAAGAGAGAGTTGACTTTGGAGTTACTTTTAGGGATGTGACATGTACTTGACATATGAGATGATTGATTGAATTGATTTGACATGTTGTAGAGATTCTCTTGGGATTATAAATGCGCGGTGTTTTTCTCAAACTAAATGCGGGCCTACATCTCCTAGCCTGGGTATCGCCTTGACGTGTGAGATGCGACATCGGAACCGCAACGACGACGCGGTCACAAGGGTACAAATCTTGGATTGATCCAACTCTGGAATACGAGATACGACTCAGGGTTACGCACAAATATCGAAAACAGATCGCAGGTCACTAAAATTTGACCAGGAAGACCGTGGAAGCCTATGGAACGGTACGGACTAGGATACAGGCCTTAAAGCAGGCCTCACTACAAATCGCAGTGGTCCACGTACCATCTCAATGAACCTCACTACAAACCGCAGTGGGCAGCACCTAAGATAAACCTTAGTGGGCCTCACCATACATTGTAATGGGCCGTGCTTAGCTCTATGTTGTGGGATGCACTCAAGTAGCAAGTGGGCTACCGAGTCAGGCCAAGGTTTGTCCAGCCCAGAGCATCTTGGGCCGCACCCTGCAAAATCAGGTGGGCCGCACCCTACAAACTGGTGGGCCAGGACATTAGTCCGCCACACATCACAATAGACCGTCAGTGGGCAGCCACGGCTGGGCTAGTCTAGCCTAGTTTTTAGACCATAGGTGGGTAGCAACTTTTAGGTCAAACCAGGCCCAATTCGAGCTTTAGCTAGGGTAAGTCTCAGGCCCAACCTAGGCCACGTGTGGATATAAATTCTGGTGGGCCTGTTTGCCCTAATTCAGGGCCAAGTTTGCTTGATTATTAGGTCCTTAAAAACCCTCCATCTATTCCAAGGGCTTGAATGCCTTCTAACACGAGTTAATGTTTTGGGAATAACTCTAGGAGGTTACTTGCGTGATTTGAGCTGCAAGGTTTACACAGGGACGCGGGTCGAGGACAATAATATGACCCTACAAGGTGATGACGTCTCCCCTTGAGCTGTCTATCTCTAAACTAAGCTAAGGGTAGTTTTTATTGTAAATACGAATGATGACCCATAAATGGTTAATCATTTGATAGTCTATTTGAATGCATGCCTTATAAGAGATTTGATTATTGGTTAGTTTACTTGAATTCATGTGTTAGAAATGGTTAAATCTGTTGATTAGTTCACTTAAACACATGTATTAAAATTGATTAGGATAGTTGATTAGTTACCTTAAGAAATGTCTTAGGGTTGAATTGGTCACTTGATTAACTTAACTTAATTCCTTGTTTTAGATTTATTAAAATGCTTGGTTAGTTTGCTTAAGCATATGTCTAAGAATTGATTGACTAGTTGCTTAAGTACATGAATCACATGATTTGGCTCCCTAGAGTTACATGTTTAGAACCGATAAGTTATGAGCACATCATTCTTGAATTATATGCATACATGAGTTTACTTTGAGTATTGAATCGTGCTTGAATCTTCATGTCTCACTCTCATAGGATTGTATTGGTTGACAGTCACATATTGTTTGGAATCTCTCTATGGAAATTCCTACTTTAAGAGAATCTGTGCTTAGGGTGTAACGGAACTGATTATGATGAGAATAGACCCTCAACATCGAGGTTATGGTTAGTGGTGATTTAGTTCATGGGATTTACCACCTATGGAGTGATTCTCCTTACCTAAATATGGAATGAACGTTTCAACATTTATTATCACCGCCATTTGCTCGTATTTAAATCTTACATACCAACTCATTTTAGTCGCTGCATTAATACTTCATTCCTAGTCAGCATAGAGTGGTAGTTCCCATGCATTGAGAGTTAATTGTCCATGTGATGATGGGTTCTATACACACCCTAAGACCGTGGACTCATGGGCCAGGGATGGTGGTCATGGGACACCATGCCCGAGCCGTCGGCCTACGCTGGGCTATGAGCTTTCCATAGTGACTGTGAGCATCATTAAACCTGCTGATTGTAAATGGATTAATAATAATCTAGCTAATCATATATACATAGCATTCAGGCGATCATAGATGGCTAATTCTGGATGTTGTAGCACGTGCCCTTAGTCATGGTATCATTTTGCTAGCTCCCTCTATCACGCCCCAAACCCGGGAATTGGATTCATAAGAATCCCGATTACCGAATCTGGTGCCGACAGCCTCCGTAGTACCCCATTCTCGGCTCCTAGCATTCATATGCCAGATTTTCGATCCTGGGATCCTACAAGGAGGATTTTTATTTTTTTATTTTTACATATAACTAGTAATAAGCATAACCACAAGATTACCCAATTCATAAAGGCAACATCATCATCATATATCCACTAATATAATCGTTTGAATACAATACTGAAAGGAAAATACATAAATAAAAATCAAACTTCTAGAAGACCACTGCACGCTCCAAGCTCAACACTGCTGCAACCTAACATCACTTGCACGCATCTATCGTGCATAAGCTTATGGAAAGCTTAGAGGGTGGTGTAAGTGTGTGCACAAGGTAAGTGCCAAGTATTCAATACAATGCTATAATCATACAATACCGAAAAATTGGTAATCTATAAACCATACAATGTCTGAATAAGCAGAAATACTAACAAGAGCAGGAATTATCAGAGTAAGTAGGAATACTGACAAGATATAAATCATACGATAACAGAGTAAACGAAAGTATGGACAAGTCTATAAGTCAATCAATATCAAAATACGTGATATAGAACAGCTATGCGATGAGGGGTCATAAAGAGCCAAATATCAGATGCTGAGGATGCAATGCAATATACAAATCCTGCTAAATCTGTCTAGGCCATGTAAGTGTAGAAATAGCAACCCAAGATGTCATATGCTTGCGGATGTAATGCAACATGCAATGTGAATGAAATAACCATGCTGGAGTGTGAAGTCGGGATGATAGTACGTAGTATCGCAGGCTATGGGGTCCACCGTAAGGGACTCCTATCCAAACCAGTCCCATACCTAAATTTGGATAGTTAGACTCAACGTGGTAAACTCTTGATCTCAGGTTAGTCACGCGCCTAACCGAAATTCATGCCATAACGAAGGTACACAACAATTAGTTACGCACCATCAGCCCGAGTGGATAGTGAATGGATGAATGAATGAGCATGCATCTCCTACTCAATAAGTCCACATATCAGTACGGTTCCTCCCTGAGAAATCACCGGGGTCTATTACACTCCAAACCAGATTGCCGCCCTATCGCGCGCAACAAGGCGAGTAGAAGAGACCTCACTATTCGCCTGCCAATATCGGGTCCGGCTCATCGAAAGCGGACCCATTCCTCGAGCTGGTTAAACTCAGCCTAGCTTTGCCCCCTCCTCTAGGGCAGGTAAGGCCGCACCCCCTTCCAACCGACCACGACATAGTGGAGAGCGCAGCCATCTGGTAATCGGCATTCGGCGCTCATCTACCCACACGGTCTATACGTTGGAGCAACCTCTGGAACCAAGAGGGTTTAGGAACTTTCACCCAGGGATATCTATAGCACCCCATGTAGAACAGATTTTTGGTGTCCCATCTGGTCATCCACGATATGCCTATGGAGGCTACGACCCTTATGTCGCTAGGGCATACAGTAATCACAGCACACAATGCAAGATGCATGAGTCATACAATCCAGTCATGCGTCAATCCTACGCAAACCGTGCGCTCATGTGAGACAATCTCCACCTATCAGGGAGTCTCATAACAACCAGCACTATGACATATGCAATGGTCAATCATATCTCATAACAGATATGCAGATGATGCGTATGGGCATGTATCATGATGCTATGCAGGCACATACTCATAATCGGTATCAATAACAGGCATTGACAATCGACATCGACAACGTGGACATTTAACCAACATTGTCCCCCAAGGAACGGCCCACATAAAGCCTAACATGTGGTGGACTCATGGTCTCACACAATGGCCAAATATATAACACCATGAGCCTCACTCAAGAGTTTAATACACATCACGATGGGCCTTTCACATGGCCTAACATACATTATAATGGGTCTCATCGCCTAGCCCTCAAATGCATCACAGTGGGCTTTATCACATAAGCCTCATATACATCACATTAGGCCTCAAACACGGGCTGGATACACATCACAACGGGCTGTATATACATCACATTAGGCCTCGACAATCGAAATCGGCAATCAGCCCCGACAATCAGAATCGATAATCGGCTATGATAATTGGCCTCGATCGATAATCGACCTCGATAATTAGAATCGATCAATCGGCCATGATAAGCAGAATCGGCAATCGGCCACGTTAATCGACAATCGGCCACGATCGGTAATCGGTCATGATAATCTGCCTCGATCGGTAATCGGTCAATTGGCCACGACAAGCAGAGTCGGCAATCGACCGCGTCAATCGACAATCGGCCACGATCGGTAATCGGTCACGATAATTGGCCTCGATCGGTAATCGATAAGAATAGGCCTAAGGAAAGGTATAATGAGGACATCTAACCATCATTGCCCATCAATGTGGACATTCAACCAACATTGCTCCCAAGGAGTGACTCTCATAGGGCCAAACTTATAGTGGGCTCATGGCCTCACACAAGGGCCTAATATACGACACATTGGGCATTACTCAAGGGCCACATATACACAACAGGTGGGCCCTGCTCATGAGTCTCAAATACATGACATGCGGGCCCTGCACATGGGTCTCGAATACATCAAATAGGCCATGCATCATGGGCCTAATATACATCACAATGGGCCTTGCCCATGGGCCATGAATACATTACAATGGGCCTTGCCCATGGGTCTTAAATACATCACAATGGGCCTTGCCCATAGGCCTTATATACAACACGTGGGCCACATTAATGAGCCGCGACAAGGGACCTCAATATAAAAAAAGTGGGTTGCATTAATGGGTTGCACCAATGGGCCTCATAAACATCAAGTGAGCCGTATCAATGGGTCACACCAATGGGCCTTATAAATATCAAGTGGGCCATATCAATGGGTCGCACCAATGGGCCTTATAAATATCAAGTGGACCGTATCAATGGGTCGCACCAATGGGCCTTATAAATATCAAGTGGACCATATCAATGAGTTGCACCAATGGGCCTTATAAATATCAAGTGGACCGTATCAATGGGTTGCACCAATGGGCCTTATAAATATCAAGTGGGCCGTATCAATGGGTCGCACCAACGGGTCGCACCCATGGACCTCAATATGTCACATCGTGCCTTATCAAATGTGCCCCAAGTACATCACACCGGGCCCTTCCAAATGGGCCCAAAATACATCAAATAGGCCATATCAAATGGGCCACTCTAGGTACACCATTTATCCATCTATAGAGATCATTTTTTTTGAGTATTTTCCTAAATAAATCATATCAACAGATCATCTGGACCATACAACAAATAATAGTTATGACAATGATTTCCACTATTAAAATCCTACAGGGCCCACAACATCATTTATTTTTCATCCAATCTGTTCATATAGACATAAAGACTTGGTTGAGAGGAAAAATGAACATCATTTTTTTTTATCCAAAACTTCTGTGTACCCAAAAGGGTTTCAAGGGTAGGCATTCATCTCTCCATTGTTTTCTGTAGTGTGGTCCACCTGATGGATCTTCCTCATTTTTAGTCTCAAGCCTTGAGTCGATCTCACCAAATGGATGGACGGTTTGGATGTAACACGTACATCACAGTATGGCACATGAATCACGGTGTGGCAGATACATCATGGTTCTGTACCACCATCCAGTGGATGAAAGCACACATCACGGTGGAGACCCACAGAATTTACTGACGTGAGTCCAACAGATGGGTCCCACGTTTGGACGGTTGGGACATAGCACATACACCATGTGGGACCCATTGATCTAGCTGACGTCAGTACGTCAGTGGGGCCACATCCTTAAATGGACAATGTAGATATAGAGCGCATACATCAAGTGGGCAGGCCCACCGTCTAGCCCATCTGGATGGCAGGATAAGGGCATATACATCATAAGGGGGGCCCTCACATGTATGGTTGAGATTTAACACATCTTGTGTGGGCCCCACACGTACTAAAAAAAAACTACAGTAGCATGCTGCAGGTGTGAGACACGTGCACCACCAGTTGATTCTAAGAGGGTGGGCCACCCATATACATTTTCTTTTTACTTATATATTATCATTAAAAATATATATATATACATATATAACTATATCTTCTTCTTCTTCTTCTTTTTTTTTTATCTAGCAGAACAGATGAACGGCTGGATATAAAACATGCAACAGGGGTGGGGTCCATCGTCGAGTCCTACCCGTCTAGGATGGACGAACGTCTGGATATAGATTACATATACTAAGGTGGGTCCCATTCCACACGTGCAACACGTGTGGGATGGCCCCACACAAGCTGAAAATGGATAGACAGTGTGTGTAAAGCACATACATTACAGTGGGGTCCAACCACCGTCCTTACGGGTGGACGGTAGTGGATATACAATAAATACATCGGAGTGGGAACCACGTGGGGCCCACTGTAACGTTTATTGTCCATCCAAACCGTTCATAAGGTCACACGTACCTAGTTTGAAGGGGAAAAAAAATAAATTTCATATTGATTCAAAACTTCTGTGACCCAGAAAGGATCTCAATGACAGTCGTTCAATGCCACTGTTTCCTATGATGTGGGCCACCTGAGTTCTATTTATGGCTAATTTTTGGAGGAACCCCATAAATAAAGGGTACCCATCAAATGGACGGTGTGGATGCTCCACATGCATCACGTTGGGGGCCTGAAGTGGGGCCACTCTCCTTGCCCGCTCACGTCCAGCGCAGGACACCTACGTGTCCATCCTCAGGGAGGTCAGCAGCAGCGCCTACTGCTGCTGCTCTGTTTTTTTATTATTTTTATTTTGGTTTTTCTAAGGTATTTCACAGGTGGGGCCCACATCAAGACAATCCACTCCATTTACTGGATTCTATGGCCCATGTTACACCCAACGAGTTCAATATTAGATTTTTTTGACGCACAGAAACATCACAACAGGTCTTAATAAATTTTAACCATTAAAATAGTTCTCTAGACGGTGTGGCCTACTAGAGTTTTGGATCAGCTTCATTCTTCGGCTCAACGACTAAAATGAAATGAAAAATGGGGTGGACGGTGTGGATTAAATACCTGCATCATGAGTGGGGCCTGTTGTGGGTCCCACACTTCTCCCTTCTACTAGGGGTATACTAGGGCGTTGCAGCCCTGGACGATGGCAGGCGTCCTTAGCCTCCCTTTGTAACAAGAGGGTTTACACCACCCCTCACTCATGTTGTAGTGGGATTTCACCGCCTATGTGGGTCCACCTGATGGACGGTATGGATGGTCCATTGGATAGCGTGGATAGAATACATAACACAAGGTGGGCCATCTTATAAGGGAAAGAGAGAGATATATAAAGAGAGATCGGTTATGGGAGGGGCCCCACCAATATGGACCCCTCATCCATGCATTCAAACCCTTAAAATCACATAAATCAAACCTTGAAAAACACCTACAAACAATGAAGATTCACCCATAAAATAAAAGAAAAAGAGAGAGAGAAAGAAAGAAAGAAGCATCCACATTGATCGCCTATTCCTTCTTCCGCCTATGCACTCTAGAGCTCCAAGAGGACATTTTCAACGGTTGAGATGATGGTCCAAGGGTTGGATTTTATGGTAGGAAGGTGGGTCACACTAGCTCTCTCATGGGGAGCTTGGACGTGGCTTGTTTCCATGGGAGTTTTCTTGGAATGATAAGAGAGAAAATGAGAGAGAGAAGGGTGAGGTGGAGTGATGGGATGAGAGGTATGGTGAGTGATGTAAGGGAGTACTTTTGTTGTAAGAAAAGTTGACTTTTGGGGAGGGTGGTTGTACTTGACATTAATTGGTGATGTGTACTTTGATTGATAGGATTGATGAAATGTTTTGTAGAGATTTTCTTAATACTTGCAACGCGCGGTGTTTTCTCGAACTGAACGCGGGCCCACATCTCCTGGCCTGGGTATCGCCTCGGCGCGCGAGACGTGCCATCGGAACCGCGACAACGATGCGGTCGCTAGGGTACAAGTCTCGGGTTAAGTCGACTTGGGTTAACTGCTTATGAATCCGGGTCGCGCGCAAATGCCGGTTAAGGGTCGAGGTTGCTAAGATTCGACCGGGAAGACCGCGGAAGTCTACCGAACATTACGGTTTAGGATACGGGTCTTACACCCAGACCATCGACTATCACCCCAATTTCAGTGAGTTTGGCACTACGCATGTACTATATACTTTCGCTGGTGACCGGCCACATGCATGGGTTTTACCCAAAAGCTAACTGGATGAGCATCCCCACTTGATGTGCACTTATACATCCATGCATTAATTAAGATTGCATCTTGTCCTGTTTTGTATGCCTTGATATTTTTATATTATTTCTTGTTTAGGGCGGCAGTGTGTAATCTTGAGGGGACGTCACACTGAGCTGACCACTCATTCTTCAATGTTCAACCGTACTGAGGATACAGGTGCGAGGATGGGCGAACACGTAGTGGACCTCGACGCTGCTATTGCCGTAACAGAGGAGGAGCTGTATGAGGATGAGCCGCACCAGGAAACTGCTGCATACTATGGATTAAACCAGTAGATCAAGTTGTTATAGTTTACTTCGAACATTTTTATTTGAGGTTTTGTATTTGGCTCCTAGCTGAGTGGGCCAGGATATTGTTCCCATTTTGGTTATATTTACACTACACTTAATTCCCGCTATTTGCACTTGATCTTATTTTGATTGCCACTTGAAAATATGTTAACACCTGGGTTTTTGGGAATCAAGTCATACACTCGGGTTTTGAAAACTAGGGAGTTATAATAGACTTTGACATACAATATATTGCCAACCACATTCAAATAAGGTACATGAGACATAACCTACTTTTCTCATTTGATTTAGGACATTGTTCTGAGGAAAGCTTGAAGTAAGCTGCGTGGGGAACACTCACCGGCTTTGCCTGGTCCATGCCATACTTGATCAACACCTTTTTAAGGCATTTTGCCTGTAATAACCAAAGCCTTCTCCTCTTCCTATCTCTATGAATATTTATGCCGAAAGCCCTCTTTGCAGCCCCCAGATCTTTCATCTCCAATGTCCCTGATAATTGAGTCTTCAGTACGTTGATTTTAAATATATCATAACAAGCGATCAACATATCATCAATATACAATACTAGGATGATGAATTTTTCATCACTTAGTGTCGTGTAATAGACACTATGATCGTATTCACTTTGAGTAAATTTCTGACTCAACATGAACAAATCAAATTTCTTATACCACTTCTTAAGCGACTGTTTCAAGCCGTACAATGACCTCATTAACCTGCAAACATTTTTATCTACCTCTTTAACTTCGTAACCCTCTGGTTACTTCATATAGATCTACTCCTCCAACTTCTCGTGTAGGAAAGAAGTCTTAATATCCATCTGTTCCAGTTGAGATTGTATTGGGCAACCAGCGCCAACATGAATCTGATAGATACTTGCTTAATAACTAGTGCAAATATCTCTATGAAGTCGATTCCTTCTCTCTAAGCATACCCCTTCGCTATCAGCCTTACTTTGCATCTATCCCGTTTTCTTTTGAATAACCACTTGCATCTGATTACTTTTTGGCCCACTGGAAGCTCCACCAGCTCTCATGTGTGATTTTTATGCAACAAGTCCATCTCATCATCCATAGTCACCTTTCACTTTTTTGCATTATGCACATCAAGAGCCTCCTAAATAGTTGATGGGTATCCCTCATCATAATGAGGGCATATGCGATATTAGAGTTGTCATTGTATCTTATCGGTAACCTATGATTACGCGATGAGTTCCTTCTCATAGGTGGATGCTCCACCTGCTCTTGTACCTCTATCTACGCATTTGTTTCTGCCTTAGTATCATTTGTATCAATCTGGACATCTACGATCAACCTTTCTGGTTCCTCTTGGTCCTCTTGATCATTTTTATAGGATATGGAGCTTTCATTGACGTCACGGCTAGTGATGACCTTGTGTATAACCTTGTTGAATAACCTATAATCTTTCACACCAATACTATAGCTAACAAAGATGTACTTTTTGGCTCTATGGTCTAGCTTATCTCTCTCAACTGGCAGTATATGAGAATAAGCATCGCAACTAAATATGTACAAATTTGAGTAGTCCAGCGTATGACCACTTCATACTTCCTCTGGGATTTTACATTTAATTATCATAGATGGGGATCGGTTCAACAAGTAGCAAGCTGTGTTAACGGCCTCAGTCCATAAGTCCTTGCCCAATGCAGCATTACTTAACACACATCTGACCCTCTCCAAGAGAGTCTAATTCATCCGCTCAGCCACACCATTTTGTTCAGGCGTGTGCCACATTATGTTGTGTCTAATGATCCCTTCATCCTTGTAACATTCATTAAACTCAGCAGAAGTAAATTCTCTACCATTGTCAGTCCTTAAAACCTTTATTTTTCACCTTGACTGTTTTTTCACCGTTGTTTTCCATTATTTAAATGTAGTAAAAACTTCAGATTTACATTTCATAAACCAAACTCAAACTTTCCTGGAGTAGTCGCCAATGAATGAAATAAACCATATATGATGACCCTCTAATGGAAACCTCTAGTGATGGCTCCCATACGTCATAGTGCACATAATCAAGCACTCTCGTACATATATATTTTCTAGATTTAAAAGATAATCTAGATTCTTTACTATATATACAATGCTTGTATATATCTAAATCAGAATTTTTAAAAGATAAAATCAAACAACAATCAGATAGTACCTTCATGCCTCGCTCGCTCATGTGGCCCAAATGAACATGCCAGATACATACAGATGTGGAATTGGAAACAGTCATTGTCACTCCACCTGCTGAAGTGTTCCCGACCAACTTGTAAAGGTTTTCATGCCTTTTCACTCTCATAAACATGAGCACACCTTTTGAAACTTTAAGGACACCATCAATACTAGTGAACTTGCACTCTATAACCTCAAGTGCACCGAAAGAAATCAGACTTTTCTTCATATTAAGAGCATGCCTGACATCAGTCAAGGTATGCTCCATCCGATCAAACATCTTGATGCTCACAGTACCTATAGTCATAACATTATAGGCATTGTATTGCCCATAAAGACCTGTCCACCATCGCATTCCTTGTAACTGGCGAACCAACTTCGATAAGGAGTCATGTAATATGATGCTCATGTGTCAAGGAGCTATTCATCTTTATGATTATCATGCAAGTGACCAATCATAGACACAAACAAAACATCACCACCACTTATCTCTTCATCATATGTGAAAACATTGCCCTCCTTAGAAGAAGCCTCTGATTTTTCTTTCTTCGCTTTAGGATTGGTACAATCCTTTTTCATGTGTCCATCATCCCACAGTTCTAGCACTTTAGTTTTCCTTTACCCTTGACCTTGGATTTGAATCTAGGTCTTGAAGACCATGTACCTCGATCAGTATTCATGCCCCTCGTAATCAATGCATCGAAAGATGTCCTCATATCACTGTTTAGCTTTCTCATGGCCTTCCCTTGAAGGGCTGGGATAACGGCTTCGACACTCAAGGTTTTATTTACGGTGCACATTATATTCATAAATGACTCATATAATGTCAAAAGAGAATTCAACAACATACATGCTTGTTCCTCATTTTTTATCACTTCCTCCATATCCAGTAGTTTGCAAACCAATTTATTAAAGTTACTGATGTGGGTCTCCAATCTCTACCCTCTGCCATTTTAAAAGTGTACCACTGTAGCTTCAAGTGTAGGTGATTTTCAAAGGATTTTTTCACATAGATATCCTCTAACTTCGCCCATAAACTAGCCGTAGTTTTCTCCCTCAAAACATTATAGAGAACCTTATTCGTGAGACATAAATGGATGGAAGCTAAAGCATTCAGATCAAGAGTATTCCAGTCTTCGTCATCCATAGTCGATTTTCACTCCTCAATAGCCTTAACTTCGCCTTGATTAGTTAATAGACTAATCATCTTAATCTTATATAACTCAAAATTATTTTTGCCTAAGTACTTCTCAATATCAAACTTGGCATTTTCCATTAATATTAATGTAACGCCCCAGTTTTTAGAACCCAAGTATACAACTCACTTTTGAAAATCCAGGAGTTAACAGATCATTAAGTGGCAACCAATATAAAGTCAAAGTGTAAATAGAAAAAATCAAGCATAGTATAAGCCGCAACCAAAATAAGAATAATATTCTGGTCCACTCAGCTGGGGATCCAATACAAATCCTCAAGTTTAAATGTACTAAATAAACCATAACATCTAAATCTACTGGTTCAGTCCAAAGTATTCAGCTGCTTTTTGATGCGGCTACTCATCGTACAGGTCCTCATCTGCTCCCACTGCAATAGCCCTGGGATCTGTGCCATAACCACTCATACCTACACCTGTGTCCTCTATATGGTTGAACATTGATGAATAAGTGGCCAGCTCAATGTAAATTTTTCTTAAGATTACACGCTGCCGCCCTAGATAAGAAATAGTAGGAAAACAAATAGACAAACAAAACATAGCAAAATGCAGTCTTATTATATGCATGGATGCATGAATGCATCATTGACCTGGGGATGCTCATCCAGTCGGCAGTTAGGCTCATCACCCATGCAAAGGCTGGCTATTAGCGAAGCACATCACGTGCGTACATCACGTGCGTACATCACGCACCGCATAATGACTACCTATCATACATCACGTACGTAAATCGATAGTTGGTGGTCTGGCAGCTAGCGAAATGATACCCTAATAACTCGGAGGCACGTGCTACAACATCCAAAAATATCCACCTATCACCGTAAATATGTCATGTATGCATGATTAGCCCATTATTAGTCCAATTACACTCAGCCAGTTTAATTAAGCTTAAGGTTACTACGGGGGGCTCATCACCCAGCATAAGCCGATGCATAGTATTCAATGACCACTATCCTCGGCCAATGAGTCTACCGCCTTAGGGTGTGGATAAAACTCATCAACACGTGGCCAATCAAGTCTCAATATATGAGAAAGTACCATCATATGTTGTAAGAATGAAATGTTGAAGGTATTAAATGCAATGGTTAAATTGAGTCGGTATGTATAATTCAAATGCGAAAAAACACGGTGATAAAAAGGTTTATTCCTTAGTATCACTCCATAGATGGTAGATCCCGTGAATTAAACTGCCACTACATAACCTCCATGATGAGGGTCTAGTCTTATCTCAATCCATCATGTTACACCCCAAGTACGGACTCTCTTTCAATAGAATTTCCTTTAGAGAGATTTCGAGTCATATGTATCCTGCAACCAATACAGTAACATGAGAGGATGACATGGAAATTAAGTAGCGAACTATCTGAAGTGAATAAGGCATGATTCAATGATTAAGGTGGAACTCAAGTATCTATATAATTCAAGAGTCATATGACCATAAGTTATCAGTTCTAAAGCATGTACTCAAAGAAGCTAAACAAGTGATTCATGTGTTTGAGTAATTAGTCAAGTAGCTTAATCAATTCTAAAACATGCACTTAAGCAAACTAATCAAGTATTTTAATCAATCTAAGACATATTTTTAAGTTAAACTAACCAAGCATCTTAATCAATTCTAAGACATGAATCCAAGTAAACTAACCATTGGTCAAATCACCTACAAGGCATATGCTCGAGCAAACTACCCCAATGATTAACCATTTCTGATCATCATTCGTAGTTATAATAAAAGTTATGCTTAGCCTAGTTTAGGGATAGAAAGCTCAAGGGGAGAAGTCATCACCTGAAGGGTTATAGTCCGGTCCTTGATTCAAATTCCCGTGAGTGTCATGTGGCCCAATATCAGACAAGAAACCTCCTAAAGTCACAACTTGTATTAGTCAAATGTTTCTAAGGTTTTAGCTAACTGATTCACTAAAGTTGTGTGGGGGGTTTGAAAAGTCCCATGAATAGGGTCATTTGGGCCTGCATTTAGGGTGTTCAGGTCCATCAACCTTTAGCCCAACCAAGTGGCCTAGACTGGGCCTGAGATAACCCATTACTAAGGCTCGAACCGGGCCTAACTTGGCCCAGCTGCCATATACAATTAATGTCCAGAAATTTGGGCCAAATTGGGCAGTTCCTGGCCCAGCAACGACACCTATCTGGGGTGGGCCGAATGGTTTTCGGCCCACCAGTTGCCATTTTTATGAACTCTTCATTGGCAACTGGATTGGGTTCGCCCTGGCCTAGCCGCAACATGTGCTGGCAGCCAAGGCCAGCTGGGCTATTTCTGGCCCAGCTCCAGTCACATTTACATAGCCCAACAATGGCTGTTAAGCTGATTTTGGCCCATTTCTGGGTTGGTTTTCGGCCCAGCGGTGCGATCCAATCACAGCCCAGCCTCGCTACTTCATTGAGATCCAAAAAACTGGGCTGGGCTAGATTTACTTCCGGCTCAGTAGCCACTGCTAGTCCAAGGACTAAGCTGTTAACATCTGCTGATAGGCTCAAACCCAGGCTCGAGAGGGGGACTGTTCTAGGTTACACCTATCATCATAGTGAGGTTAAGCGGGGCCTGTTTCGGTCTAGCTGATTGATCCAAATCCCTGGGCCCACTAATTTTAAATGGGGGGTGTGGCCTACTACGCCCGAACGAGAGTGCGGCCCACTGTGTATATGGTGCAGCCCACTGAGCTTTGTCTCATGTGCGGCCCATTGTGTATATGGTGCGGTCCACTAAGCTCCATCTTAGGTGCGGCCCACTATATATATGGTGTGGCCCACTGAGCTTTTTCTCAGGTGCGGCCCACTGAGCTCCATTTTAGGTGTAGCCCACTGAGTGTGTAACTCGGTGAGGCCCACAGTGTCAAGAGGCATGGTTGCACGGTTGCAAGGAGGCCCAGCAGCGCCGCTCTAAAGATCTCACGGTGGATCTCGAATCGATCCGTTATATCCAGCTGCACATCAATGGAGATCCAGCCGTTGATTTTCTAATTGAGGTGGGGCTAAGTCAGTCCTCTCCTGATGACCCCACAAAGTCAGTTGGGTGTCTGAGTCGCTATTTCGCCCCGGCAGGGCCCATAGGAACTCTGCGACTCGGTCCCACTCTCTCCTTATGACTCCTCCCTACTTTCCCTCCTCTCTCTCTCTCTCTCTCTCTCTCTCTCTCTCCACCCCCCCCCCTTAGATTTTTCTTACCTTTTCTCTCTAATTGGGGTGCTATAAATCCATGCTGACCCAACTCGGTCCGAACTGTGCTAGCTGAGTTAATGCAGTGCGGCACCGAGTCACACAGCCACTTGCTTCCCACTCTCTTTCACTCGTTCGTTCTCTCTCTCTCTCTCTCTCTCTCTCTCTCTCTCTCTCTCTCTCTCTCTCTTAGATTTTCCTTACCTTTTCTCTCTAATTGGGGTGTTATAGATTTGTGCTGACTTAACTCGGTCCGAACTGTGCGAGTCGAGTTGGTGCAACGTGGCACCGAGTCACACAGCCACTCGCTTCCCACTCTCTTTCACTCGCTCTTCCTCCTTTCTCTCCTTCTCTCTCTCTCTCTCCTCCTTTCTGGTGTGAATCCCAAGATGAACGTCCTCTCTTTATAGCCGAGGGGGGTTTGCTTGCATGGCTCATCCAATGGCTAAGATAAATATTATCATTTGATCGTGCTTTCCTCCAGTTTTCGTATGCATGGGACCCATACATCACCGGGGATGGGTTCCTGTTGCTCAAGCCCACTAGAAAAGTAAGGTTTTACTAACTGTAGGGTCCATCTCATCATGGTGGGATGGACGAGCTAACGGGGAAGATGGGAGGGCCATTAATGGCAACCTCTCATTTATGGTACTTTCTTAAGATATGGTCTATTTGAACAGACCAGATGAAGCTTCTGATCACCACGGGGCCCACTTTTTAGGCCATTTAGGTGAGTTTCGGAATATCTCACGAGAAACTCCTCATCTCGTTGATTTCTCGTGAGACGAGATGTCTGGCGCACTCAACTCGCGTCGCCCTAAAGGGAGAGGCTGGGATCGCTCCACGTGGCCCAAGGAAAGGCCCGAATCATGCCAGTACTCATTTCCTGAAAGGAAAATGTTCCCCCATGCCTTTTTCTTCTATAGGTGGTTGTCCGCTCGTTTCTGGCAATGGAAGAACGGCATGGATAATCCTCCGGATGAATGGCCAAGATGGAAGGAAGGGATTTGACATGGCTTTCCACATGGCAGTGAAGATGACGATCTCCTTTTGGTAAGGGATTCATGACCCCTCTTGCATTGACCACTCCAGCATCTATGTTCGCATGCATGGGGTCACTCTAACGGATGGCCCTGGTCGGATTCGTCACCTGATCATGATGAACAACTCGAATTTCCATGGTAGGCCTCAGTTTGGGTGGACCAGATCACCCTGTTTGAATTTTTGTTGGCGAGAAGCCACGCGAGAGAAATCTCTCTCCTTTTTACAAGTTCCATCGGGTCAAACTTCATTTAACCCGATAGCGGGTTTAGTGTATGGCATGTGCACATCTTTGGTGCACACGCATTGGGTGCATGGGGCCCACAGTGATGTTTGTGATGAATCCAATCCATCCATTTTGCTTGAAAACCTTTCTTTGGGGTCTTAGGTCGTTGATCAGGCTGACACAAAGCCCGGGTGGGTCATCCATTGCCCAATCATGATTTTTAACTGATCCAAGCATCAGATCACTTCAGGTTGGGATATGGACAATTAAAATGGTTCCTGAGGGCCTTTGGTGTACTCTGGCCCAGTTATTTCTCTTAGGGCTACTCCCAATAGTCCGGCATCATATAGGGACATACATTTGCCAACCTATCCATTGTGGGATCTCATATCCGATCAAGATCGTCGGTGTGGGTCAACTACCTAAGCTCATGCACTCCCACCCCTTGAAGTGTCTATGGTTGGATCCAATGGTCGGGTTGAAATGTGGATCCTAAGTTGGTGGGTCGACAATTTTAAGTTGTTAGCATCCCGCTATTCTATGACCAGATTATTTGAAAACTACCCTAACTTGAGATGGTCAGTTAGGCTTACCCTTGTGGCTGGTGTAGGGTCTCCCTTTACTCTTAGAGTCTCTGATGGATGGCTTCAATGATGACTGGAAGTCCCATCCTGCATTCAGTGAATTTAAGTTGTTTGTTAGTCGAGTTTTGGAATCCCATTGTTATAGGTTTAAATGGTAACACACGCGTACCGGGAGTGTGGGGTGTTACAGTTAATCCTGCAGATCCGAATCTGTGCCCTAACGATTGCTCAGATACCACTTGTTGGGGATTGTGCTGTGGAATCACATAGAGATGGATCTAGGATAGCAATCTAAGAGCACCAAGCAAACACAAGAGGATATCCTAGATCCCATGATGGTAGATTTGAATGAGCCTGTAACAATTGTAGATACCCTATATATAGAGAAGAATGCACAAACATCCATTTATCGGCTCATGCAGACATCTCTAGCTCATTGAGTAATGAGGGCATTCAAAATCCAAGGTTTAGTAGTTTTGACACGCCAACTTTTACACTTATTGATAGTGAAGACTGCACAGACTTCCCTTTACCGGCTCGTGTAAACATCCGTAGCCCATCAAGCAATGAACATACTTAAGATCCGAGTCTCAACGGTTTCAATGCGCTAACTTTTACACTGATTAATAATGAAAACTGCACATCGGTGGTGAAATTCCACTAGTGTGTGTGTGTGTGTGGGGGGGGGGGGGGGGGGGGTGTAATACCCTTGGTCCATCGACTGGTGCACGTATTTAAGATCCGATGATTGACAGTTTTGATATGCCAACTTTTAAATTAATCAATATCAAAGACTACACGCACTTCCCTTCACCGACTCATGCAGACATCCTTGGTCCATCGAGTGGTGCATGTATTCAAGATTTTATGATCAATAGTTTTGATAAGCCAACTTTTACACTGATTGATAATGAAAACTAAATGTGCTTCTGTCGTGCCCCAAACTCGAAAACCGGGCTCACAAAATTTTTGATCGTCGAATCCGGTGCCGACAGCCTCCGTAGAACCACATTCTCGGCTCCTAGCGCCCATTCGCCAGGTTCCGATCTTGAGATGCTACGAGGAGGATTTTTAACGTCAGTTTGATTCGTAATAAGCATAACTAAGGCATAACCCACAAATAACAACCAAGAACTCCATTACATTTTCACTATGATCAAAAACTTTACAAGTACAATGAGCATAAAGGGAAATACAATGGTAGGAAATAAAAACTCTAAAAAATGATCTACAAGTGCTCCATCCTCAGCGCTGCTGCGCCCCAACGTCACCTGCATGCAACGGTCATGCATAAGCTTATAGAAAGCTTAGAGGGTGGTGAAAGTGTGTGCGCAAGGTAGTAATATGATCATGCGACATCAGAGTAATGCAGAATATGCAGATGGATCCATAATATCATGAGTCATACCAAGGCTATGCGATGTAAGATGCAAGTCAAGCATACAATCCTCATCTAAGTCCACATATCAATACAACTCAAATCTGGAATATCACCGGGGTCTAGTACACTCTAAACCAGATCGCCGTCACATCACGCGTAATAAGATAAGTTGAAGAGACCTCACTATCCGTCTGCCAATATTGGGCAAGACTTGTCGATAGCGGACCCACTCCTCGAGCTGGTCAAACTCAGCCTAGCATTGCCCCCTACACTCAGGCGGGTAAGGCCGCACCCCCTTCTAACCGACCACGACATAGTGGAGAGCCCAACCGTCTGGTAATCGGCACTCAACGCTCATCTACCCACTCGGTCTAAACGTTGGAGTAACCTCTTGGTACCATAAGGGTTTAGTGACTTTCACCCAGGGATATCTATAGCACCCTATGTAGAATAAGATTTTCGGTATCCAATCTTGCCAACCACGATACATCTGTGGAAGCTACGACCCTGATGTCGCTAGGGCGTACAATATCCATGTCATACAAATGCGATATGCATGATTCACGCTATCCAGTCATGCATCAAATCCTGCACATATCGTACGCTCATGTAGGGCAACACCACCTAATCGGGAGCCCATAAATAACTTTTCCGAAGGCATATGCTATGATCAGGTAATTCTCATATCAAGCATACATATGATGCGTATGATCATGAGTCATGAAACTATACTAAACATGTAAATAAGTGATGAACCATTCTTACAATGCAGATGGGCCTAGACGGCCTATACACAGCAAGTACGGCCTAGCAATGGGCCCTAAGGAGAGTCGTAATGTGGACATCCAACCAACATTACACTCGCAATGTGGACGTCAAACCAACGTTGCTCCCAAGGCACGATCTTTGTAAACATCGCTACTTAATCTGTGTTGGGATTACACATTGCAATGGACCTTAGGTTCATCCCATTGGGCTTTACATATATATCAAATGGGCCATATCTTATGGGCCTTTTATTCATCAGATGGGCCACATAAATGGGCTACACCAATGAGTCTTATGTGCATTACAATGGGTCAAAATCCGTGGGCCTTAGATTGCATCAAATGGGCCTAATCTCAAGAGCCTTATACATATCAAATGGGCCTAATCCTGTAGGCCTTATATAATTCAATTGGGCCTAAAAATATATCAAATAGGCCTAGTCCCATGGCCTTGGAACATATCAAGTGGGCCCAATCCCATGGCCTAGAGGCCCACTGTATTGTTTATTTGCCACCCAAATTAGCGAGGGGCCCACTGTGCTATTTATTTGCCATCCAGCGTGTGGGCCAGGGGCCCATAATAATTTTATTTGTTGTTCAGCCAGGGAAGGGGGGTGGCGGGGACAAACATATGCGCTAGATGGGACCCACCGTCCGCTGGACGGTGGAGGATAAAACACAAATATCGTGGTGGGCTTCCACCGTCCGCCTGGACGGTGGATATAATACACATACATCACTGTGGGCTCCACGTGGGGCCCACCATTATGTAATAGGCCATTCAGGCCGTCCATAAGGTCACTCAGACCTGGATGAAGGGAAAACACCAATTTCATCTTGATCCAAAACTTCTATGGCCTGGAAGGAAGGTTTTAATGGTAGATGTTCAATTCCACTATTTTGTGTGGTGTGGGCCACCTGAGTTCTGGATCTAGCTGAAACTTGGAGGGGGCCCACCCGAGGAGGGGACCCACCTCATGAACAGGTTGGATGACAAACAAACATCATGGTGGGGCCCACGGCTGGAGCCGTGGGTCCCCTGCTGGACGCCCACCTGGACGCTTCACGCAGCAGCGTGCAGCTTGCTGCCGCTGACAGAGAGAGAGAGGCAGGGACTCTGCCTCTTTTAAAAATCAAGAAAAATCCATTTTTCTGGGGTTTTTCGCATGGGGGGTCCGCTTTACAGAAATCCACCCCGGTCATTGCGTTCAGTGGCTCGAGGCCGACCGAATGAGTCTAAAGTTCAAATTTTTATATGTTTAGTAAATAAAAATAAAATAAAAAAATGATATTTGAATGGTGATGATGCAATCTTCGACGCTATGGTCCTCCAGATCTTCCAATCAACCCCAACTCTTGGCTCAACTCCTAAAAAGAGATGGGTAAGAGAATGGACGGCTTGGATTGAACACATGTATCAAGGTGAGGCCTATAGGAGCCGGCCACCAAAAATCTCCCCTTTTTCTTTTCTTTTGGCAGAGACGTCCAGCATCTCAGACGCTGGACGATTGGGTCCCCTTTTTATATATATATATACATCAAGGTGGGCCCTAATTAGGTGGGCCACCACTGATGGGTGATGTGGGTACAACATATAAGGTGGGCCCCACTTGAAGAAAGCCCTGACAAAATAAATACTTCAAGGTGGGGTCCATTCAAGTGGGCCACACAAACTCAATATGATAAAAGAAAGAAGAAAATGAAGTAGAGAGAGATAAAGGGTGGGACACGCTTGTGATGGAGGGCTCCGCCACTATGAGCCCTCCCTTGTAAGAAACCATACACTAAATAGATCCCTTTACACATGGGACCATCGAAAATGAAAATCAACGGTGGAGATCCATTCCCACCGATATGGACGGTCTAGATGACCTCTCAAATGCAATGAAGTAAACATCATGATGGGGTCCATGGAGAATGGCCCCATCATGGAATGATCATGATGATCAAAGTGGACCATTGGCCACAACTTAGGGTCCCAAGTGAGATCCAAACCATTGATCGGTTGGCCTCACTTGGCCCATCTCAAAAATAGGAAAAACTATTATGATTAAACACCTACCGTCCGATCTTCTTGCTCCTAAGGGTCCCTTAGCACCTTAGCTTGGATTTCAATGGAGGAGATGGAGATTGGATGGTTAGGATGGGGAGATCATGGGGTAGGAAAGGTGGGCCACACTTAGAGTTTTGGGAGTGCTTGGAGAGCTCTCATACGTATGGAGCTTTGCTTGGGAGAATGAGATGAGAAATGAGAAAGAGAGAGAGTGTTGTAGAGAGAGATGGGTGATGGATGGATGTGGTGAATGATGGGTGATGTAAGAAAACCTTGACTTTGGTGGCCTTTTGTGTAAGAAAGGCATGGCATTGGAAGACTTTTGAGGCATTTGTGTAAGAAAGGTATGGGCATGGAAGACTTTTGTGGCTTGCTTGGGAGAAGGTGAAAGTGATGTGTACTTGACATGTACTTGACATGTGATGGATTGATTGATTGATGGGATTGATGGGATTGATGTGATACATCGTAGAGATTCTATAAGGTTTCACAACGGGCGGCATTTTCCTCACACCGAACGTTGGCTCAAATCTCTTGACCAGGGTATTACCTCGGCGGGCAAGTCACGGCATCGGAACCGCAGCGATGGCGCGGTCGCTATGGTATTGGTCTTGGGTTGAGTCGATACAGGTTGACGGCATATAAATCAGGGTCGCGCGTCGATATCGGTTAAGGGTCGAAGGTTGCCGAAATTCGACCAGTAAGACCGCGAAAGTCTACGGAACGGTACGGACTAAGATACGGGTCTTACAGCTTCCTTCTCGAACAGACATCCCCAGTCCATTGAGTGTTGCATGTATTCAAGATCCGAGGATCGAGTTTCGATGCTCTAACTTTTATACTTATTGATAGCAAAGACCACAGACACTACCCTTCACCGGCTCGCACAGACATCCCTGGCCAATCAAGCAATTCACTTATTTAAGATCTAAGGGTTGATAGTTGTGTACAGCCATTAACACCACAGAGTCATACTACACTGCATGTCATCTTTGAGCCATCTAAAATGTCTCAACTTTACATACAAGACGTTGATTTTTCAGGATATCCAAATTTTGTTGACAAGCCTAATGAAATAGTCGTCGAACAGATGTACAAGGACAAGAGTAAGCTATATAAATTTGGATATAGCTGCTAAGATGTGCCAGATAAACATCTTTGAAGAACTCATGCGCTATGTAGCATTGGTCAACTCTACCGCATATAACTAACTCAATAATATAAACAGAAAGATGGGCATTTGTATTTTTTCCGGTTAGAAGATACAACATTAACAACAAACATAATTGAGAGTGAAAATACATGGTGAAAAACCCTATAAAATAACCGATCATTAAACTTTTTAATGATATGAGATATAATATACAATAATTCTTTCTGATTAGAAGAGAATATGCCATCGATTTTCAAAGAAAATAAATTATGTGGGCAAAGAAACAATTGAGTGAATTATCAACCCAGACGAGGAGGACATCTTGTATAGCAGTATCTGCGGACAAATATGAAGTTAGAGTGGGAGAGTATACTGAGATAGTGAAACTAAGCGAAGTGAAATGTGGTTGATGATGACACATGTGAGTATGGCATGCTGATGTTTCCTTGCCAGCATGCAATTATAACATGTGAAAAGTATGAGCTCGATCGTTATAAGTATTGTTCCCCGTTTTACTCATTAGGTATTTACTAACAAATATGTCATGAATCGGTGTACCAAATCCCTAATATTAGCCAACGAGATACACCAACAGATGTAAGGGCTATACGTGATAAAATTTGTCCATCGAATCAAAAGAAAGGTACTGAAAGACAAAAAAAAAAAAAAATCAAAATTACGAACCTACAAGAAGACAAGATAACCTAAAAATGTGATGCAAGGATGAAAGTGATGAGGTCGAGCACCGTCTTCCTCAATAGGATAACTGTTCCGAATCCACAGAACTTCTCTGGACTCCTCACAAAGGCTTCTCGAATACACGAGAAAGAAAGCAAGAAAAATAGAAAATAAATTCTATAAAATTTGAAATTGATTAATTGATGAAATAAATGAGTTCTCAACCCTTTAAATAGGGATACCAAGCAATGGGAGAGAAATCAAAAGAAAACTACAACTAAAACTCCTAGAATTTGCAACTTACTATAAATAGTAAACTTACTATTTATAGATGGTCGTGATGTCTACTAGTGTGCAAGGTTTTCAGCCAAAAATAGTAAGTGTCCTATGTAGCTTCACCAAGCTATTCTCCTAATTATTCTAATTTCTTTTTCTGTTGGGTGCAACTCCTAAAGTCCAGCAGATGAAGAGTTATAATCAAACAAAACTTACTATTTATAGTAAAAATGGAATTAAAATAAGGAAACGACCGTCGATCCAGGGTATTTTGCAAATCCGGCTTACACAACCCGGTGGCTAAAGTAGCTTGTTCAATCATATATTTTATGCCCGTTAACTCATTATGAATTGTGAGATATGCCCAATCTAAGGTTCGACGGTCCAAATCACTTCTGTCGTCGACCGGGCCTTTTCTGATCCATCTTGGCCATGTAACTATCCGTGACCCACTCTACATCAAAATTCTCTAGGTACAAGAAAGTGGGTCATAATCGAACAACATGCACATTTCTTCTCGTTGACAGTGAAAATTAATTTTTGTGTATTCTATATGCCATCTTTTGTACATGTATATTCAATTTTTGGTAAAAGTAATTTTTAAGAAGACAAATTTCATCAGTTTTTTATATAGTTTTTATATACGCTTATATAAATTGAATGAATGAAGATGTGGAGGTGAATGTGAACACTGAATTTGAATTGATTAAATGTGGTTGTGGTTGTGGATGTGGATGTAAATGCTGAATTGAATAAATGTGGATGTGGATTTTTGATTGAATGAATGAAAATGTAGGTGTTAGTTTAGATTTGAATGTGGATTTTGAACTGAATGAATAAAAATGTAAATGTTGATGTAGATTTTGAAATGAATGTGAATTTTATGAAGGAAAATGTGGGTGTGGGTGTAGATGTGAATCATCCCATTAATATTATGGATCCCACTAAGGAAAAGGTAGATACCCCTGAGCATTGTGGATTACACCTTGGAGGGGTGGATCCCCCTTAGAACTATGGATCTCACCTGGGAGGGTTAGATCCCCCTTGAGCATTGTGGATCCCACCTAGGAAGGTTAGATCTCCCTATGATTGTGGATCGTACCTAGGAGGGGTGGATCTCCCCTGGGCACTGTAGATCTATGGTGTCTCAAGTGGGATCCACCATCCATCCATCCTGCGGTGATTGAACATCCATAAGAAACAGTAGTGATTGAACATTCATAGGAAACGATAGTGATTGATAACTTGATAGTGCCTACTTTTAAGTTTGTTTCAAATCCAACCTGTTGATAAAGTCATGGGTGATCATGGTTTATGCATACTGAAAATGAACTGTCATATTACAATGAATGGCTAGTCATGGGTGATCATGGTTCAAAATGCCTACTCGTGTTAGATTATGCAGTAAATGATTGTTCGTTACAAAGATGGTTTGATATGACCCCTTATTTCGCCACTCCATACTCCATAAATAATCGAGAAATTACTGACCCCCATATGCTCTTTCTACATATATAATGTGTATTCAACAACAATACCTCACTCATCCATAGTTCTCGAATTCATAGAAAAATGTCATTAAACGGTCGTGGCCAGCGGCAGCCCAACTAATGTCCACCTCCTGGTGACTCATACCGTATGCACATAAGGAGGCTTAAGTGTCATCGTGAAATACGCAAGGCAGGAGATTTGACATCTATTTGTAAGAGGTATAGTCTTCTAGTACCCAAATGAGACTCATTAAATATGAGACGTGATATGCTAAGAGAAATGGATATGGCATTGGTAAGGTTGAGAAGTGAGATTAGTAGGATGATAGGGCATGTGGTGAGGTTGTATGTTAGAGGGATGACTAATCCACTGTATGCATCTGAATTGAAGATTTCAAATGAGAGTGACAGGAGTTCATCGAATTTTGAATGATACCTAATCATGATTGTAAAACTCAATATTATGTTCTCACTATTTTAGACATTTGAGTGTAATCTTTAAATATTTTTAGATACCTATGTGTAATGTATGTAATCTTTTCATGCCTATTAGCATTCATATAAGGAAATACTTATGCTACTAAAACTCATGCCTAATCAAGCATCTTATCTAATTTTTAAATTTCTTTATTTTGTAGCAACAAATGCTAATCACAAAAGGAATTTTAACGAAGCAAATTTCTTTATGAATGGAAATGTGAACACGAATATGAATGCATATGTAAATAGAGAATGCTAAAGATATCAATTTATCTAAGATGATTAATGTATTTCCTACATACCTCAAACACCTTTACAAGATACTCAATCATCAAGCGGTTGTGAATCTCATGTGTGTGTCATTAGAATATTTTTTTATGATGGAAACTTTATGTATAACAAGAAGTTATTTTCCACCTCCAAATAAATGTAGGGTAAATTTATAAATATAAAATAGAGAAAAATATAAAGGGAAAAGAGGAAAGAAGAGGCCCGCCACATCATCAGATCGTTGTCTTTACATACAATGTACTAGTGACTATGTTTGTCAGATCTTCAAATAAGGCAATGTTATTAAGGGTATCCCTAAGCTCTGAAACATGCACCAATGAATTTGTAACACTATTTTTTGTCTTGTAGTCTTGTTTTTGAAAATTTATTACTTTAACAAAAATTATTTTCACTATATAAATAACCATGAAGGAACGGAGGGTTGGATCCGCTTTGTGACTATGGTTCGCAACTAGTCACAACAAAAGGTTTAATGAAGTGGATTTAGTAATTACTAAAGCCAAAGTAAATATGGATGTGGATGTGAATGTGAATGTTGAACTATATGAATGAAAATGTGGAATTGAACATGGATGTGGGTGTAGATGTAAATATTGAACTGTATGAATGAAAATGTGGATGCGTATGTTGGATTTGATGTGAATGATGAAATGGATGAACGATGAACCTGGAAGTGCATATGGATGTGGAGGTGGATGTCAATGATGAATTGGACAAATGAAAATATGGATATGAATGTGGATCACACCTGGGGGGTTGGATATGAAAATGGAATTATAAATGAATGTTGAATGAAAATGTGGATATGAACAGTGAATTATGAATGTGGATCGCATGTTGGGAGGTTGGATCCCCTGTCTACACCATGGATCGCACCTGGAGGGGGTGGATCCCCCTTGGGCATTGTGGATCACACCTAGAGGGTTTGTCAATGTAGATGTGGATGTGAGTGTAATTGTGGATGTGAATGTGATTGTTGAATTGGATGAATGAATATATGAATGTGAATGTTGAATGGAATGTTAGAATGAGAATGTTAATGTAAATGGGAATTTTGAATTGTGTGAATGAAAATATGAAAGTGTATGTAGAATGCATGAAGTGGATGTGAATGTGGGTGTAGATCATACCTTGGGGAGGGGGATGGGGAGGGGGTAGATCCCCCTGAGTATTATGGATCACTCCTATGGATTGTACCTGCAAGTCTCAGGTGTGATCCACAGTGCTCAGGGGGGGATCCACTGCCCTCAAGTGTGATACACAATACACATGCACATGCACATCAACTTTCACATGCACTTTCACATTCACATTCATATAATTTAACATTCACAACCATTTTCACATCCACATCCACATTCACTTTGACATTTTCATTCATACAAATTAAAATTTACATCCTCTTACACATGCACATGCACTTTCACATTTGTATTCATACATTTTTATATCCACGTGCACTTTTATATTTAAATTCATACAATTTAAAATTCACATCCACTTCCACGTGCACATGCAATTTCATATTTGTATTCATATAATTCAACATCACACCCACTTTCACATCCACGTGTACTACAACACTTGCATTCATATAATTAAAATTTTGCATCCATATCCACATACACTTTTTATAAGAATATCATATTCTTTGAAAGAATGAGAGATCTGAATGTTGAATCAAATAAATGAATGTGGATGTGAAATGCATAGAGTGGATGTGAATGTTGAATATAAATGAATTAAAATGTAGATGTGGATATATATGTCAATGCGGATTTGGATTTGGAATTGAATGCATGCAAATATGGGTGTGGATGTGAATGTGGATGTGAATTTAGATGTGGAAGCGAATGCGAATGTTGAATTAAAGATGTGGATGTAGATGAAAATGTGAATGTGGATGTGGATGTGGATGTGAATGAAAATGTGAGTGTGAGTCTCATGTGTGATCAACAGTGCTCAAGGGTATTCACCCCCCTTTGGGTGTGATCTACAGTACTTAAGGGGATCCACCCCCCTAAGTAGACTTCAATATTCACATCCACCTCCACATTTACATGCACTTTCATATTTACATTCATATAATCCAACATTCACAACCACTTTGAGATCCACATTCACTTCCACATTTTTATTTATGCAATTTAAAATCCATATCCACTTCTACATACATATGTACTTCACATTTACATTCATACAATTCTATATTTACATCCGCCTCCACATTTTAATTCATATAATTTAAAATTCACATCAACTTCCACATGCACATTCGATTTCATATTTGCATTCATATACTTCAAAATTCACATTGACATCTACACACTTTTCACAAACAGATTATATTCTTTGAAAAGATGAGAAAAGGTGTGAATGTTGAATAAAATAAATGAGTATGTGAATGTGAATGTTGAATTGAATGAATCAAAATATGGATGTGGATATGGATATGGAATGCATGAAGTGAATATGAATGTCGAATATGAATGAATGAAAATGTTGATATAGATGTGAACTTAGAATTTAATAAATGTAAATGTGGATGTGAAAGTAGATGTGAATATGAATGTGAATATTAAATTGAAAATGTGGATTGGATGAAGACGCGAATGTGGATATAGATGTGTATGAAGATGTGAGTGTGGGTGTGGATCCCCTGAGCATTATGGATCTCATCACGTGAGAGTAAATCCCCACAGCGCTCAAGGCGGGTCTACCCCCAAGTGAGATCTACAATGCTCAGAGGGGTTCCCCCTAGGACCACGTTCACTTTTACAACCACATTCATTCAATTTAAAATCCACGTCCATTTCCACATTAACAATCACATTCACATTTTCATGCATACAATTCAACATTCACAACCCATAACCACATGCACATGTAGTTTGTAGTTTCACATTTACATTCATACAATTCAACATTCACAATTTACAACCACATCTACATCCACTTCCACATTTGCATTCGTACATTTCAACATTTACAACCACATCCACAGCTACACCATAAAAATTAACATTCACATTCACATGCACATTCGCATTTTTATACAATAAAATTCAAAATTCATAACTAATGCACATTCACATCCACATTCATACAAATCCACCTCCACATCCACATCCACATGTACTTCCATATTCTCATTCATTCAATTTAAAGTTCATATACATTTTCACATTAACAGCCATATTCACATTTTCATTCATATAATTCAACATTCACAACCACATCCACATGCACTTCCACATTCGTATTCATACAATTCAACATTCACAACACACAACCACATGCACTATTGTAAAAAAGATGTCTTAAATATAGATTTCCTCGACTAGTCCTGAGGAAGTTCGGCTCGAAGTCCAGTAACAATGAATTTGGAATTTTTGAGTTCCTCAACCAATTGAAGGAGTCCTTCGACCAGTCGAAGCCTAGGCTCGACTAGTCGAGGGTTACATAGATTGTGTGTGGATTCTGTGCAGACTATATAAATTTAAGGCAATTTCAGGGTGGTGCATAAGAGGAAGTTCCTAAACTATAAATAAGAGTCTCTATAACCATTCTAAAGGATGTTAAGGCTTTCTAAAGGTATTCCAAGGGTTTCTAAAAGGGTTCTAAGGTTTTCAAAGGGTTTAGCAAGGTTGAGATTCGAGGTTGTTAGAATCGGGTAAGACTTTTCTCTTTGTAATTTTTACTTTCATAGTGAAGATCTGTCGCTTTATACCATGGTTTTTTTTCGAAAAGGTTTTTCACGTTAAATCTTCGTGTGTACTTGTGATTGCACACAAGGATTGTTATCCTAGATCCATATCTGTGTGATTCCATAGGCCATACCCCAACAAGTGGTATCAAAGCTATCATTGGAGCACAGATCTGAATTTACAGGATTAACAATAATGGGAAGTACTAAGTATGATATTGAGAAATACTCGGGCAAAAATAAGTTTGAGTCATGGAAGATCAAGATGATTAGTTCCTTAACCAAGAAAGGTGAGGATGGTGCTCTTGAGACGAAAAAATCTACTATCACTGATGATTAATGGAATACCCTTGATAAGAAGGCCTTATCCTTAATCCATTTATGTCTCACGTATGAGGTTCTCGATAATTTTTTGAGAGAGAAAAATGCAGCTAGTTTATAAGAGAAATTAGAGGATATCTATGCAAAAAAAATTCTCTGAAAAATATTGCCTACACTTGAAGCTACAGTGGTATAACTTCAAGATGACAGAGGGTAGAGATCTGGAGGCTCACATCAACAACTTTAATAAATTGGTTTGTAAATTGTTGGATATGGAGGAAGTGATCAAAGATGAGGAACAAGCATGTATATTGCTAAATTTCCTTCCAGCATCGTATGAGTCATTCAAGGACATAATGTGTGGGGACATCTTCCAATGCACTGAGTATGAGAAGTAGGAATTCTAATGGAGGTGCAGGATCTTCAAGATCAAGATCTAAGTCCATGGGTAAGGGAAAAGGTAAGTTAAAGTGTTGGAATTGTGGGATAAAAGGACACATGAAGAAGAATTATACAAATCTTAAATCTAAGAGAATAATTTGAGGCTTCATACAGGGAGGCCAATGCTGTCACATCTGATGAAAGAACAAGTGGATGCGAAGGTGGTATCTTGTTTGTGTCTATGATCAGACACTTATACGATGATCGTAGGGACGAGTAGATTCTAGACACAGGGGCATCTTTTCACATGACTCCTCATCAGAGTTAGTTCACCAGTTATAGAAAGTGCGATGGTGGACAGGTGTTTATAGGTAATGACATTGCCTGTAATGTTGTAGTTGTTTGCATGGTATGCATCAAGATGTTTAATGGGACAGAGCATACCCTGACTGAGGTGAGGCACGTTCCCGACATGAAAAAGAATTTGATTTCTTTCAGTGCACTCGAGGTTATATAGGGTGCAAGTTCACAGGATTGATGGTGCCCTTAAAGTATCTAAGGGGGCACGTGTAATCATGAAAGAATAATGACTCGGTAACATTTACAGGTTGATCAGGAGCACTTCAACATGTGGAGCTACAGTGGTTGCAGCAGATTCCACCTTTGCACATGTGTAGCATGCTAGGCATGGCCACATGAGTGGGTAGGGCATGAAGCCTGAGACGCACAAACAGATATACAGAGCAGGTGGAGCAATCACCTATGAGAAGAATCACATAGCATAATCGTAGGATATCGGTGAGGTACATGGACAACTCCAATATTGTATATGCTCCCGTTATAGACAAGGGGGATTCATCTATTATTCAGATGGCTCTAGATGAGCTTGGTGCTGAGAAGTGGAAGGTGACTATGGACGATGTGATGGATCATTATACTAGATCGACACATGGGAGCTGGTGGAGCTTTCAGTGGGCTGAAAAGTGATTGGATGCAAGTGGATCTTCAAAAGGATACAACATAGATACGGAACGAGGATGGTAGCGAAGGGTCATGCTTAGAAAAAAGGGATCGACTTCTCAGAGATATTTGTGTCGGTGGTATAACAGGTGTCTATTAGATTCGTATTGGTGTTGGTTGTCTAATGCGATCTCGAACTGGAACGGATGGATGTGGAGACTTCACTTCTACATGAAAAATTGAAAGTGTTGTTATTCATGAAATGACTATAACGGTTCAAAGTTAAAAGGGGCAGAGAACAAGGTTTGTAGGAGGTCGTTGCACGACTTGTCGCCTAGGCAGTGGTATAAAAATTTAATTCCTTCATAGTGAGTCAAAATTTTTCTAAAGTGAATACGATCACTGTGTCTATTGCAAGACACTAAGTGATGGCACATTCATCATCCTGGAATTATATGTTGATGATATGTAGATCATTAATCAAGATATATCTGAAATTAATGTACTAAAAATTCGGTTAAGTGAGACATTCGAGATGAAGGATCTGGGGGCTATAAAAAGGGTTCTCAGTAGTGATATTCATAGAGAGTCGAAGAGGAGTAAACTTTGGTTATCTCAGGAAGAATACCTTGACTAGGTATTTATCAAGTATGCGATGGACCAGGCAAAGCCAGCGAGCATTCCCTATGCGGCTCACTTCAAGTTTTCATCAAGACATGTCCCAAAACAGATGAAGAAAAGCAGGATATGTCTCATGAGCCTTATTCGAATGTGGTTGGCAGTGCATGTCATGGTTTGTATTAGACTAGTTATTTCACAGGCAATCGGTGTTATGAGCAAATACCCGAGTAGGAAACATTGGATGGCGGTGAGATAGTTACTTCGATATATTCAAGGTAATTAAGATTATGTCTTAACTTTTGGGAAGACAGGGACAAAGGTCGTAGGGTATGTGAATTCAGAATACGTAAGTAGTGTGTATTCCAAAAAGTTGACTTCAGATTACATGTTTGTACTAGCGGGTGGGGCAATTAGTTGGATGTCAAAGCTTCAGTCTATGGTGGCTCTTTCCACAACCGAAGTAGAATTATACGACAGGTGCTTGAAGAAGGAGGCGTAGCAATAGAGAAGATTCACACTAGCATGAATCCAGCTGACATGCTCACTAAGGTCTTTCCTACAGAGAAGTTCAAATTCTGTACAACTTCTCCAAGCTTAGCGATGACGTAAAAGAAGGAGGGAGTGTACACAAGAAGTAGTGATGGAAGCTATGATGTAACGTAGAGTTAAGAGAAGAGATCAAGAAGCTATACGTTTGAAGATTGAAGACATGGTGGAGATTATTATAAAAAAAGATGTCTTAAATCTAGATTTCCTCGACTAGCCCTAAGGAAGTTCGGCTTGAAGTCTAGCAATAATGAATCTGGAATTTTTGAATTCCTAAACCAGTCGAAGGGGTCCTTTGACTAGTCGAGGGTTACGAAAATTGTGCGCAGATTCTGCACGGACTGCATAAATTTAAGGCAATTTCAAGTTAAAGGTCTATAAAAGTTTTAGATCAAGATGATATTTTTTTATCCCTTCATCTAGACTTATGTGATCTTATCAATAGATTTGATGCTAAATAAACACTACCTAAACATTAATGTGCACCCTAAAAGGTTTTTAATGGTAGGATGGTTAATCACCACTGTTTCTTATGGTATGGTCCCCCTAATAATTGGATTTGCTTCAATTTTTGAATAATGACCTAAAATAATATGTAAAAATTGATGGACGGTGTGGATACATATATAATATGACCCACAGTAGGGACTGTACCGTCTCGGGTGAGGCCGGGTCTCAGTCAATCCACTCTCAGAGCTGTGACACGTTCAAGTGGGCCCACTTACCTCCTGCACAAATTACTAAAACATCATTTTTTCTCATATGAATCATGAAATTGCCACGCTCTTAGCGATGTAAATTATGTGACTAACGTCCGACGGCGATGTACCACTTCCGCATGGGAGCGGATAAGGTGTTACCCGAGCAACACCGTAGTGGGAGTCTCCTTGAACATGGGGCCCACCTTAATGTATGTTCACTCCCCAAGTGCAGGGTTGTGATGTAGTAATAACTCGGTAAGACCGAGGTCGAATCCCAAGGGACTGAAACTTGTACGTTATCTAAAATTAACTGGAAATAGAACTAGAATGAGATGAAATCTGAATTGAATTATAAATTGAGGAATAATTGTAAACTATTAATCTAAAACTTATAGGAGAAATCAGAGGTAAGGAATCTAGGGATTCAGAGGATCCACTTGTAGAGATCAGGGAGAACTTATGCTTGCATCAAAAATTATGGAAATTACTGAACTGCCGTTGATCTAGTTTTCAAAGAGATGAAAGTGTATGAATTAGAATGGATTCCATCACCAAACCATGCCCAAAGATTATGGCAAACAACAAAATCAAACTAATTACCACCCAATCACATGTATGTAAGTTAGGAAGGGTACCGACATCCAACCATGCCCAGGAGACTATGGTGAACAACAGGGCTTCCTGACATCATAAACATTAAAGAGAACGGAAATATTCAAAGCTATTACAGACCCATTATAATTTCAGTCACAATAGACCATTAAAAACCTAAAACATTCCCATAATAATTAACTAAAATCAACGTCAATTCATGAATTAAAATTAAAATAAAATCAAATCTCCCATCTCACTACAAGCTTCACCTCTTAGCCCTAGCTAAGAGGTTCAGCCCGCCATGAACGGGTTAAATCTCATAATAAAAGAAAAGAAAAGAAAATACTCTCTCCCTCACGTCTGCTTCAAGTACCTGCTCGAGCCTCCACGTCTCTCTTTTTCTTCCTTCCTAGACCTGAATGAATGCTCCCCACGTCCAAAAACCTCCTTTTATAGCTGCTGGAAGGCTGGAGTCAGTGACAGAGTTGTAGCAGGACACGGAGTGTAATTTTCACAGCCAAGTTCGGTACCTCAAAACACGCCACTTTTCTCGCTCAAATTCCAAAGAAACACCGTCCCTTAGTACTTTCTTGGGTCCTCTACATGATAGACGGTTCAGATCTGCCATATGATCAAAGATGATGGGCCAAAACTGCCCGAAAAAGTCAATTTTTGCGGATGTGCGAAACCTTTCGCACCATTTCGCTGTTGTGATCGGTGGACCCCACAGAAGCATTTTCTGGAAAATCCACCCCATCCATTGGATTCAGAATGAAATTTCAGTCAAGAATGGGTGGTTTTGAACGTCCATTGACGTGGCCCAGAGAAGAAATCACAGAAGAATCAGTTTTGAACGTTGCAGGGGAGCCCTTTTGTGGCCTCTGTATCTCACACGTGTGCATGCATTGATGAAAAGTGTAAACATGGTTTTGTAGTGCTCGTGGCTGTCTACACAGTGGACGGTTTGGATTGAGCTTATGGGGCACGTGTGGGGCCCACAACCGTTCGCAAAACGGACGCAGGCCGTCCATGCGCTGACGTGGTGCGTAAGAAATTTTTTTTTTTTTTTTTTTCCTTTCTTTCGGTCAGAGACGGTCAAACCGTCTCTGACACTTGCCATGCACGGCTAGTGTATTTATGCACTCTACACACCCATCTCATATGGGGTCCATTACACTGTTTTGGAGAAATCTGCACCGTCCATCTGTTTTGACTCCTCATTTAAGGCGCTGACTCCAAATTCGAGGCAATTCCAAATATCAGGTGGGCCCAGAATCAACAGTTTATAAGCTGATCGGTCAGTTGGAGCACTTTTATAGTGATCCAAGAGCTGAAATTTGAAATGTACGGTTAATTTATGGCCATTATCTCATGTATAAAGTTTCGGACCGATCAGATGTCGGGAACCATGTGATCTTGCATTCTGGATGCGTTTCAAGCCACTTGAGCTTCAGTTTCTTAGTTTTCTCGAATTTCTGACCATGTATATCTGTTAATCTTGGTCCTCTGAAGTCCGTCCCTTGCCCTAGTGATCATCAGAACGTTAAATCCAAGCATTTGGCATCCTTTTTCAGTCAACTCTCCTAATCACACCCTGCAACAAAACACGATTAAAACTGAGCATTAAACAATATTATGCTCGTAAATCCAAGTAATAAATGGGGTCTAATATGCACTATTTGACCCTCAACACAACCCCCAACCAGCATTTTGCTAGTCCCGAGCAAATTATACGAAAAATAAGTTGAGAATTATAGGAGAACTTTCTATGAAATCGAGTGAGATTTTGAACAAGATACGAGAAATTTAATATTCATGAATGTTAGAAATTGTTTTCTCCTGAGCTCAACCGCACGGTAGACTTCATAATCAAGTGTAAAGTATTAATCCATCAATTAGAAAAATTTTAAACATTGAGATCCATGGATGTATAGTCTAATCTCGGCTTATCATCATTAAGAAATCCAATCGTCAATTTCATGATATCATTGGTAACCAACAAGAAAATTCATAACAACCAAAACCTAATCCAAAACTTGCCTCATAGATTAGCCTATTAACTTGTGATTTTTCTGTTCAAAGTAATGCCAAGGAAGGGGAATCAAATCCTCACCTATAGGGAGAAAACCTATGGTGAAGATCGTACACCTGACTCTTTTTAGATATCATTCATGGGGAATTAACTCTACACCTATAGGGAGCAAACCTATGGTGAAGATTAAATATCCAACCTTTCCAATTTTTATACCATGATGGCAAGATATTTCAGGCTGGTTCCTTTCGTGCTTAGTGATTACCAAGTTAATCCTTCGATATGGAACTGAAATCTTAATGTGTAAGTAAGACGTGTCCTGAAATCATGATTCAATCAATGTTTAAAATCTCTAATCATGGATTGATACTTCGATCTTAACTGTGAAATCTAATCGATACGGAATCCAAGAGTCATAAATCCAACATTATGTATCTTGAAAATCTAAATTAGGGATATCTGTCAAAATCACTTCGAATTTGTAGGAATTTTCAGAAAAAATTTTTAAAAAATTTCATAATTTTTGCTCAAGGCCAAGAAAATACTGATTAGGAAACCTAATCTCCCACCCCCAACCTAAAAATCTACATTGTCCTCAATGTAAAAGATATGAGCATACAATGCACATGGGACAACGAAAGTAAATGAGAAGTGATGGGAAGATAGTACCTGAATAACGAATCAAGAGAGTTTCCAATAGATCACGGCATGGAAGCTTATCAGCAAGAGAGAGAAAGCAGAACAAAAATAACAAAAATAAAATCCTACCTATACCACTTTCGCAGGTGTTCTCGATTGCATTTAGCGTATGCAACAAGCCTTTAAACCCCTAGGTTACCCCTAGTGGATAAGTTGTAGTCTCGTGAGGGTTTGCAGTAATGTTACCCACAAACATCGAATCGATCATACCTCAAGGTTCCCCTTCCGGCCAATATCTTGATAAGTTTCTCAGTAAGTTCCTCAATAGGATCATCCAAAAGCCCTTTTTACAATAGGCTTGGACGCCCTAGAGCATGATTTTCCAGAGAGACTTATGTACCTCATAAAAAATCTTCCATTGAATTGCTTGAGGTATCCATAATTTATACGATTCACCTAAACAGAAGAAGTTTCAACGTTAGTATTGCATGGTGAATCAAAGACTATAAGTAAATAAAGTTTAGAAAACATCTTAAAAAGTAATGTAGTCTCAACATATTCCGAAGCTCCAAACTTCGATTCTAGATTTAGCTCCTCTTCCTCTACTAGTATACGTTTAGGATCAGGGGAAGAGAGGGTTTCATAATAAGGGTTCGTTCGGTTAGTGATGACTACCGAGATGTTGTCTCGCAAGGTATCCACTTTGTCTTTTAACATGGGATCGTTTGAAACCGCAAAGTGTGTCAAGCAATCCCACGAGTTGGGAAATTCAGATGAGCGTGACTCGTTTTTGTGGCTTGTGATGATCTGCGCAAAGAATCCATCATCCTTGAAAGTGGATGGAGGTACGCTCTCTTGCTCTCGTCCTGCACAGACAAATTGAGGGTCAGTAGACGAAGTATTGATGGGCGAACTCTGTTCATTGATATTACTCAGAAGAGGCATTGAATTGTCAAAACTTGACAGTTCAGATGGTGTCCTCAACTGGGTGGTTTCAAATTCCAGAGTTGTATCAGGTGGCTCGTTCGTCTCCTGAATCATATCATCATTCGATTCAGAGAAGTGGTCCAAACATGTTTCACAAGAGTTGGAAGGGTCAGTTGTAAAGGGTTCATCCTCCACCTTTGAATCAGACATGTCAGGTGAGGGGAGTGGCTCATTATGACCGACCACTTCATGTACGTCTTGATCATTGATCTGGACCAAACATGAGAGGGATTCCAGGGAGACTGTGGCTGCACATTCAAGATCGCAATCATGTTCTAGTCCAGTGCAGTGCACATTTGGGATGAGATTACTTTCCTCACATTCTACACTTAGCATGGGTTGAAGTTCAAATAAACTAACCTCCTCATCATTGAAATCATATGTGTCATGTAAGGAAGGTGTGTCATCATCAATATAATTAAAAGACACCCATGTATCTTCACCATTCTTTCGAACAGTTATCGAGATTGACTCATCGGGAAATTGAATCACATGCTCATTAACGGAATCCAACTCCTCATTCCAAATTCCAGATTCTTTTAAAAGTGAGTGCGGATCACTTTCTTTGCATTGTATTTCTGGATTAGGTCGTGGCTGGGATGACCGAGCCTCCTCTATCCTATCATGTAACACCCTGGATTTTGGCCAATCTGGGATTTGACGTCCTTAGGCAATGGGTCAACTAAAACACCTGGAAAATCGCTCAGAACCCAATTCCATAGCCAAAAAAATCACTTAGGGTTAATTCCTTTAGAAACTAAGCATAAGTTAGCTAGCGCAACGCTGGAGTAGCTGGGAAATAGTCCCTGATCACTTTAAATACGTTCTACAAGACCCAAATCGAGTAGAACGTATGACTCCATAATACTCTATAACCTTGGATCAAACTCTAAACGGGTTTGTTCTCTAGACCACTTTGAAATTTTGTATTAGATTTAGACCGCACGTCGAAGTTCCGATACCTCCTATCTTAGACCGTTAGAACCGCCCAGCTGGACTTGACAATCATCTCGAAAATCAAGTCAAACCGATAATCACAGACTATTTCATTGAGCCCGGACCGAAGAGAGTGCGAATAGGGACAGATTTGGAATTTCAAATTCAAATCTGGCACACGACTTGACGCGTCAGTATTAAGCGTTCTGACCGTCAGAATTCATCCAGATTACACCCTCGGATCAGAAAAAATTTCTATTTATTATCATGAGACTTTCAGCCCTGATCTACGTGCGGTGACCGCTGAACTAAAACTGGTCCGCCACGTGCGATCTGCGAACCCTGCCGGACTGAAAACTTAATGCGCGCTAGATCTGGTACGCATGAGCTTAAGTCCGATCGCATTCGACCAGGGGACCACCAGAAAGCATCTTTTGGACCGAAACAGCCCCGATTTGGTTACCCCTCAAGTGAAACTTGTTCCCGAGCCTATTTCGGGCAAGTTTGGGCTTATAAAAGGGCTTGAAACCCTCACTCCTCTCTCCCATCCGAATTTGCAAAAACCCTAGATTGGGAGAGAGAAAAGGTGAGAGTTTGTGAGAGAAGGTGGGAGAGATCTTCCTGCCACCTGTTGCTGCTGCTGTACGTGCTTAGGCAACGCACTCCGATCGCTTTTCCGGCGATTCCTCCGCGTTTTCAGGTAAGAAAAACCCTAGAAAGTTGCTGATTTGATGTTTCTTCCGTTCCATAGCTTGATAGTTAGTAAATCTCGTAAAACAGGTTCTCTTATCGCTGTAGACGAAGCGTATACGCTCCGTTCGAATTTCAACATTCATAAGATACAAGGTGCGGATTTTAGACGCTTTGATTGACTGTTTCCAAAGCTTTCAATGTTATTTAATAGTAGATTCTCGACGGCAACGCCGTTTGACATGTACAACATGCTCTCCGTTTCCTGTTTCGTAAATTAACGAAGAATATGAGATTTAGGGCATTTTAGTCATTTGTAGGAAGTACAGTTTACATTCATATTTTGCTGATGTGATTGACATGGTTTGTTGTCGCATTAGGAAGTTAGGAATGCGTGCATAATTAGTTTGGCGAAGAGATTTGCCTAAATGCGCACGTCGGATCGACATACTATATGTAGACTTAAGTGTGTAGGGTAAGTGTTTGTATAAATGCTTGTATTAGTATGTATTGGCTTAAATGGTGTTATGGATTAGTTTGAGATTGATTTCTCAATGAATATGTTGATGTAAATGATTTCCTACATGTTAGCCATATGTACGATTTCATTATATGTATGAAATGCATGTGCTTAATGATTCATTTAAGTGGTATGTTATAACATGTGCTTCATGATTTTCTTATGACTTAGTTGGAGATTGAATTCTCAATTAATACGCTGATGGTGATGATTTCCTATATGTTGGCGATATGTATAATTTCATTATATGTATGAAAGGCATGTGTTTGAAGACTTGCTTAAGTTGTATGTAATGACATGTGTTAACATGCTCACATGGTTCCATTTCATTTCCATTACCCTTACACAACTACTGATGTGATTCTATGATTGTTTGGGACTATGCCTAGTCCAGGCAGTCGGTAACCGAAAGAATTCGTGGTTAGCTTATCTTGGCCACGAAGGACGTGTCGATGAACGCGAGTCGTGTTGGAGTTGGCGGCAGTGGTTAGGCCACGCGAAGTGTTTTACGCACTTCATGTCGTTCGACTTGCGATGCGCTCGTGCCAGTCAAGCTCGTCAAGTAACCCGACTGGCCGTTGTATGTTCACCTTGTATGAGTCATAACTGCTTGAACCTAGGGTACTGAACTTACCATTGTAAACCCTATTAACCATGGTACCTTGATCCATAAAGACTCATGAGCCGGGCATGGTGGTATGGGACACCGTGGTCGAGCTGTCGGCCTACGCTGGGGCCACAAACCTCCCCGTAGTGACCAGTGAGCACCTAGACTCGTGAGCAGATTATGGTGGTATGGGACACTATATTCTAGCTGTCGGCCTACACTGATCAGGCGATGAGTCCTTTGTAGTGACCGCGAGCGTATTCTGAGTCTACGGGAGGCGACGACCCTTCAGTAGCAGTAGAGTACAGTAGGCCTGTATTGATAAGGTGATAGGGGAGCGGAGCAACGAGTGCGTGCAACAGCCCTGGCAGCCCTTGCAGTGACCTACGAAATATACATCGTATGAGATTACTAGGAGTGACGACCCTAGACAGGATCTGTGTTGGGATTGATACAAGGGAAGTACCTTAGTTTCTCAATCCTGCTGTTTGAATGGACTAATAACAACTTGGAATTCATATCATCATAGCATTGCATGTGCCTGGAAGATGTGGAGCACTCTAGGGAGTGTGGCATGCCGCGGTCGTAAGATGTTGCCGCATGAGGGTGATCGTCGGTGAGGGCATACATCACGTCATGTCATAATTGCATTAACAAGAGTATTAGGAATGTTTGAATTACTGCTTTACTATTATCGCATGATTGATTTGATAACATGTTAATCTTTGCTCTATTATTCCACTGAGTTAGCTACTCACTCCCACGTTACGGGACGGTGTTCCTGGACACCCACCAGACCTTTTTTTGATTGCAGATGATGGCGCGGCCTGCGAGGCGAAGCTGGACTTGATGATGATGAGGAGGATCCCTCCTTTATGCGTATTCTGATTGACGGGATTACAGGGAGGTTGATTAGATACTTTGACACTTATCATTTTATATTTTTAGCGCACTCATGTATATTCGTTTTGTCTACTTTTGGAGTATACATGTATGTATATAACCTGGTAAAATATCCACACTCTGGAGGCATACAACAGTTTATATATGTTATACATACTATCACAGTCTTCCGCTTGTTAATTTAACCGTCTCTGGAGTATGATATGCTGTTCTAGCTTAATCTCACTCATGTTTAATGCGTTATCACAGACAACATTCAATCATACATATCTATGTTGCATAAATAACATTTTGGAACTCGGGAGTTGGGTTTTTGCTCGACCCCCCGATTTTCGGGATGTTACATATCAAGGTGCGCATCGAGTCCTTTCATTGTTTCCATTACTTTTCTCATTTCCACAAGACAGGCCGAAAGATTACGCTGATATGAATCCTCTTGGATCGTTTCTGGATGGATCTCAAAGGTAGGGGATCCAAGAGAATAATCATTATAACATGTAGTTGGTTCATTTTCCCAATTTTGATGTTTCCACTGGTTATAGTCATACTGATCATAAGTGGGAGAATCTGCTGGTTGGTAATACTTATTATCACTCATGATAGAATCACACATTGTTTTATCGGATGGGTGATAATAATTCTCGCAACCATAGTTATGATAACCCCAACACTCACGTACTGTTTTGTTAATCCGTGAGGTGTAATTGTTCTCCTGTATATAATCACGTAAGGACTTCTTAACCGGTGGATTTTTATATTCTGATCAGTTCTCGATGATAGTTTCAGAAAAGTTTTGAGATATAGGTTGATTTATATCATCATCATCCCAAAATAAGTTATTCTTCTCAGCATACTGACGTTGCCACTCGTGCATATACATGATGAAAACCTTAACTCGAATTTAATCCTATGAAAAATAAAAGAGGTCCTACAGCAAAGTGAAAAGTAAGAGGGGAAGAAGTTAGAAAGAAGTTACCCGATTAGAGATTCTTATGTTAAAACCACTTTAGACGATTTATCAAGGACCCTACAAAAGAGTAAAGTTAGTTCTAAGAAAGAAAAATCTAAAATTGGAAATCCTAATCTTAAACTAATCCTAAACTAGTTAATCTCAAAAAAACGTAGCCGTCAGTCCCAGGCAACGGCGCTAAAAACTTGTTCACTCCTCAAGTGCAGGGTTGTGATGTAGTAATAACTCGGTAAGACCGAGGTCGAATCCCAAGGGACTGAAACTTGTACGTTATCTAAAATTAACTGGAAATAGAAGTAGAATGAGATGAAATCTGAATTGAATTATAAATTGATGAATAATTGTAAACTATTAATCTAAAACTTATAGGAGAAATCAGAGGTAAGGAATCTAGGGATTCAGAGGATCCACTTGTAGAGATCAGGGAGAACTTATGCTTGCATCAAAAATTATGGAAATTACTGAACTGCCGTTGATCTAGTTTTCAAAGAGATGAAAGGTGTATGAATTAGAATGGATTCCATCACCAAACCATGCCCAAAGACTATGGTAAACAACAAAATCAAACTAATTACCACCCAATCACATGTATGCAAGTTAGAAAGGGTACCGACATCCAACCATGCCCAGGAGACTATGGTGAACAACAGGGCTTCCTGACATCATAAACATTAAAGAGAACGGAAATATTCAAAGCCATTGCAGACCCATTGTAATTTCAGTTACAATAGACCATTAAAAACCTAAAACATTCCCATAATAATTAACTAAAATCAACGTCAATTCATGAATTAAAATTAAAATAAAATCAAATCTCTCATCTCACTACAAGCTTCACCTCTTAGCCCTAGCTAAGAGGTTCAGCCCGCCATGAACGGGTTAAATCTCATAATAAAAGAAAAGAAAAGAAAATACTCTCTCCCTCATGTCTGCTTCAAGTCCCTGCCCGAGCCTCCACGTCTCTCTTTTTCTTCCTTCCTAGACCTGAATGAATGCTCCCCACGTCCAAAAACCTCCTTTTATAGCTGCTGGAAGGCTGGAGTCAGTGACAGAGTTGTAGCAGGACACGGAGTGTAATTTTCACAGCCAAGTTCGGTACCTCAAAACACGCCACTTTCCTCGCTCAAATTCCAAAGAAACACCGTCCCTTAGTACTTTCTTGGGTCCTCTACATGATAGACGGTTCAGATCTGCCATATGATCAAAGATGGTGGGCCAAAACTGCCCGAAAAAGTCAGTTTTCGCGGATGTGCGAAACCTTTCGCACCATTTCGCTGTTGTGATCGGTGGACCCCACAGAAGCATTTTCTAGAAAATCCACCCCATCCATTGGATTCAGAACAAAATTTCAGTTAAGAATAGGTCGTTTTAAACGTCCATTGACGTGGCCCAGAGAAGAAATCACAAAAGAATCAGTTTTGAACGTTGCAGGGCAGCCCTTTTGTGGCCTCTGTATCTCACACGTGTGCACGCATTGATGAAAAGTGTAAACATGGTTTTGTAGTGCTCGCGGCTGTCTACACGGTGGACGGTTTGGATTGAGCTTATGGGGCACGTGTGGGGCCCACAACCGTTCGTAAAACGGACGCAGGCCGTCCGTGCGCTGACGTGGTGCGTAAGATTTTTTTTTTTTTTTTTTTTCCTTTCTTTCGGTCAGAGACGGTCAAACCGTCTCTGACACTTGCCATGCACGGCTAGTGTATTTATGCACTCTACACACCCATCTCATATGGGGTCCATTGCACTGTTTTGGAGAAATCTGCACCGTTCATCTGTTTTGACTCCTCATTTAAGGCGTTGACTCCAAATTCGAGGCAATTCCAAATATCAGGTGGGCCCAGAATCGACGGTTTATAAGCTGATCGGTCAGTTGGAGCACTTTTATAGTGATTCAAGAGCTGAAATTTGAAATGTACGGTTAATTTATGGCCCTTATCTCATGTATAAAGTTTTGGACCGATCAGATGTCGGGAACCATGTGATCTTGCATTCTGGATGCGTTTCAAGCCACTTGAGCTTCAGTTTCTTAGTTTTCTCGAATTTCTGACCGTGTATATCCGTCAATCTTGGTCCTCTGAAGTCCGTCCCTTGCCCTAGTGATCATCAGAATGTTAAATCCAAGCTTTTGGCATCCTTTTTCAGTCAACTCTCCTAATCACACCCTGCAACAAAACACGATTAAAACTGGGCATTAAACAATATTATACTCGTAAATCCAAGTAATAAATGGGGTCTAATATGCACTATTTGACCCTCAACAATGTATGCCTTATATATCCATGCCATCCATTATATTTTTTAGATCATTTTATAGAATTATGAAAAAAAAAATAAGCAAATTCCAATCTAAATTGGACCATGCGGCATAAAACAATAGTGATTGAATGCCTACTATTAAAAACTTCCTAAGGCCCACATAATGTTTATTTTGATTAGGTCACATAGACTTTGGATGAAGGGAAAACACAAATATAATCTTGACCCAAAACTTTTATGGGCCTCGTAAGTTTTTAACGGTCAGAGTGCAATCAGCACTATTTCCTATAGTATAGTTTGCTTGAGCTTTGGAAAGGTTTCGTTTATGGGTTTAGAGAAATTTACCACTATGGACCCCACCTTTTATCCAGTGGTTTTTTTGAAGCAAAACAAACTTAACATACCAACTTAAACATGCATGTGCGGACAGCCATTCTTAGGACAAAAATACCCCTCCTTTTTCACTGCGTTGCTTTTTCTCTCCCTTTCCACTGCTTCTTTCACTGCCATTTCTTTCCACCCTTTCCTCACTCTATTTCGGTAAGAAAGATTTAAAAAAAAACATTTTCTGGGCCCCCCTTCCTTATCAGCATTTTCTCTTCTTCTGAAAATGGTCAGTCCAGTGAAGAAAGCACGCACCACAGGTATATTTTAAACTCAGTTGGGCCCACATTGAATGTATGTAGTATATCCACGTCATGCATCTATTTTTCCATCTAATTTAAGGGGCTGAACCCCAAATTAAAGCATATCAAAAGATCAAGTGGATCATACCACGGGAAATAGTGGGTATAATGATTTCCACCGTTGAAACCATAGTAGGCCCAACAGTGATGTTTATTTGTTATCAAACCTGTTCATAAGATCACACAAACATGGATTAATAGAAAACACAATTCTAAGCTTGATCCAAAACTTCCGTGGCCCCTAAGAAATGATCAACAGTAGAAGTTTAATTCAAAATTTTCATGTGGTGTGGTCCATTTGAATATTAGATACGTTTAGATTTTTGGGCTCAAGCCATGAAATTATCTGTTAAGTTTGCCCCGCTGATTTTCTAGCATGCCCCACTGAATTTCATGTTTCCCCCACTGAATTTCATGTTTCCCCTGCTGATTTTCTAGTTTACCCCACTGAATTTCATGTTGCCCCGCTGATTTTTCAGTTTGCCCTGCTGAATTTCATGTTTGCCCCATTGAATTTCATGTTTCCTTTGATCAATTTTCTAGATTTCCCCACTCAATGTTTTTTCAAAGCGATCATTTTTTATATATCGCAATAGACAATTCCATTGTTTATAGTTGAAAACAAGAGTCACAAGAGGTTTTTCAATCCAAAAGAGGTCTCTATCCTCTTTAAGTATTTCCAACTTCTAATTTTCTTAATACCCTTAATTCCCATATAGTTTGTTTAGATCCTCATTTTCTTCTGAACAAAGGGAAGGGTCTTCTTTTGTGGATGCCTCTTCTATTTCTACGTTTGTTGCTTCCGTACTTTCCCCCCTTTCTTCTATTTTTGAGGTTTGTCTCAATTTCTTAGTAACAATAGGTGATGGTATTCTGCCTAAATAGTAGACATGGGTGATAAATAAAAGAATACTTAAGATTCGAGGCATAGAATTTCTCAATTCTGACACAAGGTACTTATTAGATCAAATAAGTACATTAGATCTAATAGAATTATTTTTTTTGTATCCAAAATAATTCCAATTCAACCCATTTCATGAAGAAAATGTGACCAATTAACCAACCAACAAAACTACTTGTTACAAATAAGATCTTGCATTTGCATCAAAACATATAAATGTTCACTAATCTGGCTAACGTTGAACTTGGTAAAATGCAATGGTTGAATAATTGAAAAATGAGATTATTCAGGAATACACATTGAATGATGAGATTACGCATTGAATTTCTGGTAGTTTGCCTTACTGAATATCGAGCTTGCCTTGCTCAATATCCAGTTTACCCCGCTCAATTTGCAGTTTCCCCCTATCAAATTCTAGTTTGTCTCGCTTATGTTAATAGTTTGTCTCGCACAATATTCAGTATTTCCTCGCTCAATTTCTATCTCTATTTTATATGAAGCTTGTTCAAATTAATGAAATGCTACATTGTTTTCAATTATGTCTAATTTTATACACTATGTTTATCTTGTAAATTTTATGTTTGATATATTTTTCAATTCATCTTTGCAGGTGACGAATATTCTACCATAATCTCTAACCCAACATCTAGGTGTACACTAACATGGTGGTTTAACAAGGTGAAGGGTGGAGTGGAGAAGCACGATAGTCAGCTAAATTTATTTAGTCAATCCCCTTTCTTGTTTCTATTGCATGTTACATCCTTTAGATTTATAGGGGCTCTTTTTCACTTTCTTTTTCTAAGATACAAAAGTGATCTAGTATTTGAGATCAAGGGAAGACGATTGCAGTTTATCGAGATGGACTTCACCCTCATTACGGGTCTTAAGACTAGAGATCTTACTATACCGAAAAATCGTTGTATTACGAGTACATTAAGAGACAAATACTTCAAAGAATTTTCAGTATTAAAGAAGCACCTAATGGACGTATTTGAGAGATTAGTTGACACCAATAAGTATGAGGATTTTATGAAGGTTGCCCTACTTCTAGTTGTGGAGTGCTTTCTTAGGGGAACCAAACTGAAAACCATGTGCAACATGGATTATATTCACCTGGTGGACTCGCTATATGATTTCTATAGCTATCCCTGGGGTAGTTTGGGATACTATACAATGTCGCAAGGAATCGAATCTGCTGTTGCTACACAAGTTTCCCTCGGTACACTGTATGTGGTTGCGTCCTTCCTCTACAAGTAAAAACACCTTTTAGTTTCTATATGTTTTCCTCTATAATCAATTTTGGATTTTTAACCTAGTGCAATTTCATTCTAACAGGTATGGGCAGTAAAGATATTACCGGCCCTACAAGAGTGTTGTTTCTATGTTCCCCATCAAATTTCATGCTTCATTCAATATCGAGGCTGGAAGGCTTGGAAGTACAATAGAATACATGCTATTTTTTAGAGTAAATTCGTAAGTTTATATATATCTCCGGCATTTACTTTACTTAACTTGACGTATACGCTTTTTATTTAACATTACTCTTTATTCTTTTGCAGACATCAGTAGTAATGAAATTAGAACAGACGCTACGAGAATGGGAAATGGATGTCGTTCGCTCAGTGTGTGACAGTTTCCAAGTGAGATGTAATGAAAATTGAACGATATTTTTTCTACCATTGTAAAGGTATCCTTCCTCTTACATATCCATTTTTACATATAGCTCACTGAGACCTAGGAAGATGAGGAGGAGGGTAATGAGATTGATCATGAGGAGGATGACGATTCAAATGATAACAATGAGAAAGGCGTGGAGGGAGAGAGACCGAGGAGGGTATTATGAAGAATGTTGTTTTTATGAAGGAATTTCAGATTGAAAGGGAAGAGTTGAAGAAGGAGAGAGAGGAATTAAAGAAGGAGAGGGATGAATTAAGAAAAGAGAGGGAAGCGTTGAGAAGGAAAGAAGCAAGGTTTGATGAGAGGGAGACGTTACTGAAAGCACAATTGAAGAAGGAGAGAGGAGTTGAATGAAAGAGCACAATTGAAGAGGGAGAACGATTTATTTTTTGAAGACAAGGAAAAGTTAGCGAAGGAGAGGGAGGATTTTAATAAGGAGAAGGAAGATATTCGTACACAAAGGGGACGTTTTGTGATGGAGGAGGAGGGTGAGGATTTGAGGAAGAGATGGGAAGTAAATGACATTGAAGAAAAAGAACTTAGACATGGGGATTTGGATGTGCAATCGTATAGTAATGCTGAAAGTAATGTATTGGATGCATCCACTTCTCATCCCATTTATTAAAGAAGAACCAAAAGGCTACTGAAGCCGTCATATTACAAGGTTTCTCCATACTTGTCCCTTTCTGTATTCGATACAACCCCTTAAGCGGTTCCTGAACCCAAGCAAGTAACAGCTTTTGCTACTTCTTCGATACAATTTCCTCTACAGATGGATCCATTCAGGACACTATCCATGCAGGAAGTGAAAGAGGAAGAGGACTGGTATGAAGCAAACAAGGACATAGCAGCGGGGAAATAGTTCAGTAAGATATGGATGAAGGATGCATGGGTTGATAGTGAGGTAAGCATTACTAATTTATTCTCTATATGCATTCATTGACATATAATTAATTGTTACATTAATCTATGGCTAAATCGTACTATCCTATTGAATAGGCTATCGACATATACATCGAGTTTCTTTAGAAACGGTATAATAACCTTTCAATAGCATATCCTTAGGATTACAAGTTCTGTCCCACGTATTTTACGGTAATTGTTTAATTCGGCAATCCTTAATCTGTTTTTCTTTTTTATTTTCTTATATGTATTGAACTTTGATCATGTTTGTAACAGTAAAGCCTTGAGGGGTGTTTGTCAATTTTGATCGCATACCAGGCATCCAAATTGGTGTCAGAATGGGCCTCACTAATAGTCGAGTTGACCACAGGCTACGCAATTGCCAAGCGACGAGATAAACCATACGCCAAAGCGATTTAGTGTTATGAACAGATAATGCACTCGTCACAGAACATCATCTCTAACTGTTATGTGTTCTATCATATTTTGACTAATATATTATTTTTTGAATCATGGACAAGTGTATGCACCCATAAATCATGAAAATGCACATCAGTTTTGTTGGTCATCTATCCTAGAGAAAGTGAAATCATTATTGTGAATAGCTTAAGCACAAATCCATTAATAAAGTATAAGTAGAAGATAAAGAAGATGGCTAATGCACTCTCCATTCTCTTCCATGTCACTAAAGACAGCACAACACTTGAAGAGAACAAGTGGAATGTCAAAGTTGATGAATCGGCGCTGAAGCAGGACAATGGTTTTGACTGCGGCATATCTGTAATGAAATTCATCAACATTTTGTGTAACGGTCTCACCTTAGCAAGAAGAGACATGTAAAAATTCACTGCCCAGTGGAGGAAGTCAATAGCATATGATTGTTTGTCTCTAATCTATAGATGATATTTATCAAGAGCATGGGAGGAATTTTGGAGAGATGTTGTATTATATACATTATATTAATTTTATTATTGAATATACATAGTACATTGTTGTCTCACTCATGTACCATTTCATGTTATATACATTATATTATATACATCGTTAAATATACATTGTATGAGGTTTACAGTAATCTTGGAGTGCAGAAAATTTTCAAGTTGTGCATTTTAGTCCGAGTTCCTTCTCTAATCATGATAGCCTTGGGAGGGTTGATCCGAGGGATGAGTTGACTGCAAAAGGGCTGATTAAAACTATATTGGGTTATCTTGCTGGTCCTGAAATCATTATGTCCAATAAGATAGCCTGATATAGTTTTAATCAGACCTTTTGCAATCAACCCATCCCTCGGATCAACCCTCTCAAGGCTATCATGATTAGAGAAATAACTCGGACCGAAATGCACATGCTTGAAAATTTTCTGCACTCTAAGATTATTGTAAACCTCGTACAATTTACTTAAAAATTTTTATTAGTTGTAGGTCATCTGGTATAAAGAGTTTGTCCTTCTCTACTAACCGAACATAAAACACGAACTCAATGGCAATTTTTCAGCCTATGAATCTTGTGTATACGCAGAAAAGTAACAGAAGTGGTTAATGCTTTTAATCATTCAATGTTCTACTACTATACATTTTTCAGCCTCATCTGCTACCATATATCAAAACTAAGGTCATTAATGGCAATTTCCACATCAGTTATCTGGGACTTCCAATAACTACTAACCGAACATAAAACACGAACTCAATGGTAATTTTTCAGCCTATGAATCTTGTGTATTCAATATTCAACTACTATACATTTTTCTGCCTCATCTGCTATCATATATCAAAACTAAGGTCATTAATGGTAATTTCCACATCAATTAGTTGGGACTTCCAATAACCAAAACCTCTTCTAGATATCTACTCACCAAGGCTAGAGAATCAAAGATTGGCATTGTATTCTACATTTCAAAAATGAGCCAAGTGTCGGAACTATGCATATCCCCGTGGTAACTACCTTAATTCCAAACTGCCAAATAGTGGGATTTTTCTAAGTTTTGCCTATTAGTTGTATGGTTCATTTGTAGAGGCAAGGAATGATATTAACCTACCATTGATTAACAACGAAATTTGAAAATTTTTATATACTAAAGTTGATTAGCTAATTTCCATCCTTTTAGAGATGTATGGACCGATATGACTACAAGTAAATGTCCTAAAATCCTGTTTGAGGTTTAACTGATCTTGTTTTGAACTTCATTAGTGATGCAAGAAAGTTTGGTTATCCAATGGGATACCATGTGTGGTCCCTTAGTTGGTAGATTGAAGAGCACGAGGATTTCATGCTTGCCCCTCTCAATTTTATGTTTGCCTCACTCAATTCCTAATTTGCCCCGCTCAATTTCATGTTTGCCCCGCTGAATGTCATGTTTGCCCCGCTCATTTTCATGCTTACCCCACTCAATTCCTAGTTTGCCCCGCTCAATTTCATGTTTACCCCGCTCAATTCCTAGTTTGTCCCGCTCAATTTCATGTTTGCCTTGCTCAATTCCTAGTTTACCCCGCTCAATTTCATGTTTGCCCTGCTCATTTTCATGCTTGCCCCACTCAATTTCATGTTTGCCCCAATCAATTTCATGTTTTCCCCGCTCATTTCCTAGTTTGCCTCGCTCATTTTCATACTTGCCCCGCTCAATTCCTAGTTTGCACCACTCAATTTCATGTTTGCCCTGCTCATTTCCTAGTTTGCCCTACTCATTTTCATGCTTGCCCCGCTCAATTTTAGGTTTGCCCCGCTGAATTTCTAGTATGCCCTGCTGAATTTCTAGTCTTGTCCCGCTGAATTTCATACTTGCCCTGCTCAACTTTCAATTTACCCCACGAAACAATCTCTATGTACTGTAAATTCTTTTCATTTGGCTTGACGTATCCCTTCTTTCACTTCTAATGAAATTGTTGACTTTCATTACATATTGGAGATTGGATTAACAAACACAACAACCACTGTTCAAAACACATTAACCAAAGAGTAGTGTTCTCAAAGGCTAGCTTGAAATGATGTCTACTTGTCACTAACTTATGCTAGTGTAAGGTATTTGGCGCTTAGGGCCTGTTTGGATACCCCAAAATGAGTTACTTTGTATACCTACAACACTAGATAAGTAGCTTATTCGAGATAAGTAAACTCAGTTTAAGATTAATTATAACTAACTTTTTTACTTAAAGTTACTTAATCACTTCAGCTTATGAAGTAGAAACCAAGATAAGCTACTTAACACATAGGTAGCTGATATCAAGTTACTTATGATCCAAACTCCCTTGTATTGACACTATTTTTCCAAATTTTATTTCATATAATTAAGAAGTTGGTAACATCCAAACATGAAATTGAGGAAACTCACTTGTCTTAAGGTTTGACTGTGAAATAGGCTACAATGTTTATCTGTCATGGCTCAAGTATGCTGCAGCAACTAGCCACTCATGTGCATAAGCATGGTATGCATTCATGCCAATCAACTCACTGTTGTTAGGGCCCCTATTGTGGATGGAGGATGGCCCTAAAAATAGCCTACATTTCTTTTTTAAAAAAAAAAAACTAAAATTACCCTAAATTTTATATTTGTGCTCCTTGATATTATCTAGGCATCTTCGATATTATCGACATGCAAGCCTCAATATATTGACTTATTGTCGATAATATCGATCTTACACAATTCACTATACTAAAAAAATTGTTGCCAATATTATCTATATACGGTTGATTATATCGATGGTAAGTTATTAATAATATCGAGAATGGATCGATCGTATCGTTAACTAATGCTTTATGTCCAGTGAGGTAAATGGAAGACATGCATCGACATATATCGACCACCCATCGATAATATCAAACTCCATATATCTCGATATATTGAGGATCAATCGATATTATCGAATTTTCATGTAAACTGTCCAACAAGAAACACTGAAAATTGCATAATATATCGATATATCGAGACTCAATCTTTGATATATCGACCGTTTCTTGATAATATCGACTTTGCCTTTGAAATGTCCAGCAGGAAACAATGGAAATTGCATAATTTCTCGATATATCGACTCCTTGTGGATAATATCGAGTTATGTAGGAAAAAAATTTGACGTCGATATTATCGACGTACAGTCGAGTATATCAAAGGTAAGTGATAGATAATATTGAGACTAGCTTGATAGGATCGACAACCAATGATTTTTATCCATTCAGGTAGAAGGAAAAAGACTTTTCGACATATATCGAAGACACATCGATAATATCGATCCTAAATATCTCGATATATCGATCAACGATCAATAATATCTAATTTTCCTATAAACTGTCTAGCAAGAAACACTAAAAATTGCATTATTTATCGATATATCAAGAGTTGCTCGATAATATCGACTTTGCCTTTGAAATGTCCAGTGGCCAACAATGAAATTTCCATAATTTCTCGATATATTGATCCTATAGCGATAATATCGAAATTCCAAAATCAATATATCGATCATGGCTCGATAATATCGACTTTGCCTGTAAACTGTCCAGCAGCGAACCTTGAAATTTCCATCTTTCCTCGATATATCGAGAATATCTCGATAATATCAACTTTCAAAACTCTTTATATTGAGAATGTCTCAATAATATCGAACGATCTATTGATTTTACAACAACCTTTTGTATTTTGCATTTATTGTTTTCACCAAACACTTCATTACTTCGTGCGTTTCCCTTTTCTTCTCATTGCATTGCTTCTTCACCGAAGCCATCCTCTCAAGCCTTCTTCGAAGCCATTTGGAGTATCGAAAGCGATCTTTGAAGCCCTTCCTCACAGTAATCGACATTGTTTGGGTATGTTTCTCACTCTAAATCCATGATCTTTGATGAGCATCAATAGTGGTTGTGAATTTGGATATCTCAGATGGAGAGGAGTCACATATTATAATATTTTACCACCTTCTAGCATTTTACATGCTTCACTATATTAGAAGTATTTATGTCTCAGATGGAGAGGAGTCACATACAATGAAAGAGAGGTTTGTCGCCTCTTTGTTCTTCCAAGAGAGTAAGGAGAGAGAGAGTGAGTTTGACATATTTTCATCTCTTCCATCCATCACATGTTTCACATACATGAAGTTCACTTGTGTAGATAGCTCTAACATTCCATTGGGACTACAAGAACTGACATTTAACTCAGATTTTCTCTTATCATTTGAGATAAATCAACGTTTTATCAACCACATTATTTAGATAAATCCTAGCTATAAAATAGGCCTTTAAGGGTCCCTGCTCATGGCTCTGAGACTGTCTGAGTTTTAATACAGAGTTCGTGGGTTCAAGTGTCTTTTGTGGTGCCGGCGGATGTGACTGTGTCCAAAAAAAAAAACTGAGAAATTTTTAACTGAAATTTATAGAATTTTAAAATGTAAAATTATGTTTTGAAAACATTTATTTTACTGTTGCGTTTCAAATTTTCAAATAGCATCCCATCTTTGATGGTATTTAAATATGGAGGTTTATAAACATCAGAGCATCTCTGCGTGTGATTCCCAGTGAAACAATAGATGTTGATGTCCCCACAGCGACACCAACAAAACGGTGTCATTTCAATAATTCAAACTGCCACTGACTAAGCTTCAATATTTCAAGTGTATAACAACCAGGATATATGGGCCAACTGAGATGTTAGTGTGAAATCCACACCATCCATCACTTGCTCCACCTCATCTTAAGATCAGACAGATTAACACATGAAACGGTGATGAATATTGATGAAATTGGCAAGTTTATGGATTATTCGAATTTATGTTCTTATTTTCTTTGTCTGAAATAGGCCCTAACATCTCAACAGTCATAATGCTGAAGGATAAAGGGAAAAGGGCTACGGTTGAAGAGTCCTCGAGGGGAGATCGTACTAAACTCAGATCAAGACGTAGATCGAAATGGGCAAAGGAACAAACTTCCCTGACTTAATTGCCGGCTCGATGAGCTTGTACTCAATAGAGTGCTCCCACTCAGGCTCATCCTCCACCTATCCAACTAGAACAGTTGATCCCATGGGTTCCTCCTCCTCCTAAGAACATGTATGACAAATTTCGTGTCTGAAAAATAGTGTACGAGAAAAAGGTCGATCAAGAGTGTATCCGGCCATTTGGGATACTTCAAATTTTGGAGAAAGTTGGGTGGAGTAACATCCTGGATGTTGGAGGGAAGGTTAGAAATGAACAAGTGATCAGATTTCTATCCTACTGTCACTCGCCGGTGTTGCACTGTAAGCCCCGTATCCTAGACTGTACCATTCCATAGGCTTCTGCAGTCTTTCCGGTTGAATTTCGATAACTTTTGACCTTTATTCGATGTTTGCGCGCGATCTTATGCTGAGTCTTATATACCGAAGTCAGCTCGACCCGAAACTTATACCCTAGCGGCCGCATCGTCGCCGCGGTTCCAACGCCGCGACTCGCACACTGATCCGCTACCCGGGCCAGGAGTTGTAGGCCCGCGTTCGGTTCAAGAAAAATGCCGCGTGTTGCAAATTCGTAGAGAATCCATCACATCAATCCTTTCACTTGTCAAAGTACACCCATCAAGTTAAGTACCCTATCCCATTCCCCAAGTACACAACACCATCCCCAAAGTCAACCTTTCCATCCCATCTCTTACACACCCCATCACTCCTCTCCCATCATCTCTTTCTCTTTCATTCTCTCTCTCATTTTTCTCTCCAAGCAACCCACGTCCATGGCTCTCCATGGGAGGAGCTTTATGTGGCCACTCTCTACCATCCAATCCAATCCTTTAAAGCTGATCTTAGCCATTGAATCACACCCATTCAAGCTCTAGATCGCATTAGCGGAAGAAGGAAGAGAAGATCAAAGATTGGTGCTTCTCTCTCTCTCTTTTTGTGGCCCATCTTGATGTTGATCCACACCATCCACACTGATGTGGACCTATCCTGATGCATTTATTATATTTGTAGCATCTGGCAGATTTGAACGGTGGAGATTCACCCACACCATGACGAATGTATTTTTCCCATGGCCGTCCGCTAAGTGGGTCCACCTGGCTGCCCTTTTGTACAGGCCCAGATGAAGGTGAAATGAAAATATCAGCTTGATATTACAAGCTGGTGGGTCCCACACGTGTGGACCCACCCTTATGTATGTGGTATACCCACACCGTCCATCCAGACGGTGAGTCCCACGCAGTACAGGTAGTGCTGCTGTGCCGATGACAGCAGAATCTATGGGCCACCATGATACAAGTGTGGGTCACCATGTCTTCTCCAGACTATCCATTTCTTTAAGGATGTGGAGATGGGCCCCACATGGATGTATGCATTCTGATATCCACAACGGCTATGTATGGACGGTGCAGAAAGGACCACCGTTATGTGTTACATACACCGCCCATCTGTTTTAAACATGGGTCCTATCCCACACGTGTGACACAAGTGGGCAGGTGAGACCCACCTTAATGCACGTGTTATGTATCCCCACCGTCCTAGACGATGCGGTGGATTCCAGTATGATGTATGTGCTTCATATCCACACCGTCCAAACCTCTGAACGGTGGGTCTAGACCATGAAGTATGATTTGTATTCACACTGTCCACACGCGTGGACCCTACCATGAGGTATGGATTCATCCAGACCATCCGTCTGGTGCTGGGTATTATCATGAGGTATGTGTTAAACCCCAACCGTCCATCTGTTGCATCTAGCTAGGTCGTGGATGGATGGTGTACGTGACTTCTATGTATATATATAATATTATATAATATAAATATGTGAGAGAGGGCTGTAGTGGGTGGCCTACCATGTGGGAACCACACGTATGTGTTGTATCCACACCGTCCAAATGGCTGGACGGTGGGACCGATGTGTTCCATCCAACCGTCCATATATTTGGCAAGCTGGTCTTAGGTGGGCCACATATGTGGACCCCACCCTAATGTATGTGCTCTATTCATGTCGTTCATTTATAAGGGCCACACCAACAGACGACATCATTAAGTTTTGTGGACCCCACATCAATGTGTGTGTCTTACATCCACACCGTCCACACCATAAGATGGTGGGACCCTTGACGTACAGTTGTTGTACATGCAGCAGCAGGGCCATGGGTCCAATTTTAATCTGGACCATCCATTTGAGGAGACACCATGATGTATCTGCTTAACCGGGATTTGACTAGTAGGATTCTGGACAAGTTGAGTATCTAGGAAGATGAAATCCACTGGAAAATAAAACTTATCAACTTGGATTAACACATCCTCAATAACACCACGGGGCACCTTGACAGATCTATCAGCTAGTTGTAGTGTTATTTTAGTGGGTTTTAGCTCACCCAGTCCTTGTTGCTCGTATATAGAATATGCTAACAAATTAACGCTCGCCCCTAAGTCAAGTAATGCCTTCTTAATCTTATGTTCTCCAATGACGCAAGAAATGGTAGGAGCTCCTGGATCCCTAAATTTAGGAGGAGTGTTGTGTTGAATCATAGAGCTGAGTTGCTCTGCAAGGAAGACCTTCTTATGAACTTGCATCTTACGCTTTTGAGTGCATAATTCTTTAAGAAACTTAGCATAAGCAGGGACTTGCTTGATAGCATCAAGCAATGGAATGTTAATTTGCACTTGCTTAAACATCTCCAATATCTCATTAAAGTTGTTTCCTTTCTTAACTGGTGTCAGACGTTGAGGAAAAGGTGCTTTAGGCACATAGGATGGCACAGGAGTGGTTTCTGGTGGGTCAGAGTGCTTTTGGACTTTAGATGCACTAGTATGTCTCTCCACTTCATTTTGCTCCTCCGGTTTGGGATTTGATTCTTCCCTAGGCATTTCTACTTTGTTCTCGATCTATTTACTGGATCTAAGGGTAATGATAGATTTGACTTGCTCATGATATTGTTCCTGGTTTGAATTAGAGCCAATCTCAAACTGTCCTTTTGGATTTGCCACAGGTTGGCTAGGGAACTTTTCCTTCTCTTTCTCACTCAATGTAGCAGCAAGTTGACCCAATTAAACTTTCAGCTTGGCAATAGATTGCGCATTCGCATGTACGCTTTGCTGGTTAGCTAGTAAAGTTTGTTGGGTGTCTTTTTGAAATTGAAGAGAACTCTGCATAAAAATATTGAGTGTATCCTCAAGAGATGGTTTCCTAGATTGTACAGGAGCTTGTTGATATTGCAGAAACTGTTGAGGTTGTTGACTACCAACTTGTGGGTAAGGCTGCATATGAGGATTTTCAGATGGTCCTCCTTGTTGTGGTCCTTTTGTCCAAGAAAAATTTAGATGTCGAGCCCACCCTGGATTGTACGTGTTTGCGTAAGGATCATTCCCAGGTCTCTGAAAGGTGTTCATAGCATGTACTTGTTTAGAGAGAAATTCTGAGAATGTTGTACCAGATGGACACGACTGCGTAGAATGGGCAGAACTGGAACAAATGACACATGACTCGATTTGAGTTGTTTGTGGAGGTCCATTATTCAACATCAAAGCATCAACTTTTTGTGTCAGGCTATCAAGTATGGCATAAATATCTGGCGTGACTCCTATCTCATATATACCACCTTTCTTTAGTAGTTGGGGACTTCTTTCACCTCTATTTGAGTAGTCCCATTGCTAGGAGTTTTCACACAAGGTTTCAAAAAAATTTCACGCTTCAACATCACTTTTGGTCATGAATGACCCTCCACTGGTGGCATCAACCATGCGACGATTTTGGGGTATCAAACCGTCATAGAAGTATTAAACTTGTTGCCATTTCTCAAAGTCATGGTGTGGACATTTAAGGAGAAAGTCCTTCCATCTTTCCCAACATTCATGAAAGTGCTCTCCCTCTTTTTGTGTGAAATTAGTGATTTCTCTACGGAGAGCATTCGTTTTGTGAACCGGGAAGAACTTATTTAAGAACTTCTTAAACAGTTGGTCTCATATAGTGATCGTCCCGACTCCTAGAGAATTCAACCATGCTTTTGCCTTATCCTTCAAAAAAAAAGGAAAAAGGCGCAAACGGATCGAATCATCTGAAAAGTTTTGAAACCTAAAGGTAGAACAAATGTTTAGAAATTGTTTTACATGATGATATGGATCCTCTTTGTCTAAACCATAGAAAGATGGTAACAATTGTATGACCCCTGGTTTAAGTTCAAAGTGTTCTGCCGTGGTTGCTGGCAACATATGCATGAAGGCGCATTAAATTGGACAGGAGCTGAATAATCTCTAAGCGCTTTAATTCTATTCTCGTCTGTCATTGCAATGTAAGAAAGAAAACTAAACTAAGATGTAACCTAAGAGAATTGGAAGAAATCTAAGATGTAACCTAAGACTAGAACTAAAAATTAAGAATTCCTAAAAATAAAAGAAAGCTATGTAAACAAGAATTGGAAGAAAGAACCCGGAAAAGAAGGTGATGAATGTCTGAAGATTTTGGGAGCTTCTCCTTTTGAAAACAATCTTATTTGACAGCTTCCTTCTTCAATTCCTATAAAAATAAAAACAGAAACAAAAATAAATTAAATTTTCTAAAATAATGCTAGAAAATTCCTACGGCTACGAATTATGATAAGAAAGAATCTTAAATCCAATTTGGACCGAAACAATCCCCGGCAACGGCGCCAAAAACCTGATGTTTTGATTTGAACCAATCTGATTTAAATGATTTTAACTCGCAAGTATACGAATCAGATGTAGATATGGTACGTATTACGAGATCGTTCCCGCGAGGACTGGTTGTCACAATTTAAAATTTAAGACTCTTCTTAACTAATCCAATGAATGGTTTAACAAACAATTAAGTAAACTAGCATAAATCTATGAAAAATAACTACAAACAATAATGAGGAAGATTCAATCAAGGAGGAGACTAAGACTTTCGAATTCACCCCTAATTATTCTAACCCTTATTTTACCTGTTGATTCACCCTAATTTAGATTGATATAAATTTAATAAACAAAGCACACCCTATGTCCTTGGTCGGGCACACAGAATGTATAATCTTTTAAAGCATATGGATCACATCTTTCCATCCATGGTCAAGCATGGAGAGATGTAGATCTTGTTTCTTCCTCTATAGGAAACCTGTTCATGGTCAGACACAAGCACCTAGAGTAATATTCCAAACAACATCCATATCTAGACTGTGGTCGAGCTCATAGAATGGAGAAGTACGGAAATCTCAGGAAAGCACACTAGAAAAAGAAACAAATCAATCAAATTAAAATAAATTCAACATAAACAAGAGTTATTTAAATTAGGGGCTTCATCTCAGCCCTATCTAAGAAGTTTAACAATCCATAAAATTAATTAAGAAAAAGGAAATAAATATTTAAACAATGAAAACATCCTTCCCTTCTTTCTTCCTCTCTCTCTCTGACTCTGGCTCTCCTCAAGCTCTGGATCTTCCTAAGGTCTGAATGATTGCTCCCCACGTCCAAACCCTCCTTATATAGCTGCTGGAGTGGTGAAAATCGAATTTGAATCGGATTTGGAAAGCTATCGCATGCGCAGCGAAAGCCTTTTCGCAGCCAAGTTCAGTGCCTCAAAAATTACCACTTTTCTCGCTCAAATTTCAAAGAAACACAATCTCTTAGGACTTTTTTGGGTCCTCTATATGATAGACGGTTCAGATCTGCCATATGATCAAAAATGGTGGTTCACAACCTCCTAGAAAAGTCAATTTTCACAGATGTGCGAAACCTTTCGCACCATTTCACTGTTGTGATCGGTGGGCCCCACAGAAGCATTTTCTGGAAAATCTATCCCGTCCATTGCATTCAGAATGAAATTTCAGTCAAGAATGGGTGGTTTTGAACGTCCATTGACGTGGCCCAGAGAAGAAATCACTAAAAGATCAGATTTGAACGCTACAGGGCAGCCCTTTTGTGGCCTCTGTATCGTACACATGTGTGTGTATGGATGACAACTAATAGCATGGTTTTATAGTTCTCGTGCCCCTCTACACGATGAATGGCTTGGATCATCCGTACGGTCAATGGGTGGGGCCCACTAGCTTCCGTGAAAACGGACAGCGTCCATCCGAAACAGGGATGCGGAACCGTCCCTGTGACGTTGGTGGGGCCCATTTGACTGTTGTGTTCATCAATCCATGCCGTCCATTAGCTTATTCATGAAAAATAGATCAGACATGAATAGTTTTAGTTGTCCGTTGATGCGGCCCACTTGATTTTCTACTTTACCGTCCGTTGTCCGTTTGAGCGGCTGGGATCCGATATCCATTGTATTTTGGAATACCTTCACCTAGGACTGAATGAGGGGGACCTTGTGAGTCTTATGAACGGTCCAGATCGGACCATTGATGCACAGTGTTGGCCCACAAAGATCGCAGCCTAAGCCCCTGTTACGCACGTTGTAAGAAAACGTGATTTTCATTTTTAAGAAGATGAGGCTCAGTCAAAAGACAATTTGACCATCTTTTTGTTGTTGTGCATAGCTAGTGATGATGTGCATGGTATACATGCATCACATACAAGGCCCAATGTGACGTCTTTAAAAAATCCAATCCATTCATTCAATTCACATCCATATTTAAGGCATTGAGACCAAATTTGAGGCAGTTCCAGATATCAGGTGGGCCCAAAATCAACGATTTATGGGCTGATCTGTCGTTTGCCCGTCGATCGGATGGTGGGAACCCTGTGATCTTACATTCTAGCTGATTTTTGGGCCCGTTTGATGTGAACGGCTTGATTTTCTCGGATCCCTGGCGTGTAAATTCTTCAATATTGGCCCTTTGGAGTGCGTCCCTTGCTCTGGTGACTTCGGAGTGTCAAATTCATATTTTTAATACACTTTTTCAATTAACACTCTTTATTTCATCCTGCAACAAAACACAATTAAATTATGGCATTAAGCATTATTATGTTGGTAAAATCTGATAATAATCGGGGTCTAATATGCAATATTTAACCCTCATCAGGCCCACCTACTTGAATATGAGGCCCATGAACGATGCCCAATGTGATGTATTCAAGGCCCATGTGTGATGCCTAATGCGATCTATTTAAGACCCATGGTCGAGCTCATGGGGATGTATTCGAAGCCCATATGATATATTTAAGGCCTATGTGTGAGGCCCACCCGTTATGTATTCAAGGCCCGATGTGATATATGTTAGCCCATATGACGAGGTCTATGTGACGTAAATGAGGCCCATCATGATTGTACGTGAGGTCATAGGCCCACTATATGTTTAGCCCTATGTAGGTCACTCCTTGGTAGCAATGTTGGTTAGATGTCAACATTGAATAATGGTTGGATGTCCACATTGTCACCTTCCCTTAGGCCTTGATAGGCCCATTCTCATCATTCTCATAGTTGGTTAACCTAGATAAGTGGGTCTCATTCACCATAGACGGATGGCTCCGTATCATGAGATATGATATAACCACGACTGAGTGTCAATCTTTATACTTGGTTGATCGGCTGATTATTTATGGACCTCACTTTTTTTATTTATTGATTAGCGGTACCGATTATCGGTGTCGATTATAGTGGCCGATTGCTGATTGGCGATCGAGGCCGTTTATCATGACCGATTGTCGATTCCAATTGACGTGACCGATTTTTCGATTCTGATTATCGATCGATTCTGATTGTTATGACCGATTGTTGATCCTGATTGACGTGACTGATTGTCGATTCCAATTATCGATCGATTCTGATTGACGTGACCGATTGTTGATTCCGATTGACGTGACCGATTTGTCGATTCTGATTATCGATCGATTCTGACTGTTATAACCGATTGTCGATCCTGATTGACGTGACCGATTGCTGATTCTGATTATCGATCGATTCTGAATGACGTGACTGATTTAGCGATTCTGATTATAGATCAATCTCGATTAACATGACCGATTGTCGATTCCGATTATTGACCGATTATGATTGTCGTGACTGATTGTCGATTTCGATTGACATGACTGATTTGCCGATTTCGATTCTAATTATCGAGGCCAATTTTGATTTGTTGAGGCCAATTGTATAGGTCAATTCCGATTGTCGAGGTCGATTCTGAGTGTCAATTTTGATTATTGAAGTCGACCTCCATTGTCGAGGCCAATTTCAATTGTCGAGGCTGATTTCGATCGCCAAGGCTAATTTTCGAGACCTATATGTTTACATGCGACCAGCAGTTGAGGCCCATTGTGACACGTATTAGGCCCATGATGCATGGCCCATTTAATGTATTCAAGACCCATGTGTAGGGCCCACATGTCATATATTTAAGGCCCATGGGCAAGGCACATTGTGATGTATTCATGGCCTATGGGCAAGGCCCATTGTGATATGTATTAGGCTCATGAGTAGGGTCCACCTATTGTGTATATATGGCCCTTGAGTAAGGCCCATTGTGTTGTATATTGAGCCTTTGTGCGAGGCCGTGGCCCCATTATATGTTTGGCTTTATGTGGTCATTCCTTGGGGGTAATGTTGGTTAAATGTATACATTGTCGAGGCTGATTGTTGATACCGATTATGAGTATGTGACAGCATAATATCATAATACATGCCCATATGTATCATCTGCATGCTTATTATGAGATGTGATTAATCATTACATATGTCATAGGGCAGATTGTTCATGGGGCTCCTTGATAGGCGGAGTTGCCCCGCATAAGAGCACGACATGCGCAGGATTGAGGCATGATTGGACTGTGTGACTCATGCATCTCGTATTTATGTGACATGACCACCGTACGCCCTAGCGACATCAGGGTCATAGCCTACACAAGTATTTCATGGATGGCCAGATAGGACACCGAAAATCTATTCTACATGGGGTGCTATAGATATCCTAGAACCCTTTTAGTTCCAAAGGTTGCTCCAACGTCTATACCGAGTAGATGCATGATCGCATGAGGGCTGTATACCATTAGGCCGCGTCTCCCACTGTGTCGTGGTCGGTTGGAAGGGGGTACGGCCTTACCTGCCCTAGAGGAGGGGGCAATGCTAGGCTGAGTTTGACCAGCTCGAGGAATGGGTCCGTTATCGCCCGATATTGTCAGGCGAATAGTGAGGTCTCTTCCACTCACCTTGTTGCGCGCGATGGGGCGACAATCTGATTTGGAGTGTAATGGACCCCGGTGATTTTTCAGAGAGGAAACGTACTGCTATGTGGACTTATTGAGTAGGAGTTGCATGCTCATTCATTCATTCATTCACTATCCACTTGGGCTGGTGATGTGCAACTAATTATTGTGTACCTTCATTATGACAAGCATTTTGGTTGGGCATGCAACTAACCTGAGATCAAAAGTTTACCACGTTGAGTCTGTCCATCCAAATTTAAGTATGAGACTGGTTTGGATAGAAGTCCCTTGTGGTGGACCCCGTAGCCTGCGATACTACGTACTGTCATCCCGACTTCACACTCCAGTATGGTCATTTCATTCGCATCGTACATTGCATTACATCTGCAGGCATATGGTATTTTGGGTTGCTATGTTTCTGCACCTATATGGCCTAGACAGACTTAGCATGATTTGTATATTACATTGCATCCTTGGCATGTGATATTTTACTCTTTATGACTCCTTATTGCATAGTTGTTCTATATCGTGTATTCTGATATTGATTGGCTTATGAACTTGTCCATACTTTCGCTTACTCTGTTATCGTATAATTCATGATCTTGTCAGTATTTCTGCTTACTCTGATAATTCATGATCTTGTCAGTATTTCTGCTTATTCTGATAATATATGATTTATAGATTACCAGCATTTCGGTATTGTATGATGATGGCATTGTATTGAATACTTAATACTTACTTTGTTCACACACTTATACCACCCTCTAAGCTTTCTATAAGTTTAAGCACGATAGATACGTGCAGGTGATGTTAAGTTACAGCAGTGTTAGGCTTGGAGCATGTAGCGGTCTTATGGAGCTTGATTTTCAATTTATGTATTTCCCTTTCAGCATTGTACTCAAATGATTATATTAGTGGATATGTGACGATGATGTTGCCTTTCTGAATTGGGTAATCTTGTGGTTATGCTTATTACGAGTTAAATGTACCATAAAAAAAATCCTCCTTATAGAATTCCAGGATCGGAACCTAGCGTATGGACGCTAGGAGCCGAGAATGGGGTACTACAGAGGCTGTCAGCACCAGATTCGGTAATCGGGATTCCTATGAATCCGATTTTTGGGTTTGGCGCGTGACATGCACCTTGCTTCTTTTATGGTCACCATTGGAGAGACCTCCACTACCATTGATCCTGGGGTAATTGCATCGCTTATAGGGATTCTAGCTACGAATCGAGGGTTAACTGATCACGACCTCAATTCCGTGGATGTACGGATAGAAATCACCAAATATTTCTGTAAGGGAGAGAATGTGTCGTGGCATCAGGGTAATGCACTGAGAGCATCGAACATGGAAGACAAGTACAAGGTGCTCCACAATATCTACTGCCTGAATGTTTATCCGGGGGACTTAAATAAGTCTGATTTAACTCAATATATGGTAGATATTCTATACAGCATCTGTCAGGGTATTCCCCTGTGTCTTCTGAGCATCATTGTTCACTCCATTGCTGACTGCATAGTGAGCACAAGAAGCACGGCCATTCCATTCCTATACATATTATGTTTACTCTCTCGCTATGTTGGCCTGATTCCCACCACTGACTGACCCAGACCCGTTCACATGTTTACGTGCAGTGAAGGTTTTGAGGGAGAGTCAGAAGCAGAGGCAGCGGAGGCAGAGGCTGCAGAGACGGATATCGCTGAGACAGAGGCAACCGACACTGACTATCCTACAGAGGGAGAGCAACATGAGGTGCCACGGCGCTCATATAGTCGTACCAGTCGACGGATGTCATACCGTGATCGCAGGGAATCCATTCTTATATGCATGGATGAGCACGACAGAAGACTTACACGACTTGAGCGCCTTTCTGAAGCTATGAAGAATGGTTTGGAGTGGGTGGAGCAGAAGATTGACACCCTTATCGCCAAAATCACCTGCCAACGTGATGATGTCACTCCACTGGATGGGGGTCTATCCAGCTAGCCTGTGCTTAGTCATGACTGTTTGCTTGCGCATCAAATATCTTTTTGGGATGGCAAGCCTATCGGGTCTTATTTTCGAATTGTTTCCTTAGATAGTGGCGTGAATATTATTTTGATTTATGCAGCAGACTGATGATTTTACTACCCAAACTAGGGGTAGTTATTTTGATTACAGTATGTGGTTTTATGATGATATTTATTTATGCACTTCATGTTATGTTGCATGTTCTCATTTATCCCAATTCAAGTTGTGCTTGATAGTATCTTGATGATATCGGTAGCATGCATATTATTACTTTGTTGTAAGTCAGTCTTTTTTTCCTCGTATATGACAAAAATCTTCTTTACCAGCCGATGTACTTTCCATTTGCTTGCTTTCATTGAATGAATAGGTTCATTAAATATGGATGCTTTTGTTTTTCCAGTTCTTGTTGTCATTGTCATTGTTGTTTTTGTTTCTGTTGTTATTTATTATTTTTTACTTTTTGTTGTTTTTCTTGTTATTTTTTGAGTTTTTAACATTTTATTAGAATAGATATAACATCAACTATTTGGACCCAGATCATTATTTCTTTTTTCGGCTTATGTGATTTCAATTTATTGATTACGTATCTAATATTTGGAATACTACACTAGTTCTCATTGAAGCAGTTGTCACTCTCTGTTCCTCACATTATATCAATATTATTGAAGCATTAAACTTAAAAGTTGGTACTCATTTTTGTGTTTGATATGCGTGGCCAAACCTAACTTTCAATAGATGTAGAGGGTCTAATGATTGCTTCCTACTTTAGCATCTTCGCCTAGAGACTGAAATTGAGTGGGGCAAACATGAAAATGAGTGGGGCTGTAACACCCCGGATTTTTGCCAACCTAGAGTTAGGCGTCCTTAGGGAATGGGTCAACCATAACACCTTGGTAATTTCTCAGAACTCAATTCCAAAGCCAAAGAAATCGTTTAGAACGAAATTCTTTAGAAATTTAACGTGAATTAACTAGCGCTACACTAGATTACCTATGAAATAAGCACCAACCACTTTAAATATGATCTATAAGACCCAAAACCTATAGAATCGTTGACGCTACGTTACCCTAAAACCTAGGATCAAACTCTAAACCCGTTTGTTCTCAAGAACCCTTTGAAACTTTGTATTGGATCTAGACCGCACGTCGAAAGTTCGATATCTATAATCTTAGACCATTATGACCGCCTAGTTGGACTTGACAATCAATTTAAAAATCAAGCCCAACCGATATCCTGAGACCATTTTACTGAGTCCGGAGTGAAGAGAGTGAGAAAAGAAAAATATTTAGAAAATTAATTCAATTTTTAATAAATCTGGCACGTGTCGCTTGCGCGACATTTTTAAGCATTATGACCGTTAGAATTCGATCCAAATTTACCCTCGGATCAGGATAGGTGGCCCTTACATGTCATAGTACTTGTAGCTCTGATCGAGTTTCCGTAACCATTGAACTGAAACTGGTCCACCACGGATGATCTGGAAATTCGATCGAACTGAAAACTTAACTTACTAAAGATCCGTTGCTAGTGAGCTTAAGTCCGACCGCATTTGATAAGAGAACCTCCAGAAGTGATCCGTTGGATCAAAATATACCCGATTTGGTTATAACTTAAGTATACCTTAACTTTAAGTCTGTTTTCGTCATGTTTGAGCTAATAAAAAGGCCTTAAACCCTCTCTCACAAATCCCATACGAATTTCAAACCCTACCCAAATCAAGAGAGAGAAAAGAGAGAGAAAGTGAGAGAGAAGTTGGTGATTCTTCCTTGGATTCTTCCCAGCTTTACTACGTGCCTAATCCACCCCTCCGTATCACTTTTTCGGCGACTCCGGCTTCCTTCTTAGGTAAGAAAGCCTAACCCTAACCTGTTCTAGGGTTTCAATTGGTGCAAGTAGTGAAGCAGCTAACCTAAATCATATTGTAGGTTGTCAATCAGTCGTTAACAAAGACTTAGAGTCTTTATTGAATTCGTTACACTTCTATGGCGTAAGGTGCAGATTTTAGACGCTTAGGTTACCATTTTTTAAAGCTTTCAATGCCGTTTAATGGTAAATTGTTGACAAGGATGTTGTTTGACATGTAGAACATGCTGTCTATTTTTCATTTCGAATACGTACGAAGAATATGAGATTTAGGATATTTTAGGTATTTATAGAAAATACTGTATACGTACGTATTTTGCAGATATGATTGTCATGAGTATTTATCGTGTACCTATGCTAGTTATGCGTGTATGATCTATTTGGCAAAGAAATTCGTCCTAATGCACATTATTGGCCGACATATGCTATGTAGACTAATGTGTGTAGACTAAGTGTTTGTATAAATGTTTGTATAAGTATTGAGTAAATGAGGTTGTAGATTAGAGTTGAGATTGGATTCTCAACTAATTTGATGATGTACATGATTACCTCCATGCTTGTTGTATTTGGATTGATTACCTTATGTTTGAAATACTCGTGTATGGTTAACTGCTTATGATGTATGTTATAACATGCTGATAACATGCTTGAATTACTTGTATTTCAATTCTGTCTCTCTCATATGATTATTGATTTAGATTACAAGTGTTTGAGGCTATACTCTAGTCCAGGCAGTCGGTAACAGATTTGAATTCGTAGTTGGATTCTATTCATCACGAAGGACGCATCGACGAACCCGAGTCATTCTTTGGTTGACGGCAGTGGTTAGGCCACATGAGGTGTTTATACACTTCATGTCGTTCAGCTTGAGGTGCACTCGTATTAGTCGAGCTCGTCAAGCAACTCGACTGACCACTGTAAGTTCACCTTGTATTGGTCATAACTGCTTGAACCTAGGGTACTGAACTTACCAGTGATAACCCTGATAATCATGGTACCTTGATCCACTAAGACTCATGAGCCGGACATGGTGGTATGGGACACCGTGGTCGAGCTGTCGGCCTACACTGGGCCACGAGCCTCCCCATAGTGACCAGCGAGCAACCTAGACTCGTGAGCTGATTATGGTGGTATGGGACACTATATTCGAGTTGTAGGCCTACACTGATAAGGTGATGGGGGAGCGGTGCAACGAGTGCGTACAACAGCCCTGGCAGCCCTTTGTAGTGACCTCGAGCATACTCTGAGTTTACGTGAGGCGACAATCCTTCCATAGCAACAAGAGTCCAGCTAGGCCTGTATTGATAAGGTGATGGGGGAGCGGTACAACGAGTGCGTGCAACAGCCCTGACAGCCCTTGCAATGACCTAGAACCATATCGTTGTATGAGACTACTAAGAGTGACGACCCTAAACAGGATCCTTATTGGGAATGATATAAGGGAAGTACCCTAGTTTCCCAATCCTGCTGTATGAAAAGGACTAATAACAACTCGGTAATCATATTCATATCGCACTGCATGTACCTGGAATATGTGGAGCACGGAGGAAAGAAAGCATGTTGTGGACGTAAGATGGTGTCGCATGAGGGAGTATGTTGGCGAGGGCATGCATCATGTCATTTCATCCTTGCATTAATTACAGTATTTAAAAATGTTTGATTTGTTTGCTTTATCATTATCACTTGATTGATTTGATAACATGTTAACCTTTGCTCCATGATTCCACTGAGTTGGCCACTCACTCCCACGTTACGGGACGATGTTGTACACACCAACCAGTCCTGTTTTAGTTTCAGATAATGGCGCTGCTTGTGAAGCGGAGCCGGACTTGTTTGATGATGAGGAGGATTTCTCCTATAGGCGGTTATCAGGTGGGTCTAGGTAGACCGTGTTTTGATCGACGGGATTACAGGAAGGTTGATTAGTCGCCATGACACTCATCATTTTAAATTTATAGAGCACTCATGTATATTCTTTTTGATCATTTTTGGACTATACATTTATATGTTTAACCTGGTAACATGTTCATACTCTGGAGACTTACAACAGTTCATATATTTTATATATCTATCACATTCTTCCGCTTGCTAATTTAACTGTCTCTGGAGTATGATATGTTGTTTTGGCTTAATCCACTTCATGTTTTATACACTATTACAGCCGACATTCATCCATCATTGAAAATGTTGCATAAGTAATGTTCTGAAACTCGGGAGTGGAGTTTATGCTCGACCCCCGATTTTCGGGATGTTACAGGGGCAAACATGAAATTCGGTAGGGTAGACTGAAATTTGAGCTGGGCAAACATGAAATTTAGCAGGGCAAACTAGGAATTCAGCGGGGCAAATAAGAAAATGAGTGGGGCAAACTACAAATTGAGCGGTTTAAAATTGTTGGTTGATTCCAAGCATGTCAAGTAGGCATCATCTCAAACATCCTCGAATCCATGCGGTTTCTCTTCTATATATGTGAAGTTCTTGTCTATCAGGTGTATTTCTACTTTTGCTCATTGTAAGTTCTAAAGCAATTGCCAAGCATTGAGTTCCATGTGCATTTTTCTTTTCGACGAGCATAGCGAAATAAACTGAAAATACAATGAGACAAAGTAGAAGGTTCATTTTGTTATCCACCAAAATTACAAAATATGTTATACATCAAAATACTAAATAAATTATAAAGTATGTTATTTTTCATGTATAGGAAACTTGCACTTCCGGCGATTATGCCCTGTATGTTTGCATCGCCCACACTCTACTGTTTTCAATTCCTCTCCACATGATGGAATTCTAAGCTTTTTAGGTCTTCCAGTTGACCTCCTCTATCCTGGGAGTATAATCTGCGCACAATACGCCTTAAAAGCTATTGAAATTTCTTCCTACTCGTTCTTGTCATGTACTGGGTACATCGATTCGTTATATGTGGCTAGGTAATTTTGCGCCATGTAGAATGGGGACCAGTATGAGTAATGAGAAAGATTGTATCTTATACATGCTAATAGGACATGCATATAAGGGTACCCCTTCACGCCAAACTCACGACATGTATATTAAAACTCACTGAGTTTGACTGTATCATTATAATCTCCCACAACATAGTACTCATCTCGAGAAATAGGATGACAACGAACATCTCGCACCTTCTACATAAGATCCTTTAATTGTTACTCCGCTCATGGTTTCAATGGACCTACAAATGATGCCTCGGATTCTCTTCTCTTGTAAAACATTTCTTGTATCTTAAATCTTACTGCCTCTATCAATTTAGTAACGGGATATTCGTGTGATTCTTTAAAGAGGGCATTAACACACTGGGATACGTTTGTAGTGACAAGTTAAATCTTTTTTCCTAAAAAGTGCAAAGATGCCCATCTCTCGTAGCTGATTTCTGTCAGCCATGCATGTACCGGGGGGTTAGCCATTTCAATATCATGCATTAATTTTTTGAATTCAGCCCTCTTGCATGTCTTCACTGCCTGACAATAGTACATCTCCAATGACTTGTCTTTAAAAGTGTCCACCAAGTTTCTATAGAAATGGTACACGCAGTAGCTATGGATTGCATATGGGAAGACTTGGGGAACCTCTTTTAATAAACCTTTATGTCGGTCGGATATAATCACAAGACCCTCTAGAGACCCTAACACATCGTTAAGGTAGGTAAGGAACCAATTCCAACTACTATTATTCTTTGATTCTCCAATGTCAAACGTAACTGGAAATATATGATTGTCCTCATCTAAGGCCATGGCGATGAATAGAACACCCTTGTATTTTCCATTTAAGTGTGTCCCGTCAATGGCTAATACCCTCCACAATAATTTTTAAAAAATTCTAACGCATTATCCGAGCACAATAAAACATCTCTCGAACCTAAAAATTTCTTAGTTAATAAGCACGGTAGTCACTGTCCCTAGGTTGATCGTCCTCAACTCATGCAAATGCAAGGGGAGTTGATTGTATGAGTCTTCATAAGACCCTATCACCTGATTAATTGCAAGCTCCCTGGCTGCCCATGACTTCCTATAACTTATAACAATATTATACTTCTCTTACATAGCGAAGATAATATCATGTGGCCTCAACCCAAGGCCTTGCTCAATGCAGCCAACCACCAGATCACACGCTAACTTATTGCTTACTTGCTGGTGATCGCTCTTCATCCATGACATACCGCATGTGTGTTTTGACGTATAAGTGCGTATCTTGAATATCCTCACATCATTCACCCGAGAAGCATGAACCCTCCATTCGCATGTATGTTCAAAGCACACCACAATAAATCTCCTAGAATTTGAGTACAGTACCCTATACTGGAATTTATTGTGAATTACAAATTGGCTCAAAATATACTGGCACCAACTCTTATCCTTAAATGTTTGCCAAACGGCTATGTCGATCGGTTCACACAACGAATCCGTATATTCCAGCATTTCTATATTGGTGAATGCAACATCATCAAACGGCACGGGAACTTGACGAGTGATGAAGTTTGATGTTTCGAGAAGGTTTGGAAGCAGAATGTCGCTTTCATGTCTGATGTATCTTCGGGTGGTGGATGATGACGGCAGATCTGCTGTTGTTGCTAAAGGCAGTGTCATATAATCATAAATGAGGTCAAGGTCACGTGCATCGTTGACTTGGCTACTCACAAAGTTTGATGTTTTAGGCGACTCGGGCAGTTGATCATTTGTTCCTCCTATTTATAATGGACTTGGCTTATATTCAAATTCCACGCCATGCTCCTCAGCCATACTGTCCATGTATGTTTTCATATTAATGTGTTGCATTGTCTTGATGACTAAAGGAATGAATTTTTTCGAACGCTCCAACTGTGTTCCCAGGAACTCTCTGACGTCATTGTCGTCTTCAATTACGGTTGAAGGGATTGATTTATTACAGTAAGGATACAATACTTTCATCCTAATATCACAATCTATTGGTCTATTCTTAATAATCCTGTACATTCTGGATAGAAGCTCCTCGTACGTAGTATCGACACGTAGCAAAATAGTTTTCGTACTTCTACTTTTGTACGTTCGTCATTTGTTTTCACATTCTAACTCTCCGCCATAACAACAAATGATTCTCATAGCCATTACCTGAAAACCAATACAATGACTAATTATCAACAAATCGTTAAACAACGGAAGCTTGCCATAAGATAAAACTCAATTAAATAATAGAAGACTGACAACTTACTTTCCCTTATAGATGAGAATGATACAAAGCTTAAGGAAATAAATGGTAAGCAACGTGTTAAAATTTCAAGTAAACAACTAGAGGTTATATGGATTAGGCCTTCTACAAATGATTTCATGTGGTATTTTATTAAATTAAGCGAGGCTATCTATCATGACATTGAGTGGGGCAAACTGAAAAAATGAGCGAGACAACCTAGAAATTGAGCGGGGCAAATATGAAATTCAACGGGGCAAGCATGAAATTTAGCGAGGCAAACATGAAATTAAGTAGGGCAAACTACAAATTGAGCGGGGCAAACTATAAATTAAGCTATGCAAGCAAACATTAAATCGAGCGAGCATAGCATGATATTGAGCGGGGCAAACATTAAATCGAGCAAGCATAGCATGATATTGAGCGGGGCAAACATTAAATTGAGCGAACCTTATATGAAATTTATTGAGGCAAACATTAAATTGACCTTATGTACCATGAAATTAAGCTGGGAAAACATTCAATTGAGCGATCCTAGCATGAAATTGTGCAGGGTAAACATGAAATTCAGCGAGCCTAGCATGAGATTGAGTGAGCCTTAATATGGAATTGAGTGAACTTCAAATGGAATTGAGCAAGCTTCACACGGATCTGACCAATCAACGTATAAAATTAACTAAGCTAAACGCATGAAATTGACTAAGCCTAACACATGCGCATCAACTTGCATTAAATTGACCTTAGCTAGGATCAAATAACTCCCTCACGAAATTCACTGAAATAAACAACTAGAGCTTATACGGATTAGGCCTTCAACGATACGAATGATTTTATGTAGTGCTTGTTTAATTTTGTGACATTATCTATCATGACATTGAGCGAGGAAAGCATGGAACTTGATTAACACAAATTAGGAATTGATCGAGGCAAGCATGGAACTTAATCAACACAAACTAGGAATTGATTGAGGGAAGTATGAAATTTTAGCGGGAAAATCTCAAAACTGAGCAAGGGAAGCATTAAAATTGAGCGAGGCAAACTTGAAAATTTGAGCGAGGCAAACAAGAAATTGAGCGAGGCAAATTAGAAAATTGAGCGGGGCAAACTAGAAATTCAACGCGGTAAACTAAAAATTGAGCGAGGCAAATATAAACTTCAGTGGGGCAAACATAAAAATCAGTGGAAGAAACATGAAATTGAGCAAGGCAAACTAGCAATTCAGCGGGGCAAAAATGAAATTGAGCGGGGCAAACTAGAAATTCAGTAGGGAAAATATGAAATTGAGCGGGGAAAACATGAAATTAAGTGGGGCAAACATGAAAATTGAGCGGGGCAAACTAGAAATTGAGTAGGGCAAACTAGAAAATTCGACGAGAAAATTTGAAAAATCAGTGGGGCAAACTAGAAATTGAACAAGGCAAACTGAAAATTGAGCGGGACAAACTATAAATTCAGCTATGCAAGCAAACATTAAATCAAGCAAGCATGGCATAATATTGAGCTGGGCAAACGATAAATCAAGCAAGCATAGCATGATATTGAGCTAGGCAAATGATAAATTAAGCGAGCATGACATGATATTGAGCTGGGCAAACGATATTTTGAGCGAGCATAGCATGATATTGAGCTGGGCAAACATTAAATTGAGCGAGCATAGTATGATATTGAGCGGGGCAAGCATTAAATCGAGCGAGCCTTACATGATATTGAGCTGGGCAAAGATTAAATCAAGCAACCATAGTGTAAGACCCCGAATTTTTGCCAATCTGGAGTTAGGCGTCCTTAGGCAATGGGTCAACCATAACACCTTGGTAATTTCTCAGAACTCAATTCCAAAGCCAAAGAAATCATTTAGAATGAAATTCTTTAAAAATTTAACGTGAATTAACTAGCACTACACTAGATTACCTGTGAAATAAGTACCAACCACTTTAAATATGATCTGTAAGACCCAAAACCTATAGAATCATTGACGCTACGTTACCCTAAAACCTAGGATCAAACTCTAAACATGTTTGTTCTCAGAAACCCTTTGAAACTTTGTATTGGATCTAGACCACACGTCGAAAGTCCGATATCTATAATCTTAGACTATTATGACCGTCTAGTTGGACTTGACAATCATTTTGAAAATCAAGCCCAACCGATATCATGAGACCATTTTACTGAGTCCGGAGTGAAGAGAGTGAGAAAAGAAAAATATTTAAAAAATTAATTTAATTTTTAATAAATCTGGCACGTGTCGCTTGCGCGACATTTTAAGTATTCTGACCGTTAGAATTCGACCAAATTTCACCCTCGGATCAGGAAAGTTGGCCCTTACATGTCATAGCACTTATGGCCCTGATCGAGTTTCAGTGACCGCTAAACTGAAACTGGTCCGCCACGGACGATTTGGAAATTCGATAGGACTGAAAACCTAACTGACTAAAGAACCGATGTTAGTGAGCTTAAGTCCGACCGCATTTGATAACAGGACCTCCAGAAATGCTCCGTTGGATCAGAACAGACCCGATTTGGTTATAACACAAGTATACATTAGCCATAAGTCTATTTCCATGAATTTCTAGCTTATAAAAAGGCCTTAAACCCTCTCTCACAAATCCCATACGAATTTCAAACCCTACCCAAATCAAGAGAGAGAAAAGAGAGAGAAAGTGGAAGAGAAGTTGGTGATTCTTCCTGGGATTCTTTCCAGCTTTGTTACGTGCCTAATCCACCCCTCCGTATCGCTTTTCCGGTGACTCCGGCTTCGTTCTTAGGTAAGAAAGCCTAACCCTAACCTGTTCTAGGATTTCAATTGGTGCAAGTGATGAAGTAGCTAACCTAGATCATACTGTAGGTTACCAATCAGTCGTTGACAAAGACTTGGAGTCTCTATTGAATTCGTTATACTTCTACGGCGTAAGGTGTGGATTTTAGATGCTTAGATTACCTGTTTTCAAAGCTTTCAATGCCGTTTAATGGTAGATTGTTGACAAGAATGCTATTTGACATGTAAAACATGCTGTCTGTTTTTTATTTTGAATACATACGAAGAATATGAGATTTAGGGTATTTTGGGTATTTGTAAGAAATACTGTATACATACGTATTTTGCTTATATGATTGCCATGAGTATTTACCATGTACCTATACTAGTTATGCGTGTATGATCTGTTTGGCGAAGAGATTCGCCCTAATGCACATTTTGGCCGACATATGTTATGTAGACTAATGTGTGTAGACTAAGTGTTTGTATAAATGTTTGTATAAGTGTTGAGTAAATGAGGTTGTAGATTAGCGTTGAGATTGGATTCTCAACTAATTTGATGATGTACATGATTACCTCCATGCTTGTTGTATTTGGATTAATTACCTTATGTTTGAAATACTCGTGTATGGTTAACTGCTTATGATGTATGTTATAACATGCTGATAACATGCTGGAATTACTTATATTTCAATTCTGTCTCTCTCATATGATTATTGATTTAAATTACAAGTGTTTGGGGCTATACTCTAGTCCAGACAGTCGGTAACAGATTTGAATTCGTGGTTAGATTCTATTTGCCATGAAGGACGCGTTGACGAATCCGAGTCGTGCTTTGGTTGACGGCAGTGGTTAGGCCACATGAGGTGTTTATACACTTCATGTCGTTCAGCTTGAGGTGCACTCGTACTAGTCGAGCTCGTCAAGCAACTCGACTGACCACTGTAAGTTCACCTTGTATTGGTCATAACTGCTTGAACCTAGGGTACTGAACTTACCAGTGATAACCCTGATAACCGTGGTACCTTGATCCACTAAGACTCATGAGCCGGGCATGGTGGTATGGGACACCGTGGTCGAGCTGTCGGCCTACGATGGGGCCACGAGCCTCCCCATAGTGACCAATGAGCAACATAGACTCGTGAGCCGATTATGGTGGTATGGGACACTATATTCGAGTTGTCGGCCTACACTGATAAGGTGATGGGGAAGCGGTGCAAGGAGTGCGTGCAACAGCCCTGGTAACCCTTTGTAGTGACCTCGAGCGTATTCTGAGTTTACGTGAGGCGACGACCCTTCCGTAGCAACAAGAGTACAACTAGGCCTGTATTGATAAGGTGATGGGGGAGCGGAGCAACGAGTGCGTGCAACAGCCCTGGCAGCCCTTGCAGCGACCTAGAAATATATCATGGTATGAGACTACTAGGAGTGACGACCCTAAAAAGGATCCTTATTGGGAATGATATAAGGAAAGTACCATAGTTTCTCAATCCTGCTATATGAAAAGGACTAATAATAACTCGGTAATCATATTCATATCGCACTACATGTGCCTGGAAGATGTGGAGCACTGAGGGAAGAAAGCATGCCGCGGACGTAAGATGGTGTCGCATGAGGGAGTATGTTGGCGAGGGCATGCATCATGTCATTTCATTCTTGCATTAATCACAGTATTTAGGAATGTTTGATTTGTTTGCTTTATTATTATCACTTGATTGATTTGATAACATGTTAACCTTTTCTTTATGATTCCACTGAGTTGGCCACTCACTCCCACGTTACGGGACGGTGTTGTACACACCAACCAGTCCCTGTTTTAGTTTCAGATGATGGTGCTGCTTGGGAAGCGGAGCCGGACTTGTATGATGATGAGGAGAATTTCTCCTTCGCGTTCTGATCGACGGGATTACAGGGAGGTTGATTAGACGTCATGACACTTGTCATTTTATATTTTTGGAGCACTCATGTATATTCTTTTTGATCATTTTTGGAGTATACATGTATATGTTTAACCTGGTAACATGTTCACACTCTGGAGACTTACAACAGTTCATATATTTTATATATCTATCACATTCTTCTGCTTGCTAATTTAACTGTCTCTGGAGTATGATATGTTGTTTTGGCTTAATCCACTTCATGTTTTATGCACTATTACAGCCGACATTCATTCATCATTGAAAATGTTGTATAAGTGATATTCTGAAACTCGGGAGTGGATTTTATCCTCGACCCCCGATTTTCGGGACGTTGCACATAGCATGGTATTGAGCGGAGCAAACATTTAATCGAGCGAGCATGACATGATATTGAGCTGGGTAAACATTAAATTAAGCAAGCCTTATATGAAATTTTTCGAGGCAAACATTAAATTGACCTTATCTACCATGAAATTAAGCTAGACAAACATTAAATTGAACGATCCCAGCATGAAATTTATCGAGACAAATATTAAATTGACCTTATCTACCATGAAATTAAGCTAGGTAAACATTAAATCGAGCAATCCTAACATGAAATTTACCAAGGAAAACATTAAATTGACCTTATCTTCCATGAAATTAAGTTGGGCAAATATTCAATTAAGCGATCCTAGCATGAAATTGAGCAAAGTAAACATGAAATTCAATGAGCCTAGCATGAGATCGAGTGAGCCCTAACATGGAATTAAGTGAGCTTCAAATGGAATTGAGCGAGTTTCACATGGATTTGACCAATTAATGCATGAAATTGACTAAGCCTAACACATGAAATTGACTAAGCCTAACGCATGGAATTAACCGAACTTCGCATGCAATCCGCTTGTACGAGCCTAGCATTTTTTTTAAGATTTGTACCTCTGACTACCGTAGTACCGGTCAAATGCAGGTTGAAAAGAGGTGCTTTGGAGTGAGAGAATATTTTGAACCTTTTTAAGAATTGCAGATGTAACCAGTTCGTGGGATTTCACGTAACCCTAGCCAATATGAAAAATGACAAATGTATAATGATGATATCTAGATGATTCACGGAGATTCCAATCAGAAAAATGAGAAAAAAAACCTCCATACGTTAATTTTTCGTTACAAGAGAGTGAAAGGCAGTTATTTTAAGAAGGAAGCGCCTGTTTTTTTGGTTAAGGGGAGTGAAAGCAACGCAATGAAAAGAGCAGTGAAAAGAGGAGTATTTTTGTCTTGAATTTCAGTGTCTATATGAGCAGGTCTAAGTTTGTATGTGAAGTTTGTTTTGCTTCATAAAAACCAATGGATAAAAGGTGGAGTCTACAATTATAAATTTCTCAGATTAAAAATGCAAAACATATAGACGGCGTGGATATAAAACGGAAGCAGATTGCGTGGAAACTCACTAAGCAGAGCGTACCGAGTAAACTCTGTGAGATCCATCATGATTTATGTATTTTATCTGCTCTATCTATCTATTTTAACAGATAATTTTAAAGCTTTAACCTAAAAATTAAGTATATACAATGTTCAAATGGGCTACACTAAACCAAACAGTTGAATTGAAAGTCAACAGTTGAAAAAGTCTCGAGGGCTTTAGAAGTTTTAGATAATTTATTTTCCATCCAAGTCCTTGATATGGTCATATATACCTAGATGAAGTGAAAAAACAAATATAATCTGGATCTAAAACTTCTGTGGTCCCTAAGAATTTTGCCAACGGTAGAGATTTAACTACCACCGTGTTGTCCTCCTGAGACTTAGATTTTCTGTATTTTTCGGATAATGTTTTTAAATAATATGAAAAAATTGAACGGACGGTTTAGATAAAGTTCATAAATCACTGTGGCCCCTCAGTGGTCATCGGAGCCTCCGCCTGTCCCGAGCCCCGAACAGGCGGTGGTAGTACTAAATCGGCGCGCCTCCAAGTCGCTCTACACATGTGACACGTATGAGTCCGAGATTCGGTTCGAAGAGACTTGATGACGTGGAAATGAAAAGGATGGCTACGTAGGACGTCAGGAAGGGTGACGTGTTAGAGAGCGGATTAGGTGCGGCCATTATTGTAGGGACATATTTATACATTCTATATGATCTACACTGTCCATTCACCATTAAAATCATTTAATTGGTTGTGAGTATTTTTTTTATTAAGCTGATATTTTGTTTTTCCGTATCTAATTTTATAGGACGTTATCAAATAAACTCACGGAAACAATGTAAGTTTTGAATGGTGGGACCTTTAATCACTATAGTTTTTTATAATACGGTTCACCTGAGATATATATCTACTTCCTTTATTTGACGATGGTTTAAAATAATCTGAAAAAACGGATGGACGGCATGGGTATAAAATACGTACATCTAGATGGGCCCCACGGTAAGGGCTGCACCGTCGGCAGTGAGGCCGGGGACACCTAATCCACTCCTGACGTGTTACGGGTGCAGGTGCTTGTTGCAGCGAATCAAAGGGGCAGAATTGGAACTATGCCAGCCTTGATTTTGGTCTCGACGTGCTTGCATTGGGACAAGGAAGAGAGAGAGAAGCATTTTGTTCGTTTATATAAAGACGGGAGTTATCTGTAAGAAGAAAGTGAAATAACTTCCATTTTCTGGTTGTTTTGGCCTTCTCCTTCCAAAGAGAAGTGGAAGAAGAAAGAGAAGAAAAAGAAGAATAGAGAGAATGCTTCGATGCACCCAGCAGCAGGGCACGGACTTTTTTTCTTTTTTCCTTTCTCTGAGAGAGAGAGAGAGAGAGAGAGAGAGTATGGTTGGATGCACGCAGCAGCAACGCACAGACAAGGGTTTTTCTTTACCCTTTTTCTAAGAGAGTGTGATTTTGCCTCGCCTTTGATTGGTCCCCTACATGAATTGTTTTGAGAGGAAAAGTTGGGGAGAGTGAATTTTTTTCTTCTTCTTCTTCTATTTTTTTAGATCTCTTTTTCTTGGGTAGGGTTTTTTTTTTTTTTTTTTTTTTACGTCTTGTAGAGTAGATTACAGTTTAGGGGGGTGTTGTAAGTGAACTGAAGCTTGATGGTACTTGTTTTATAACATATTATGGCTATTTTATAGATGGGCTGTTGTGGGACTTTTATGGAATCAATGATATATGAGTGAGAGAGTGGGACTTTTATGGAATCAATGGTATACGAGTGAGAGAGAGGCTTAAGAGAGATGGCGGCTGGGAAGCGCCCGGACTCCATGGGGCCTACGGTCATTTATGTGTTTTTTATTCATGCTATTGTTTGAAATTTTACATAATTATATTTTTTATAAAATATGAAAATTGAAAAATTCAAGTTAATCTGAAATAAGGACAGGCTGAAGCATATTTGGAATGCTGTCCTTAAAGCGTTATTTGCCCCTACTCAAGTGAATTGAGTATGCTGAAAAGGTTACAGGCAAATCGCTTCTAGGATACGACGAGTCTGGAGTGGGTCTGTGTTCAGCAAATACGAAGGCCCACCAATGGAACGCCGTTACACAGTCTAGCAGAAATACATAAAAAGAAAAAATCCCAGAAGAAAAAGAGGGAAGAAGAATATTTGGAACTTAAACCACTGCATTGGTCTGTTTTTACTGATCTTCAACTACTGATTCAGATGAACGTTCTAGACTATACCGCTGGTCTAATTTTCAAGCAATGGTTCAGACGAACCTTTCTATATTGCTGGAATCATTAGTGTATATGAGAAGAGTGGCTTAGGATTAGTTCGTATGGGTTTGCTGGAATGGGTTAAGAGATGGTTTGGAAACCCATCCAGACCCTCTTTTTATAGGCTATGGTGGTTGGGAGTTATGGTCCAGGGACATAAATCTCATTAATGCAATTTCTAACTATTGAAAAACTAGCCGTTTTATGGCCGTTTCTGACTATTGTGCATGGCCCATTACAGCAGTTGCATGCTGATTATTGTGAGAGCTGGCTAGCCGTTTTTTAGCTGAGCACTGAACCCATGCCCGAGCCCGATCCCTAGCGCGGGCGCACGTGCAGGTGTTCCAGTGCATAGTCCATTTTCCTTTAGACCATGTGGGTAAGCATTATAATACTCCACCACTCTCATATAAACTACTTTTTCTTCTCCTCCTTTTCCAATGTGGGACTATTACCAAAACCCACAAAAAAGGTATTTTCCAAAATATATATTATATATTTTTATTATTAAATATTTAAAAAAAAAATTAATATTTTGCAACAGCTATCCATCCATTTTGCTAGCTCATTTTACAACATGAGCATAAAATTGAAGCATATCCAAAGTTCTAATAGACCATACGTCAAAAAACTATGGGATGATCAAGTCTGGTTGGACCTCTCGGAAACAGATTGGCTACTCTGGTGGTCGGTGCTCTGTGGGCTCCTTCATGATGTATCTGTTTCATCCATCCTGTCCACCCAATCTTCAAAATGATATGAGCCTAAAAATGAGGTTGATCCAAATCTCAAGTGGACCGCACATTTTTTATTGAATGCCCACCATTAAAAAATTCTTAGGGGTCACAAAAGTTTTACATCAAAATATGTGTGTGTGTGTGGGGGGGGGGGGGGGGGGGGAAGGTTCTATGCGATGGAGCTCATGGGAACTTCCCATGAGGTTGAGTTGTATGGGCCCATCGTGATGTGTGTCGACCATCAACACTGTGCATTTGATGGGTCCACTTTAAATTATGGGATATCCAAAAAATGAGCCGTATGCGGAACTCAGGTGGGCCATACCATCTAAAATCATGTGAAGACATGCCTAAAACATATAAAAGCACTTGGTGGGGCCACCTGAAATTTGGATGCATCTGAAACTTGGTCTGACCCCTCATCCAAGTGGGACACACATAATGGATGGGGTGGATTTGTGAACCACATCTCTGTGGACCCAACAAATGATTATGAATATTTTAATGGAAGGTAACCCCTCTCAACTTTTATATGTGGTGTGGCCCACACAAGTTATGGATATGAAATGGTGTATCTGATTGATGGGTTAGATATTCGAAATGTGTGACGATGGGCCCACACAACTCAACCTCATGGTAAGTTCCCATGAGCTAGACAGCATAGAACCTTTTCCCATATATATATATATATATATATATATATATATATATATATATATATATATATATATATATATATATATATATATATATATATTCTCTCTTCATCCAAGACTGTTTTTAATGGTGGACAAACAATCACTATAGTTTTCGTGTGGTCCACCTGAGAATTATATCTACTTCATTTTTTGGATCAAGACTTAAAATTATCCTTCAAAATGGATGGATGGCATGGATAAAACACATGCATCATGTTGAGGTCCACATAGCACCAACTACTAGCCATCTAGCTAGTGGCAACATCACTGGCCAAACCGCGTTCGAAACTTCATGAGCTCAATAATACAATGTTTATCTGGGAACCGGATTGGCTGATGTACCAACCACCAACGATATAGCTGGTGTGGGTACGTGTCGCTCTAATACTAGCGCCGATGCTACTGGAGCTCTGGGCTGTTGACAGACAAATGCCTTAAATCTATTTTAGGTCTCTCAACCAGTCGAGCGCCTAGCTCGACCGGTCGAGTGAGCCGCTCGACTCAAAGTCCAGCATGCTATTATTCTTGGTGTCCGAGCCGCTCGACTAGTCCAGCACTACTCGACTTAAAGTCTAGCATGCTATTATTCTTGGTGTCCGAGCCGCTCAACCAGTCGAGGCCTCGGCTCGACCAACCGAGGTTACGCAGATCTTGTGCGGACTGCATAAATTTAAGACGATTTTCAGACTTTTCCAGACTAGGTGCGTAAGTAGAGTTTCCTAAACTATAAACAGGGGTCCCCTAGAGCTATTCTAAAGTATTCTAAGGCTTCCTAAAGTTATTCTAAAGAGTTCTAGGATTATCAAAGGGTGTAGCAAGAGTGAGATTCGAGGTTGTTCGAATCGGGTAAGTCCTCTCTCTTGTAATTTTCTTTTCATAGTGGATTTATGTCGCTTTGTGTCATAGCTTTTTTTCCGCAAGGGTTTTTCACGTTAAACTTTGTATTCTTCTGTGATTGCTTATTACTATTGAATTGTTATCCTAGATCCAGATCTATGTGCATGATTCCGGAGTACAAATCCCCAATAAGTGGTATCAGAGCAATCGTTGGGGCACATATCTGAATCTATAAGATTAGTAATAATGGAAAACGGCAAGCTTGATATTGAGAAGTACTTAGGTAAAAATAATTTTGAGTTATGGAAGGTTAAGATAATTAGCCTGTTAACCAAGCAAGGCGAGATTAAGGCTTTTGAGGAGCGAAAATCTACCATGAAAAATAATGAATGAGAAAACCTTGATAGTAATGCTTTAACCTATATCTATTTATGTCTAACAGATGAGGTTCTCTATAATGTTTTGAGGAAGAAAACTGTGTCTAGTTTGTGGGTGAAGTTAGAGAACATCTATGCAAAGAAATCCTCTGTAAATCGCCTACACTTGAAGCTACAGTGTTATACCTTCAAGATGGCAGAGGGTGGAGATCTAGAAGCCCATATCAGCAACTTTAATAAATTAATGTGTAAATTGCTAGATATGGAGGAAGTGGTCAAAGATGAGGAACAGGCATGTATATTGTTGAATTCTCTTCCTACATCATATGAGTCTTTCAGGGACAGGATGTGCACCGCAAATAAAATCCTAAGTGTTGATACCGTTATCTTAGCTCTTCAAGGAAAGGCTACGAGAAAGCTAAACAGTGACATGGGGACATCTTTCGATACGCTGATTACGAGGGGCAGAGATTCTAAGTGAGGTACAGGATTCTCAAGGCCTAAATCCAAATATAAGGGCATGGGCAAAGGAAAATTAAAGTGTTGGAATTATGAGTTGTCTGGACACATGAAGAAGGATTGTAGAAATCTTAAAGCGAAGAAAGAAAATTCAACAACTTCTTTCAAGGAGGCCAATGTTGTCACATCTAATGAAGAGACAAGTAGTGGTGAAGTTCTGTCTGTGTACATGATCGGACATGTTCACGACAATCATGCAGATGAGTGGATCCTAGACACAGGAGCATCATATCACATGACTCCTCATCGAAGTTGGTTAGCCAATTTTAAGGAATGTGATGGTGAACAGGTTTTTATAGGCAATAACAATGCCTGTAATGTTGTGGCTATTGCCATGGTGAACATCACAATGTTTGATGGAATAAAGCATACCTTGACTTACATCAGGCATATTCCTGATATGAAAAAAAGTTTGATTTCTCTCGGTGCACTCGAGGCTATAAGGTGTAAGTTCACCGGTATTGATGGTGTCCTTAAAGTTTCAAAGGATGCATTAATGGTTATGAAAACGCAGAGGCACAAAAACCTTTACAGGTTGATTGGGAGCACTTCAGCAGGTGGAGTAGTAGTAGCTACTGCAGACTCCACGTCTCTACGTATATGGCATGCTCGTCAGGGTCACATGAGCGAGTGAGGCATGAAAGTATTTTCTGATCGATGTTTGATTTCAACTTTTAAAAATTTTAATTTCGATATATGCGAGCATTGTATATATAGTAAACAATCTAAACTGTCTTTTAAATGTGAAAAATATGTTTGTAAAGGAGTGATCGATTATGTGCACTTTGATGTATGGGTGTCATCGCCAGAAGTTTTCATTGGGGGGTCGTCATGGTTTGTTTCATTCATTGACGACTACTTTAGAAAAGTTTGGGTTTAGTTCATGAAACGTAAATTCGAAGTTTTCATTATATTCAAGCAAAAGAAGGCAATGGTGGAAAAATAGTTATGGCGAAAAATAAAGGTTTTAAGGACTGACAATGGTGGAGAATTTACTTCCACTAATTTTAATGATTATTGTAAAGATGAAGAGATCATCAGGCACAACACAGTACGCCACATGCCCGAGCAAAACGGTGTGGCTGAGCGAATGAATCAGACTCTCCTGAAGAGGGCCAGATGCATGTTAAGTAATGTTGCGTTGGGCATGAACCTATAGACTAAAGCCATTAACATGGCTTGTTATTTGGTGAACTGGTCTCCTTCAACGACAATTGAATGTAAAATCCTGAGAAAAGTATGGAGTGGTCAGAAAATCGACTACTCAGATATACTCATATTTGGTTGTGAGGCTTACTCTCATGTACCGTCAGTTGAGAGGGATAAGCTAGACCATAGAGCCAAAAAGTATATCTTTATTAGCTATGACATTTGTGTGAAAGGTTATAGGTTATTCGACAAGGTCATACGCAAGGTCATCACTAGCCGTGACGTCAGATTCGATGAAAGCTCTCTATTTCACAAGAATGATCAAAAGGAGCAAGAGGAACCAGAAAAGATGATCGTAGATGTCTAGATTGACACAGATAATACTTAGGCAGAGACAGATGCGAAGTCAGAGGTACAGGATCAGATGGAGCAGCCACCTGTGAGAATGAATCCACCGCGTAATCGCAAGTTATCGAAAAGATACAGGGATGACTCTAATATTGCATATGCCCTCATTACAAATGAGGGGGACCCGTCTACTATTTAGGAGGCTCTTAATGAGCCTGATGAAGAAAAGTTGAAGGAGACAATAGATGATGAGATGGACTCGTTACATAAAAATTACACATGGGAGCTAGTGGAGCTTCCTGTGGACCGAAAAGCGATCGGAAGCAAGTGATTTTTTAAAAAGAAACAGGATAGATACAAAGCTAGATTGGTAGTGAAAGGTTACGCTTAGAGAGAAAGAATCGACTTCATAGAGATATTCGCACCGGTGGTTAAGCAGGTGTCTGTCAGATTCGTATTGGCGATGGTTGCCTAATACGATCTCGAGCTGAAACAAATGGATGTCAAGACTGCGTTCCTACATGGGAAATTGGAAAAGTAAATCTACATAAAGAAACCAGAGGGCTACGAAGTGAAAGGGGCAGAGAAAAAATTTTACAGGTTAATGTGGTCGTTGTACGGCCTGAAACAGTCGTCTAGGCAGTGGTATAAAAAATTTGATTCTTTCATGGTGAGTCAGAAATTTATTTGATCATAGGCTTTGGCTATCATAGGCAGAATACCTTGAAAAGGTGTTGATCAAGTATAGGATGGACCAAGCAAAGTCTGTGATCGTTTCCCACGTGGCTCATTTTAAGCTTTTCTCAGAATAATGCTATAAATTAGATGAGGAAAAGTAGGTTCTGTCTCATGTGCCTTATTCAAATGCGGTTAGCAGTTTAATATATGTCATGGTCTGTACAAGACCGGATATTTCACAGGCAGTTGGTGTTGTGAGCAGATACATGTCAAACCCCGGCAAGCAACATTGGCTACTTTGATACATTCGAGGTACGAAAGACTACGTCTTAACTTTTGAGAAAACAGGGGACAAAGTTAGTAAGGTATGTGGATTCCGAATACGCAGGCAGTATAGATTCCAAAAAGTCTACTTCAAGATACTCGTTTGTACTAACGGGTGGAGCAATTACTTGAATGTCGAAGCTTCAGTCCGTGGTGGCTCTTTCCACGACTGAAGCAGAATATACGGCAGTAACGGAATCGTTTAAAGAAGGTGTTTGGCTCAGAGGCATGATAAATCACTTGGGACTTCAGCACGAGGCCATGCCGGTTAACTGTGATAGCGAGAGCGCTATTAATTTGGCTAAAAAATTTATTTATCACTCACGTACTAAACATATTGATATTCGTCACCACTTTATCCGACATGTGCTTGAGAAAGGAGGCGTCACACTGAAAAAGATTCACACCAGCATAAATTCGGCAAACATGCTTACCAAGGCCGTTCCTACAGAGAAGTTCAAGTTCTGTGCAACTTCTCTGGGCTTGGCGATGGCGTAAAAAAAGGACGGAGTGTGCACGAGAAGTGTTGATTGAAGCTATGATGTGATGCAGAGATAAGAGAAGAGGACTATAAGCTACACGGTTGAAGATTGAAGGCATAGTAAAGATTGTTGACAGACGGATGTCTTAAATTTGCTTTGGGTCTCTCTGCCGGTCGAGCATCTGGCTCGATCGGTCGAGTGAGCCACTCGACTCAAAAGTCTAGCGTGCTATTATTTTTGGTGTCTGGGCCGCTCGACCAGTCAAGGGGATGGCTCGACCGAGTCGAGGTTACGCAGATCCTGCGCAGACTATGTAAATTTGAGGTAATTTTTTTACTTTTTCGGACTAGGTACGTAAGTAAAGTTTCTTAAACTATAAATAGGGATCCCTAGGGCTATTCTAAAGTATTCTAAGGCTTCCTAAAGGTACTCTAAAGGGTTCTAGGGTTATCAAAGGGTGTAGCAAGGGTGAGATTTGAGGTTGTTCGAATCAGGTAAGTCTTCTCTCTTGTAATTTTCTTTTTATAGTGGATTTTTGTTGCTTTGTGCCGTGGTTTTTTTCCGCAAGGGTTTTCCACGTTAAACTTTGTATTCTTCTGTGATTGCTTGTTACTATTGAATTGTTATCTTAGATCTAGATCTGTGTGATTTCGCAGTACAAATCCCTAACACGAGCTGTACGAACGGTTCAAAGGAGATCAAAGTTACATGGCCCCAAGTATTAATTATATCCACACCATTCATTCATTTTTTGAGATCATTTTACAGCATGAGCCAAAAAATGAATCATATCCAAATCTCAATTAGACCACACCAAAAATAAAAGTGGGGATAATAATTTTCACCATTAAAACATTCGTGAGGCTCACCATAACATTTATTTTCCCTCCAATATATTCATAAGGTCACAAAGATCCGGACGAATAGGGAAAACAAATATCATATTGATCCAAAACTTATGTGACCCCAAAAGGGTTTCAATGGTAGACGCTCAATTCCCACTGCTTTTTGCAATGTGGTTCACTCGATCTTTAATCTGTTTTATTTTTTGGTTCAAACCTTACAATGAACTCGCCAAACGGGTAGATGATTTGGATGTAACACATACCTCATGATGGGACCCACGTAACTTGCTGATGTCAACACACCATCTAGATCGATGTGTGGTACAGTGGCCGATCCACTTCCATTTATTTCCCATCCAATCCATTCATAAGGTCACATGGACTAGACGTGCATGTAAAAAAAAAACATATGTATCACCTTGATCCAAAACCTGTGGCTATGCATTCAATTCCATTGTTACAAGTGGTGTGGTCTACTTGAGCTTTATATATGCTTCAACTTTGGGCTCATCTCCTAAAATAAACAAAAGAATGATATAGGTAAAATACACCACAAGGTGGCCCCATGGAGTCTAGAGAGAGAGAGAGATAGTTTTGAAGGACTTGAAAAGAAAAGAGAACTCCAAGGTATGTTCATGTAAACACGCCACCCTAGGTTGATAAGTTGAATGAGTTTGAACTGATGAATGGTCAACCAAATCTCAATCTTAAACCCTATTTCTAGAAGCCTAAGTCCTATAAACTCCAATCTTAAACCCTAAGGGCATGTTTGATTTTCCAATTCCCTGGGAAATGCCCCCTTAAATGGTAATAATTATTTCCCTATGTAATTGCCGCACTCTTCCCTATATTTGATTTGACGACCTACTTTTTCAATGTAAAAATGGAGAATACTATAAAATATTTGTGGGTCCCATCATGATGCATATCATATATCCACATCATTCATCCATTATGTCGAGATAAATTTACGAAATAAGCCAAAAAATGAGGCATATCCAAAGCTCAAGTGGACCATGCCATAGAAAAATGTGAATCAAATACTTACCATTAAAAACTTCCTGGGGCCACTGTTTCTTTTGGTATGGGCCAGTTGAGTGTTGGATCTACCTCATTTTTTATCTCATGTCTCAAAATGTTGTGGTAAAATGGATGGACTGAACAAATATATCATATACATCAAGGTAGGGTCCAAAAATTTTAAATACTTGTTTTGAACCAGTTTCCACGACATAAATTCTCATGAATATTCAAACAGGTGAAACGGTAATAATTATCCATTTCCAGGGTATTTACACCCACACTTAAAAACCAAATAGGCCCTAAATTCAGCACATTCAACCCAGTAAACCCAGTCAGCCTAGTCCTAAACCATATGAACCTAAAGCCCTGGAGCCTTGAATCAGCTCAGCAAGTCAACTCACACAGTCAACCTACCCAATCTAACAACTCAGTCAACTCACCTAGTTACTCCCAAAACCAAGCCCGAACCTAAGCCTAAAAGCAAGCCCGAACAAAGAAATAGGTAAAATCTCAAAGCAGCAACCTTCACAGCAGATCCTCCACAAGCTTAAAGGAGGCTACCTGCCAAAGTATGGAGTCTAAGTGGGGACCAGTGACGACCAGCTTGATGCTGGCCACATGGCACTCCCCCTCTTTGGGGTGACGTCCCTCAAGCATGTGAAATCTCTCTTTTTCAGATCCTAAGTATGTGGTTGAGGTGTATTTACTCTGAAGCCCATCTCCTTAACTAAGATTACACTTTTACCACCTCATCCAACCCATTAGATGATGCCATGTGGCAATCTACAATCCTAACCCTTCAACCACCTTTTGCCCCTAGGATCAGCAGAAATTACAAGAAAATCGGGTTTGGATGCTATAAATAGCTCCTTCCCCTTCTCAATTCAAGCATCAGGAATTCAAAATGAGCTCCCCATTACATCTAGTAGATCCCAATCCACTCCACTAAGGAGACAAAGAATGAGAGAGAAAGATAGAGTCCAGCCCTAGTGTAGCTTAGCCTAACTAGAGTCCAAGCCTCCTGAGCCACCTAAGTTCAAATCTGAGCCACTCGATCTAAGCCTTGCAATACTACCGTTCATCTAACCATTCAAGCATTAATTAGTTTTATCAAATCAGAGCATAAGCATCGTGCAACACTCATTCCCTTCTTAACTCCCTTGCCCTTTATATACATCAATATTACATTGCATTTCATTATTTTCTTGTATCTAATTGGCGGGCATATGCTCTGAGACTTGCGAATATAATCGGAGCATGTCCATCAAAAACCTTAGTATCTAATTGGCGGGCACATGCTCTGAGACTTGCTAATATAATCGGAGCATGTCCATCAAAAACCTTAGCCAGTTAGCCGTTGTTTTATCATAAGCATCAAGACAGCATCATCTCATACATCACCTTTTTTACATACTTTGCACCCTGCACTCGATCGTTTCAAATGTATGCTCTGTGGCTTGTCGATGTAATCGGATCCTGCTCATCAGAAATTCAGTTCAATCAATCATCACTGTCATTGCATCACATTACACTTTCTGCACAAGAGAACTAATTATATTCCTCATAAATTAGTCAGATCTTATGATGTAATTAAAACCGTATATCCATTTAAACATAGGAGGTGCCTAACACATTCTCTTTCTGTAACTGCATTCCTTTACTTGGAATCTCTATAATGCAAACTCACGAGTCATCTTAGAGTTAAGGATATTCGAGTTCTCAATCTTAAGGTTTCTACAATGTCTAACCAACTATAAAATCATAATAATTAGCTAGTAGCAACTCTGGTCAAATATAACACATTTTACCCCCAAACAAAAGTCTTCGAACGAGGCAACCAATGGAAGAGATATTTGATCTCCTGCCCTCTCGAAAAATCTACCCTTCAACTTCCACGGAGTTCCATAAGAGAGAAATTAAAGTAAAGAAAACGAAATGTGCGGTGATTTTTTCTAGGATGATTTTTCATGACATTATTCAAACATGGATTTACACAAATTTCAATTTTAAGGAAGCTGTTTGAATAGCAAACAATCTTGTATTCCGGTAGCAAAGTTCATCTCATTTCTTGTGCATAAAAATTTAACTATAAAAAAAGTAATGACACGTTTAAACGACTATTTATCCAGCAAGTAAAACACAGGGGTATAGCTAATTTGGCTGGTGAGTGGAGGTAGCTGGTGTCAAAGCTTTGTGAGCTCCACCATGATGTATTTGTTTTATCCACAGTTTCCATCCATTTGGACAACTCATTTTGTTGGGGGCCTTGCACAAACCTTAGGATCTAGCCTCCCGAACAAAACAGAATTATGAGATAATAATTACAATGAAATAAATCAAAGCATCAATCACACACCACACAAGAGATTTTTACGTGGAAAACCCTCAAAGAGGTAAAAACCTCGGGACCTCGTCCAGATCAACAATCCACTATGAAGTACAACGTTACAACCTTCTTCACTCACGAAAGAGTGGATAAACAATAAGAGAATAAAAAAAAAACAGAGAGATCTGACCGATTACGAGAACATAAAAGCACTAAGACGACGGCTCCCTTCCACAAGCTTCCTCTCTATCTTTCTCTCTCTCTCTCACCTTTGATAGCCCTCTTGCGTTTTTCTCATACCCTAGAAAAACTCTAGGGACCCCTATTTATAGTTTTAGGAAACTCTTTTCCGCATCCCAGTTGCAAAAGGACTCGGATTCGCAAAATCGCGAAACGAATTTGCGTAACTACGACTAATCATAGCTCTCATACGATTGGTCGTAGACCTCAGAGAAAAAACAACACAAACAAAAAAAATAGCACAAACTCGCTGGTCTTTGAGTCGTGCTAGGGCTCGAACCTACGACCGGTCAAACGCCTCCTACGACCGGTCGAAGGCCTCCTACGACCAGTCGAGCAACACGGTGAATTACTCCGATTTTTTATCCATTGCTTCATCTCTCCTCTGATCTAAGGAGAAAAAACCCCATCACATTTTGCCCAAAAATGATACAGTTCCAAACCTCAAGTAGAATCATGCCACATGAAATAGTGAGGAGAATAACGTTCACTATTGAAACCTTCCCAATGGTGCCAGCGAAGATTTTTATTTTCCATCCAACTTGTTCATGAGGTCACATAGACCCGGATGAACGGAAAACACAAAATCAGCTTAATCCAAACTTTTCATGGCCCTCAATCACGAAAGTTTTTATGGTGGCCGGCCGTTCAATCACCCATTTTGTGTGGTGTGGTTCACCTGAGATTTAGAGCTGCCTCATTTATTGGCTTGTTTCATAAAATGACCTGAAAAAAATGATGGATGGCATAGATAAAATACACATATCATGGTGGGGTCCACATAGCACCTACCAGTGGCCACTAGCTTCCGGCCGTGTGAGTAGCCAATCCGCGTCCCTTTCCATCATGGCCAAAAGGAAATTAAAAAATAAAAATCAGCTAGATCCTCAACTCAGGTGGGCCACACCACATGAACAAATGAAGATAGTATACAAACCGTAGGTTTGTGTGTTGGCCACCATGATGAGCATCTTTCATCAAACCAGTTGATTAGGTGTAAAGGGATGAAGGTAAAATACAATAATCAGCTTGATCCTAGCGAGCAACATTGTGCAAATCCAGAGGTTGTAGGAGTAGTTTTACACTGTGGCCATTGCTGTGGCTCGTCAGAGGTTTTTTTTTTTATAGGCTGATCTGTATATATACGGTTAAGATAATGGTTGGCATCTGATGGACGGAGTGGATTTCCGTATAAAATACGGTGTCTTCAACAGGGCTTGGTTGTAAAGGATGAGGATTGCAGTAAGTCGGTATGCTACACTCTGTGGGGCCCACCATAATGCATGTCTTATCTAAGCCACCCATCATCATGAGGCTAAATTGAAGCATATCCAAAACTAAAGTGGACCACACCATATGAAAAATCAGAGATAATGACATCAACCAGGTAAAACCTTTGTAGGACCCACAGTGATGTTTATTTGTCATCCAACTTCTTCATAAGTTCTCACTATTTCGTGTTGTGTGGTCCATTTGAGCTTTGGATACGCTTCAATTTTAGGTTCTTGCCCTAAAGTGAGATACAGGTATAACGGTAATGAATTACAGGTTCTTTAGAGAGTGAAGAGAGTCGATCACACAACATCCCATCATAAATCACAAACAGGTCAATTGTAAAGTGGAGGCCATTCCTAATGAGGAATAATGGTCAATCATATAAACAATCAAGCCGGGTGAAGGCTCCTTGCTCATGCTACCGTGGTAGACTCTTAGGAGTTTCAACACCTGGTCAAGGGTTCGAGTACCCATAGGCGGTGAAATTTCAGTATAGCGTGAGTGTGTGGCGGTGAAATTTCAGTATGGTTGTTGTGCATGTGTTATAAAAAAAAATAGAAAAAACAATCAAGCCATCAATTTTTTTAAAACGAAGGGATAATAATAACTAGGTCTAGCAAACTAAATAGTTTATTTAGTTTATTATGGGTCACTAACTCTGGGCCTGTTTGGGCAGCTGTATTAGGTGAGATTAAGATGGATGGAATTGTAAAAGTTGCAATAAATGTAAATGTAAGGTTTTGCCAGTGGATTTGGTTTATCCCATGTTTGGTATGTAAGTATAAAAAAAGTAAATCCTAAGATTTAAATTCAAATTATGTTTAGATTGAATGTGGATGCAGCAAAATCCACCATCCGTAGATACGTTGAATGGAACTATCACAAGCCACCGACGTGACCTTAGTGTGTTGGCATCAACAAGTTTTGTGGTCTCCGCCGTAATGTATGTGTTCTATCTATGCCGCCCATCCTTTTTGCGAGATCATTTTATGGCATGGGCCAAAAAGTGAGGAAGATCCAGAGCTTATGTGGACCACACCAGTAAGCAGTGGGGACAGTGACGCCCACCATTGAAACCTTCCTAGTGCCCACCGTGATGTTTATTTGCTATCCAACTTGTTCATGAGGTCACAAAGAACTGGATGAAGGGAAAACACAAATATCATATTGATCCAAAACTTCTATGGCCCCTAAGAAGTTTTTAATGGTATGCGTTCAATCCCCATTGCTTTTTATGGTGTTGTCCATTTGAGCTTTGGATCTGCCTAATTTTTTGGCCCAAGCCCTAAAATGATATCGGAAAATGGATGGATGGTCTAGATATATCCCATGCATCATGGTGGGATCCACATAACTTGCTAATGTCGATCCCACACCTATTCCCTAGATCGGCATGGTGCAGGGCGGGATGGACACGGTATGTTCTGAATTTCAGATGAATTTGGAAAGCAATGTTGAATTTTGAGAGACATTCTCGTAACCCTTTCTAATACAAGGCTCATGTTCCAAAGCATATCTAGATAATTTTGATCTAATCTCACACGCATTCTGAAATGACATCCCAAATTCCAAAGTGGGATTAGTAATACAATCTCATCTAATCCAGCGTAATACCACTGCCCAAACAGGCCCTAAACTAACACATCCACTAGCACTATTCTACTATGTTTTTTCGTTCTACAATCCTCCTCCCCTCCTAACAAATGTATACTTGTCCTCTACTTTCCATTTTGTTTTTTTCCCATCTTTTACATAACCACAATTAGTAGCTCATCAAACATTATCATGTGGGATATTTCCTTTTGAGGATATCATAGAAAATGAAAGGAAAGGAGAATTATACATCCATTGCCTTCACGAACCAATTACTTCTTTAGGGCACGCACACATTTTATTAGTGACCTTACTTCTAATAGTGTCTCAACATGCCTTCTTTCCCTTACCCATGTCCTTTTCTTTACCATTATTATTAGGAGGGTTAATTAGCCATTATGATTGTGGTCCCTCTTACTGTCTTACATTTTTGATTATTGGGCTTGCCACCAAAGTAGCCCTCAGTTAGCCATACCTCACGCCTTATAGGTCATTGAACATATCAAGTTATTTTTTATTATTTTTTTAACACACGCCCACACACTCACACCACAATGAGATTTCACCACTATGGGTAGTTGAACCCATGACCTCATGTTGAAACTCTTGTGAGTCTATCACCAAGGCATAAGTAAGGACCCAACAGTTCAAGTTACAATAGGTTGGGGAGATCATTAGCTCCCTAACACGTTATTTTCCCTCAAATCTCCTCTCTGAATAACAGTACATCTACATACCTTAGGCTAAGACCATTGAATAGGGTTAACCCGTTGAAGATATTGGACATGTGAGTGTCTTTCAAATAAATCATTATATTTTCAAGATCTCTCCTTTGCTTTCATGAGCAACTTAGTATATGCAAACCAAAAAGGTTTGCAATCCTTTTATAGGCCAAGCTTCAATCCTAAAACTCTGTTTGGTTCCCCTCACATCCACCATCCATCATGTAGGGCCAACCTTTGGTGTAAATTATTCATCGTGTGGCCCCACCTTTGATGTGGATCGTGCATCAAGCAGGACCCACCTTTAATGTGCACAGTTCATTAGGTACGGGCCACCTTTGATGTTAGTCATCCATCATATGGGGCCCACCATCAATGTTATTGTCCATCATGTGAGGCACACCTTCAATATCTACTGTCCATCGCGTGGAGCACACCTTTGATGCGGATTGTCCATCATGTGGGCCTACCTCCGACGTGGGCCGTCCATCATGTGGGACCCGCCTTAGATATGGACCATTCATCATTAGGCCCACTTTGATGCAGATCATCCATCATGTAGGGCCCAACATTATTAATTGCCCATCATGTGGAGCCCACCTTCGATGTGAGTTACCCATCACGTGGGCCCTACCTTCAATGCAGGTTACCCATCATGCGGGGCTCACCTTGGATGTGGGTCATTCATCATTAGGGGTGGACATTTGATCTGGAAGGTCCATCATCTGGGGCCACCTCATTATGAGCCAATGTGAGGCCCACTAGATCATCTATCCATTCATTGAATGATTTTCCAATCTCATAAACTTATAAGGGGTTCATGGCCCCCAAAGAGAGCATACTCTCTTAAATAATTTCCTAAGTTGTTGTGTCACCCATGAAAATGAAGGAAATAAGTTACTTTTGGAAGTTAAAAAGTAATAAAAAATTTATCTTTTCTAAAAAGCAATTTATTTAAGTTTAATAACCAAACTTAAATGATTTAAGAAAAGTAACTTATTAACTTACATAACTTAAAAAACCTACTTATTTGCCCATTTGGATACCACCAAATAAGTTACTTTTTCTACCTATATAACTTATTTCATATAAGTTTGGTATATGATTAGTAATAAGTAACTTTTTTAGTTAAAAGTTATTTAATCACTTCAGCTCATTTTTTAAGCTTTTCTACTACTCGTAAGTTGTTGAAGAGAGAATCAAGAGACACAAAAGAGAGATGAAACTAATGAGTATATTGTTTACCAAACATACTTATATGCTTAATAAGTAGAAACTAAGATAAGCAACTTGAGACATAAGTAGCTTATCTAAAGTAACTTACCATCCAAAGTTAATAGAGCTTATCCAGCACAGCACATGCGATGTACCCATTACATAATACAAGGCTGTAACACCCAGTTTGAAAAATGCAGGCCCATAATGGGCTGATAAGGAGCCAATATATTTTTTCCTTTAAAGAAATTGATCATTATGAGGGCCGTAACAGCCATCATGGCCCGTATCATAAAAGGTCATTCGACCTGCTGTTATGCCAGCCATTACCATTACCTAATACCATGACCACGTGAACCATCTCCTACAAAGCAACTAAGCCCACGCGTCATGCCTGGCAAGAAATCAAATTCATCGCTAACTTTCTGTAATCAAATGCACTCTTTCAATTCAGAAACTTTTCAGTGTTGGGCTAATTCTTGTTTTGATTTATATCCTATTTAATTCTTTCCATCACAAAATAACATGTATGCTTATCAGTGAGAGAGGGAATCATTGACTACACGAGCATATGAAATCTAACTTCATCTCTTATAATCCTATGAAATGCAAAAGCACCAATACATCAAAACAGAACAAGAAATAACCGGTTAGGATGAATTCATTCAGCTGAGCAGCATATGCTATTCCAATTCAGAATTCCATGGTAATAGTACAGCATAGATGAGCATGAGCATGTGATAATCTTCATTACATGGAATGCAGCTGGTGAGACTTCACATTATGTTATACACGGATAACAACAGCCTGAAGCTCGACCCAGAATAAGAGAAAAATCATCGAATCATCAATAAGTAGGTCTAAGATGTGCGCATCTCAAAGGCAGTGTACATCTCCCTCGTATTCTTCCTTCAACTTGATTTCTGGATAGAGCTGCAGACAGAAGTGTTCTTCGGGAAACAGGTCATTGGTTTCTTCATTACCTGAAAGAAAAGAAATTTTAACAATACCATCCCAACACGAGAGAGCTGAAAGCTGTCCACAGTCAATGTACATCTGACGAGTCTACTGGCATGATTTTTGGGCTGGTCATCTACATGGTAGGTCTGTAGGGGAGTGGGGCCAACAGTCTCCGTGGGCTCCACCCCCCAACGGCACTCTAATTAACTCCCTCCCTCCCTCCCTCCCTCTATAAATGTAGTTTGGTAAGAGGATAATCCCTCTCTCACTTTTTCCACTTCTTTTTTTTGTGAGATCACCTGATCACCTTTGAGAGTGAGTGAATCCTCTTGTAGTTGGGTGAGTGAAACCCCAACCTTGGATGAGTGAATCCTCAAGCCATATAGTGTATTGTCACATCCATTCTCAATCAAAGCAATCATCCCTCTTTTCTTCTCTCTACCAATTTCTTGAGCATTTTCCATTTTCTTGCCCGCTGGATCAGCAGCAAGCACATAGCATAGTTATCTCACACACGTCACAGGTTAGCACATGTGGTTGTGATGAGAGTCTAGTAAAGGTGAGATATTAAGTTATTAACATGAGAGAGAGAGAGAGAGAGACCTGAAATTGGCAGCGAATGGTTGAGAGGAGGTAGCATTTCTGGCTCCAACTCCAGCTTCATAAAATCTTTAGAGACTTTGTTAGCTTCCTAATTTATACCAATTTCGCGATGTTAGTTCTACAAATTCGGACCAATAGCTGCTTTTTCTACCAGGGGAAAAAAAAAAAGGGATTGCAGTTACTGAAAGTTCACTAGAAGTAAGGAATACTTAGCATGGGAAAGAGACAAATCCTCTTCCTTTTTGTTATGGTGGACCTTAAACTTTGAAACGTATGAAATTGCTAACCATCAAAAAGCAAACAAACGAGTGAACAACAAAGAAATACTGACACAGGAACGAAACCTTAAAACAAGGTATTTTATGTGTAAAACTGAATGTTTCATACATCCAATGTTATCAAACACAATACTAAACAGTTTGAATCCTGCCATTGGATCTACTATGAAAAATTATCGAATTGCATTTGGGTGCAGAGCGAAATCGAATCGTAGGATTTATGATCAGATTACACGAACTGATGAACAACAAAAAGTCCACGGTGCAACAGTGACGGTGATTGTTTGTTTGGATTCTCTATCCTTTTCTTTTACCTTCTTTTCTATCTGCATGTTATCTCTTGAAGTGTAAGATGCTCTATATAGCCATAATAAAATCTTTCCTTCTTTAAGAGATGAGATTGAATACGTCGTTCTAGAGTTTGTTCAAGTAACATAGGCCACTACACCCAGATCCATAGCTCAACTGGCAGACTGAGTGGAGATACCTCGTTTCAACACTTGAGGTCTTGGCATCGATCCCTAGCAGGGGTGGCTAACATGGAGTGTGTACTGACATGGGTGTGTACTAACAAGCTAACCCAAAAAAAAAAAAAAAAAACATAGGCCAGACTTCCATCCTACTTCAGCAGCCTCAAAAAATATTGGTCTCATATGCCACAGCTTTATGGCAATCCAAACTGTCCGAGTAATTAATCAATTGTGGATGGAGAAAAAAGAAAACATCACACAGAGAAGACGGTAGTAACCATCTGATTCTGCACATGGAATTTGGACCACCAAGTGATGGGCTCCTACAAGCAGCACAGCTGGAGACCATCTGTGTGAACAAAGGGTGGGCAGTTTGGGTGGGCCCCACTGTGATGTGCATGTAAATCCACTCTGACCATCAGGTGTGTTACCCAATGCTAGGCACAAGAATCGGGCCCATTTTTTATTCACTTGGACCACATGATTGGAAACTGTGCAGTGCAGGGGGGTGCCCACCCTCCAAACTGTTTCCCTTAGTGTGGCCCATATAAATCATGAATGGGCCTGATTTTTGGGCCCCAAGTGTAACTTTAGTCAGGCATCTGATGGTTTGAGTGGATTTCACAGAATCCTCACAGTGGGCATGTAAGAAATAAGGGTGTGTTACCCAATGCTAGGCACAAGAATCGGGCCCATTTTTTATTCACATGGACCACATGATTGGAAACTGTGCAGTGCAGGGGGGTGCCCACCCTCCAAACTGTTTCCCTTAGTGTGGCCCATATAAATCATGAATGGGCCTGATTTTTGGGCCCCAAGTGTAACTTTAGTCAGGCATCTGATGGTTTGAGTGGATTTCACAGAATCCTCACAGTGGGCATGTAAGAAATAAGGGTAGACGTCCCTCTCCCAACTGTTTCTTTTGGTGGGGCCACCTAAATCACGGGTCAGTCTATTTTTGGGACAATCCAACACAAGACCACTAAACTTATGACAATCTTAATAACAAAGAAGTGTTGCACCGCAACTATTTCAACATCAGCCATCTTTGGATGAAAACACCACCTTGCTTGAACATGAAAGAAAATATCAAACACTTTCCCACAACCCAGGAAAGATGTCCAGCCAAATTTTATAGTTATCGTAGATTAAGAAAGATGTAAATATCTACAGATGATATTAATATGCCAGATTGGTATTACTTGGAGCAGCGAAGTAGTAGAATATATGGCATGATTGAGTGTAAAGGGAAAATGCACCCAAATAAGTGTGTAAGAAAATATGGTGGTGGAGGTTTGGCGAAGAAAGCAGATGCACTTTGGAGGAATGTTACTGCAGGAAAATGTATTGGGCATTTTGTAGTATTGTATATTGGCTTGGATATTTGTTGAGTGACAACCCCCCCCCCTTGCATGATTTTTCTGCGTTGATTCCTTCTAATTTAAAAGTCCTTGCCTTGCATCCAGAGGAGAAGGCATTTTGAAAAGTTGAGGTGCAAAATATGGGCTAATGTTGGAATAATGCAATGTCTCTATTGGAGATCATGTGTGATGGTGTACGTGTCTTTGTATGCATGTGATGCAATGTACTTTTCATTATGATAGGCATGTGAGTTTATGTATTAGGAGCTCCTTCAGGAAACCATTCCTTTTTTATCAGGGTTCCTTTAAATAAAATAAGAATAGAGACAGACAGACAGAGAGGCCTTAATCACTCCTCTTTTCTACTCTTCCTTCTCTCAAACCTCTCTTTTCCCCTTTTATACTTCAATCTCAAGGGAAGAACAAAGTAGATCTTTCGAAACCTTTCTAGCAAAGTTTCCACTCAAACAATTATTTTTGAGGTCTATAGATCCCTGAAAGTTGGAAATCTATTGATGATTTGATTCACTAATTGAAGAGATTGGAGACAGAAACCAGCGACATGAAGGTTCAAGTTGCACTAAGGGAAAGTTGATAAAAATGGGAAAAAAGGTTCTCTTAGGAACCACCACTCCAATGTAATCTTGCAAAATAAGTTAGTCTTGGCAAGTGGGATGAGATTTGATCCTCATTGATCTTAGAGGCAATGTCACTATGAAATATGAATTTGGGGGATTCCATAAGTATCACTCACTAGTGTAAAGGTTACTCCTCACCTTCCTGTTGGTTTCTTTTCAAATGTTCAGTTACTAAGCTAAATGTAAATCCACTTTGTCCTTCATGAGAGGCATTTCTGACGTTTACAAGGAAACACGAGAGAAGATACCAGATATGTACTCGGTTCGACCTATAACTTCATACCAGAAATGTAGTCAGTTCTCATTTGTTTTACATTGTTATTGTTTAGCATGTCTTTGAAGTGGTGTTTTGTGTCATTGGCCTTAAGAATATGTTTCGTTCTAGATGGAGTTAAGGACACTTGTTTCTGTTTGTGAATGACTCACCAGATAATCCATTTGTATTTTCTGATTGGAATTCAAACCCACTGGCTCAACATCTACCCAGCGCACACTTCGCCCATGAGCTCAAAAGCCTGTTTTTGAAAATCAGTTTGGATTGACCGACCCCCATAAACAAAACGGGTGTGAAATGGGTATCCTGAAAAATTGGTGTTCCTATTGACCTAGATCAATGATGACATGTTTAAAAGCCCACTTCTTGAATTTTTATTTTTATTTTCCAAAATTTCTTGCATTTTTTCATTTTTTTTTCTTCTATATTTGAACCTTAGAGAGAGCTTAGAAACTCATTTTTGACTAAATAATGGCCTATTTTTTATAAAACACAAGATTTGAGAAGTGTTCCATTTTGGGGAAAATCATAACAAAGCCAACCAACTAACAACACTTTATTTCATCTTCTTCTTCTTCTTTTTTTTGGGGGGGAAAGATGACCATTTATTAGTGAGACCACAAAGCCAAAAGAAAACAAGGAAAAAGAAAAGAAAAGAAAAACCTCAAAGTGCACACTTGCACTATAACCCGCTCTAACTAGAGGCCTCAACTTTAGAAGAAGCCATTGCCCATTCAAAGACACTAGATTTCGCTCAAAGAAATACTCCCCTTGGATTACCACACATGTCTAGGGATGTCAACAAACCAGGTGAGGGCCGGGCCAAGCTTTGTCCAAGCTCGGCCCGCATTCTTCAACATAAGCCCAAACCTAGCTTAGGTGGCCAAAATAGTCTTACTTGAGCTCAGCCCGGAGTACATATATAGGGCCCAGCTTGAGCCCGAGCCCAAAACGGTGCCCACCATATGATAAAAAGAAGGAAAGATCAAAGATTTATTGAGAGAGCAGGAGTTGTGGCTGAAGAGGCAGCCATTCCCACAGAGAGAGATAGAGAGGAAATCGTTGGAATTTCGACCTCAGGAGAAAATTTGCGCCCTAAAAGGATGTATGGATTCCATCTTCCCATCTCTCCTTCTGCAAATCAAATTCCCATTTTGCAATTTCCTTTGATTCCAATCCTACTCCTTTTCGATTATGTCTTAACATTTTAATTTATCTATTCAAACAAATTCCTCCTCAAGATTTCTCCCAATCCTTCGTTCAAAACCCATATCTTAATGCATATTTCAAAATATATTACAAAAGTGCCCTTTCCAAACCTTGACGGGTTAGATCGAGCTAACAAGCTTTTGGACATCTAGTCCAAGCCTAGCTGGATTTAGAAACAGGCTTGAATTTTTAGCCCAAGCCCGAGCCCAACCCTTGGGCCTAACACTCCAACCCGAAGTGGGCTAAGAGCAGAATCCAAGTGGGCCAACGCGACCCATTGACACCCTTACACATTCCGAAAGCATTTGTTGTTCTATTCCTTCCAAATAGCACATAGCACGGCTAAGAGAGAGTCTCCACAACTCAGATCCACCTTCACCATAGCCACTTACATGCCACTACCTAAGGAATTCATCAATCAATCTTGGTAAAACCCAAGAAGCACTGAAAAGCCCGAAGAATCTTTCCCACACCTCCCTAGAGAACGGGCAATGCATAAAAAGATTACTCGTCGACTCCTCATCTTGCTAAGACAAGCATTAATGATAATGAGGCCCCTCTTTCTCAAGTTATTAATCGTTAACACCCTATTCCATCCAACCAAACACGCAAAAGCCACCACCTTAGAGGAGGCCCATAAGACCAAAGGAAGAACGTGTGCACTTCAGCGCCTACACTAGGGCCACCTAACATCATAAAGAATAGAGATTTGATCAAGAACTTCTTGCCTCTAACCACCTTATTGAATCAATCCTTACCAAAAAAGAAACCCTAACAACCGATTCAAGAGAAAAACAAATTCTTCAAATTCGTTCTCATGGAGGCCCATCTACATATGGGAACCCAAACCCCCTATCCTCTTGGGATGAAAAACAAGGATTAACTGAAACATTCAAGATCCACAACCACTTGAGCAAGCCTTGATCTTGAAGTTTCCATCACCAAGCCACACATCCTTTCAAAACCTCACCCTTGAACCATCACTCACCCCTCTTAGAACAACATCTTTTGAGTCCATAAAAGAATTCCAAACTCCCGAAATTCTATTCAAGAAGATCTTTTTAGGCCACCAACCTTCCCACTCCACCCCAAACTTTCTAGATATAACCTCCCTCTACACCAAATCTCCAAATCCATTTCCCCAAAAGAGCCTTGTTCATGAGGCCCAAATTACGAATCCCCACACCCCCTTCCTCTCTCAGCCTACAAACATCAACACACTTCATAAGATGAAATTTCTTTTTCACCTCCCAGCCTTGGCATAGAAAATCCCTTTTAAATTTCTCCAACTTCTCTAGCACCCCCTTCAAGATATTTGAAGAGAGACGGAATAAAAAGGAAGGTATGAAAGCGCCACTTTTATGAGAATAATTCTTTCCCCCAAGGATAAGAGCCTACTCTTCCAAACATATAACTTCCTTTCTAATGTTTCAACGACCGGATCCCATAACTGCTTCTTCACCTTCCCGCTGCAAAGAGGAAGGCCAAATAAGTTATAGAAAAAGACCCCTCGCAACCAAACACTCGAGCAAGAGACCCCACTTCCTCCCTGGACAACCCTATTTCCAAAACTTCTGACTTATGAAGATTCACTGATAAAGCCGACACCACTTCAAACTAAGAAATAGTTATCCTAAGATTATCATCCTGAGAGAGTTTTAAGTTCATAGAATATGATGGTGTCATATGCAAATTGAAGATGAAACACTTGAAAATCCCCTCTATCCACCTTGAAGCCCAAGAATAAACCTTCATTGACCCCTTTAGATAAAGATAGAGGATCCCCTTGCCTTACACCCCTAGCTGATTTGAAAAATCCTTTTGGGGTTCCATTGACCAGGATTGAAAACCCAGCCAAGCCCACGCACTCTAAAATCTAGCTTCTCCATTTAACCCCACTCAACATCCAACACGATATGTTATGGTCACAAGCTTTCTCCAAATCCAGCTTGAAAATTACTCCCCTTTTCCCTTCCCTATGGCACAAATTGATAACCTAATTTGCAATCAATGAGTTACCCAAAATTTTCCTACCTTCCACGAGGCCACCTAAACCTTAGAAATAATTCGATCTAAAATAGCACGAAGCCTAGAAGCAAAAACCTTGGCAAGGATTCTTATGAGACCGGTAGGGCAAAAATCTTTTAGACAATCAACACCTTCCCTCTTCAAAATCAAAGATATAAACGTTGCACCCAACTCTGACGCTAACATGCTATTTTTTGAGAACTCACCAATAAAACCCATAACATCTTTTTTAAGCATGTCCCAAAAATATGGAACCAATTCTTGAATAGCTTTCTTCACCTCCTCCTCTAAAATAAGCCTTTTCAATGATGTGGCCTCTTCAACAAATAATACCTCAAACCCCAAATTATCCAGTCGATGTCTAGTGATATTAGCATCAGAGAGTAATCCTTATAAAAAGACACAATAGCATACGTTTAACTTCCCTTCTTTTTTAACCCCATCCACCAGTTTCAATTCTATTAACACACGATCTTGTGCTAGCGAACCCATGAAAGAACTTGGTATTATGATCCCCCTCCTTAAGCCACGTCACTCGCAAGCACTGCTTCCATTTATTTCCTCCTGCTTCAAGTGATTATCGTAAACTACAATCCCTATGACTTTGCTCTTCATCGGATAACTCTGCCCCTTCTTCTTTGATGTTTAATGCTTGAATCTCTTCCAAAGCACTATCCACTAGTGCTTCGTCATCATGAAAAAACTCCTTCCACATAAGGATCTTTCCTTTTAATAGGCAAAACTTTTGAAAAAGCACAAATCTAGGCTAATTCACCAACTCAACAAAGCCCTCCACTTCTAACCAAGCTAATTCAAATACGAAAGGTCTTAGGCCCCAACTTTCCATTTCCACTTCAAGGATAATTGAGCAGTGATCAGATATAGGCTTTGATAGCTCCCGTTGGTTGGAAGGGGAAATGTATCAATCTAATTGCCCGACAAAAGAAAGGAATCTAGCTTGGTATTCACGGGATTTGCTTGACCATTCAACCATGTGAATCTAACTCCCTCCATAGGCAGATCAACCAATTCATTTTTACTCACATAAGTAGAGAAACCCACCATGCTTTGTGTTATTTTCCCACGAGACGACTTCTCAAAAGAGAACCTAGGAACATTAAAATCCGCACCCATACACCAGTAAAGCCCCCATCTCGCATTAACTAAATCAAGCTCCAATCAAAACGAGTCCTTGGGATCAAGCAAATTTGGTCCATACACCACAGAGAGAACCCATTTGAACCTTAACATCTTGTCACGAAGAACCAAATTGAACGAAAACTCCCCAACCCAGCTATCTTCTTTGAGTCAAAGTGAAGAATTTCATACAATTAGAATAGCTCTAGATGCTCCAATGGCGTCCTTAATAGCCCACTCCTTAGAAGATCCTCTCCAGATATCTTTCACCGCCCTCTAATTCATGTTACTCATTTTAGTCTCTTGAATAACAATCATTTAAGCTTTATATTTCTTACAAATTGCCCCAATCTGAGCCCTTTTTTGGGGGCATCCCATACCCTTAACAAGCCAACTTAAGATCTTCATGGAATCACTCTCTTAACCGCCCCCACCCCCCCCCCCCCCCCCCAAAAAAAAAAAAAAAAAAAAAAAAACCGTTCACCACCCTTTGATCCATGCTACTGATTTCAGTCTCTTAAATAGCAATCAGTAGAGCTTTATATTTCTTACAAATTTCCCTAATCTAAGTCCCCCCCCCCCCCCCCCCCCCCCCCCCCTCTCGGGAGCCTGATGGACCGTCATAATTCGTCGAGCACGCAATCGCTTTCAACTCCCTGATGCCTCTTAGAAAAATTAATTTATCCGCCATTACCACTTCCTTCTCTTTCTGTGCACCCCTTTCTCATATTGTTTGCAATAACACAACATAATCCTCCTCGAAAGAAACTCCTAAGAGTCTACTAACTTTCCTGGCCCATTTCATGCCACAAGCCATAAGAACCCGATCCCCTCTATGATTTGGCAATTATCCTTTGATACATGCATATAAGAAACCTCCATCAACGCGACGAAACTGCCTCCAGCCGAGAGTGCCTGAAGAAGCTCGAGATCATGATCACCTTTCTGACTACCTTGGGACTATTGAGTTTGACCCGCCTCCCCTAACGTAGGGGCATTTTCACAGCGGGCTCAAGTGGGGTGGCCTGTGTGAAGCGGGGGCACACTCGAGGTGGGTGGCCCATGTGAGGCAAGTGGCTCATGTGAGGCGAGATCCATGTGAAGGTGGGCCCACGAGGAGGGTTCGACTAAGGGCCTGACCTGAGCTATGAGATAAAGGGATCGATTTGCCACACTAACAGTTCGAGCTTTTAGAGCAAGTGGTTAGTTGTCCTGCATCAAAAGTAGTATCAGAGCCAGGTTTCGATCCCGGGACCTGTGGGTTAGGGTCCCACGAAGGGGGATCGGCTAAGGGCCTGACCTGAGCTATGAGATAGAGGGATTGATTCACCACGCTCTATCAATTTGAGCTTTTAGAGCAAGTGGTTAGTTGTCCTGCGTCATCCCCTCCACCATTTGAAGCGTTTCGTCCAATTGAGCAAGGAAAGACCATAGAGATATAGAGTTAGTAGGGTGTATGTGTATGTGTATTTTTAATCTGTATGTATGGATCTTTGGGTGTGTGCATGTGCACAATGTTAGGTTATCCTGAGGAGTATATAGTTGTGTTATAGCATTATAATAAATGCGTGTTAGGATTTTTTAGACCTAAAACACACAAAACACATTTTCTTCAAAACTCTTTCTTCTCCTCCTCTCTCTTTCCTTATTCTCTCCTAAGATTATCCAACCTCAACTTAGTATCAGAGCAACTTTCAAGTTGATCGGAACTTACAAGGACTTGCTGACGTCAGCAACCGTATGGCTGACATCAGAAATGTACAATTCGTATAGACTGTTTCGATCAGGAAGAACATGATTTGATGCATCTCAATTTTAGAAGATTTATGGGGATTTTTGTGGAATTTGTGGAGGTCATATGAGGTAAGTTTTGAACCATTTTTCTCATCCGACCAAAAAAAAAAAAACCCAAACTTCAATTTTCTGCAATTCTACTCAAATCAATAGAGATTTCTTGGAATCTTCTACACACGATAGGTCAGTTTTGCCCTATCTAACAGCTCAAGGTGTTTTTTTTTTTTTCTTGCATTAAGGGGGAAATTTAAGTAAGTTGTGAAGCCTATGGTGGTCCGATTGGGTTGTTTTTGGGGCCCCAGGGATTTTGGACATACACTGGAACTTCCAGTGTATGTTTAGGTCGGTGTTTTTAGTATGTGAGATGTTTTCACATTAGATTCAAGTCTATTTCTGATTCTTGAAGTATTTATTTAGTTCTAAGGCTGTTGTTGGACCCCAGACCCTCATCAGGAACTCAGATTTGTGTGGATCTGAGATTCTTATATAGTGTGTGCCTTATTTGAGTTGTTTGTTGTTTGATTTTCTTCTTCGTGGGCCCTTATGGAGGACAAAAACTCTTCTGGATCCAGTGTGAGACCTTCATAATCGAATCCCTTGTTGATTACTACAATCAAGCTGAATAGTAACAACTATCTAAAATGGGCCTAATCCGTAAAGTTATTTTTAGGGGGTAGAGATAGACTATCCTACATATTGGATGAACCTCCAAATCCGTCAGATGAAAATTTCAAGACCTGGACTAAGGAGAACTACCAAGTCATGGTTCGACTCCTTAATAATATGGATTCCACTGTGAACAACTCTGTTATGTTCCTGACCTGGACCAAGAGAATTCGGGACACCCTCCATACATGTATTCAAAGGCACAGAATATATCCAAAGTGTTTAAGTTGATCTCTGATATTGGCAAGTTAATATGATTCAAGACCCCTAAAGGAGTATTTTTTTGGCTCTTTGAGGTATGTGGGATAAACTAGATCTCTATCAGCCCCTTCCTACTGTATAAGAGACTATGATCATGCATGCAAGCAACATGTAAACATTCGAAGCATGCAATTCCTCTCTGGCCTTCACTTTTAGTATCACGGTGTTTAGGTAAATTTAGTCATGCTCTCCTCGAGTTTAGATTTGTTCGAAGCCCTGCAAATCATTATCTTTTCATTTGTCAGTGGCCCACCAGGATTATGGTGCTCATTCTCTACATTGATGACATTTTAGTCATACTGAGGGTACGGTGGCCATTTAGTACTTTCTCAATCCTCGATTTGAGATCAAAGACCTTAAGACTCTCTAGTATTTCCTAAGAATTGAAGTTGCCTAGTCAAAGACTGGAGTTGTGCTCTCTCAGAGGAAATACGCACTTGATCTTCTTTCTAAGACCAGGATGCTTGGATGCAAGCCTGCTGCTACACCAATGGACTACTCAAAAAATCACCCTTGATGACGGTAAACTCCTCTCAGATCCTGGGATATATCACTGGTTGGTTGGTCAACTTATCTACTTAACTATTACCTAGCCAGACGTATCCTATGTTGTGAGCATCGTTAGTCAATTCATGCATGCTCCTCGTACAGCACATCTGACTACAGTGTATTGTACTCTTCAATATCTCAAATCTGCTCCGGGAAAAGGTTTACTGCTTCAGCCACATGGTCATCTCCATCTTTCCGGTTATTCCAATGCTAACTATTTTGGCAGTTTACATGATAGGTAGTCTACATCAGGGTATTGTACATTTCTTGGTGGAAATCCTGTCACCTGGCAGAGCAAGAAGCAGTCCGTTATAGCTCAATCTTCTGCCGAAGCTGAGTATAGGGCAATAGCTCATGCAACATGTAACTAGTTTGGCTTCGCGCCCTTCTCCAGGAACTTGGTTATTCTCCTTTAGGTCCCATTCCATTGCATTGTAACAATCAAGCTGTCATTCACATTGCCAGCAATCCTGTGTTTCATGAATACACGAAGCACATTGAAGTTGATTATCATTTTATTCGGGAGAATATCACTAACAAGGATATCACCACACCTTTTGTTCGCTCTAGCAAGCAATTAGCCGATGTTCTCACTAAATCTCACAGTCGGGATGCTCTTCATTGTATCACTAGCGAGTTAGGCATGGTTAACATCTATGCTCCAACTTAAGGGGGAGTATAGAGATATAGAGAGTAAGTAGGGTGTATGTGTATGTATAGTTTTATTTTGTATGTATGGGTTTTTATGTGTGTGCATGTGCACAATGATTGGTTATTCTGAGTACGTAGTTGTGTTATAGCATTATAATAAAAGAGTGTGTTAGGGTTTTTGTGACCTAAAAAACACAAAACACATTTTCTTCAAAACTTTATTATCTTCTCTCTTTCTGTATTCTCTCCTAAGATTATCCAACCTCAACTAGGATGACTCCATCTGACTAACTTCCATTGCCATAGGAGAGACCAACTCCCTATTGAAAGGAAAGGAGTTTCTCAACACGTTTAATTTGCATGAGGGAGGGGAATAAATAACCATTTCGTGAGAGAGAGAGAGAGAGATGTCCCTCCCCAACGTGTGAGGCCCTCCTCAGCCCAAGTCACACATGCAATTGAAGACACGAGACATTCCCTTGCTTCTACCTCACTAAACAACTTAGCGCCACGTATCGGAATATCTTCGACATGCGAAGAGAGAGAGTGACAGCCATGGTGTGTCATCACGGCTGTTATGTAAAGGTAACAGTGCTAACCATTACACGTTATGGGGTCGTAATGGCCGTTATGGAAAAAAACGACCTGTAACAACCCTGTAAAGGCCGTTACGGCCCCCATAATGGCCATAATAGTCCGTTACAAGGCCAATAAAAGTTTTTTGGGTTTTTTCAACCAAAGAAAAAAAAAAAGGGATAGTAATGGCCGTAACGAGGGCCGCTATGGCCCGTATCGTAACAGTAATGGTGGTGGCCATTACAGAATATCTTGGTGACAGCTATCGTCCTCTCCAAAACTCTCCTCCAGCAAATTAATATTCGATTGGCTTCCGTACATCAATCATCTCAAACATGCACCGTCCTCCCCCTTCCATAAAGACAATGCCGCCCTCCCTTACCCTCTTGAGAACCCCAACTAGCTTCAAATTTTAACGATACGCCACCATGCCACCAAATCATGCTTGACTTCTGTTAGATTAAGGCCTATTTGGTTCATTTTTTTCACTCACATTTTAACCATTGTTGTCGATTACATCACAATTAGAATTGTATGTATTGAACAGATAAACTATGAGTTGACATGGTAAAATGGCATATATTATATGTAATGGGGATGTTGCCCTCAAACCTTTGGGGGTGCTTCAGGCTTCTTTTGCCACCCCCTTATAGTGAAATATGTAAGGGAGAAGTCCCTCACCTATCAATGTTTGGTTTAAGTTGGCAGAACATGCATACAATTACTTGCAATAGTGTGTTGTTCATTATATTTGTGGTTGTAACGACAAATATTTTAATTCTTGATGATTGGTTAAAATCTTAAACTTCAACAACAAAAATTGATAATTAAGCCAAAGAATTAGTAAATTCTAAAATGTTTCAACTCCAAATTTAGAGCTCAAAGACTAAAACTCAAGTCAAGTTGAAAGATAACATTCTTCAAAAGAATGGTCCAATACATCATTGAGTACATGTTAAAGCACAAAAGTGATAAATTCTTATATTTCCCTATTTTATATTTTTCCACATTTTTTAAACCAAAACATTTATGCTATTATGAGCATAAATCGTAAAACACAAGTGAACCAATAGCTTGGATCAGTGTTCAAAATCTCACCGATAGTATTGATTTTATCGCAATAATATCGGTATCAGCGAGTGGACGATATCAAACACCCCTTTTTTGTTTGCTTTCCGAGAATCGACAAGAAATTGTTGATACTTTCGATATTTTCAAATTGTCAATGACAAAGTCGACACTAACCCCATTCAATCCATTGTTCCTACCCACTACCATCACGAGATTGTCGTTAAATATTGACAAATTTTCACTGGATGTTGCACCCAACTCGAAACAAACAAAATAGTGTTTTCTTAAATAACTGGAAAAAATATATATAGAAGAACGATAAGGATGTTTGGGACTTCATCAGGTCTAAGTGTAGGATAGAATTTCGACACCTCTTGTTAAAGCTATTAGAGCGAAAGTCTCATTTGAGGTGGAAATCTTCTTCTTCTTCTTCCTTGCAACGATTCTCTCTCTCTCTCTCTCTCTCTCTCTCTCTCTCTCTCTCTCTCTCTCTCTCTCATGGAAATAAATGAGTTGTACAAGCTCTCACTCTCTCTGTCATTTTCGAGGCTCATTTAATGAGCCTGAAAAAGGCTCTACTGTAAGGGCTCATTTGGGAGCTCATAATTGGAGGTAAATGGAAAATGGAATTGGAGGTGAATGAATTAAGAGTAAATGGCTTACATAGTTGTGTTTGGATGGGATGGGAGTAAATGAAATACATTTGAAATCCAAATATTCTGCTTGGATGGAGTAAATGGGAGGATTTGGAATGCATTGGAATTTTTCGGTATATTCTCAGGAATATATGCGACATCCCAAATCAGCTTTAATATCTCAACTTATTCAGGACCTACCAAAAGGTGTAAATGTCAACATCGTGATATGATAGCTCTTGGAATTTATGTATGTAATTAATAAATTTTTAATGCAGTGAAATTACAAGTAAATACAACATAGCAAACCGACCTTAAGTTAAAAAGGAGTTAAACAATCATATGATACTCTAGCAGTGTATGATGCTTGATACACTAACACTCAGAAATTGTATAGGTGGCATATATATTGACTCGTAATAAATCAACTAAGTTGTAGAACCTATAGTAACTGAGTCAGTCCCAAAATCAAATTGTTTGAACAACCCAAACCTCTTATTCTGGACACTTGTTGAAAATTAAAATAAAATAAATTTTTGTTTAAATATTTTCAAATTTTATTTGGATGAATGGGATGGACAAATGGGATGGATGGATGGATGTTTGGATGATTGGATTGGGCTGATGAGATAGTTTGATGGTTGGATGGATGGATGTATGGATGGATAGATGGGATGGAAGGATGCATGCTTGGAAGATTGGATGGGATGGATGGATGGATGGTATGGTTGGATGGATGAATGGATTAATGGTTGGATGGATGCAAATATGTATTTTAGCATCTCCTGAAGTTTCACTAAAAAATTCCACTATTTTCCCCATGTTTCCCCAATGTTTCTCCTCATTTCCGGTTATCAGCGATAACGATATTGTTTCCGTATCCAACCATCCATTCATCCATCCATCCAACCATATCATCCATCCATCCCATCCAATCATCCAAACATTCATCCTTCCATCCCATCCATCCATTCAACCATCTAGCTATGTCATCCATCCAACCATCCAACTATCTCATCCCTCCATCCATCCAACCATCCATTATCCCATCTAATCAGCGAAACATCCATCCATCTCATCCGTCCATCCAAACATGCATCCATCCCATTCATCCAAATAATTTTTGAAAATATTTAAACAAAATTTTATTTTATTTTAATTTTCTGCAAGCGTCCACAAATCAAAGGTTTGGATTGTTCAAACAATCTGATTTTGGGACTAACTCAGTTACTGTAGGTTCTACAACTTAGTCGATGTATTATGAGTTAATATATATATTCAATTATATAATTTCTAAGTGTCAGTGTATCATACACTGGCAGAGTATTAAACTCCTTTGTAACTTGGGGCATGTTTGTTATTTTGTATTTACTTGTAATTTCACTGCAGTAAGAATTTATTAATTACACATGCAAATTCCAAAAGCTATCATATCATGATGTTGACATTTGCACCTTCTGGTAGGTCCTGACACAGTTACTATAGGTTCTACAACTTAGTCGATGTCTTATGAGTTAATATATATGCAACTATATAATTTCTGAGTGTCGGTGTATAGCATCATACACTGTCGGAGTATTAAACTCCTTAGTAATTTAGGGCATGTTTGTTATGTTGTATCTATTCATAACTTCACTGCATTAAGCATTTATTAATTACATGTGTAAATTCCAAGAGCTATCATATCACGATTTTAACATTTGCACCTTCTAGTAGGTCTCACACAAAAAATAGGGCAGACTTTGTGAGCCCCACCATGATGTATGTATTTTATCCAAGCTGTCCATTCATTTTGCTAGATCATTTTAAGGAATGAGCCCAAAAAATGAAGCAGATCCAAAGCTTAAGTGGACCACACCACAAGAAGCAAGGGGAATAATGACACCACCGTTAAACCATTGTTTTTTGTGGTGTGGTCCACTTGAGTTTCGGATATGCCCCATTTTTGGGCGCATGCCCTAAAATGATTTGAAAATATAAATGGACGGTGGATATAACGCATACATCGTGGTGGGGCCTACAGAGTTTTAACAACGAGGCAAGGTTCCATTTTTGAGGAGCAATTCTACTATTTCCAAACAAATTGCATAAGCAATTATTATGCCTTTACCACATATTTACCTGTATTTACACTAAAACGAACAGGCCCTTGTTTCTTTACAATAGAGCATTTTTCAAGCTCATTAAATGAGGATAGAGAGAATGGGAGCCTTTGCCTTATAAATGAAAGAGAGAATGGGAGACTTTGCCTTGAAAATGACAGAGAGAGTGAGAGATTTTACATCTCGTTTATTTTTGTCAGAGAGAGAGAGTCATTGCAAGGAAGAAAAAGAGGAAGCAGAATAAGATGTCCGCCTCAAATAAGACTTCCACCCCAATAACTTTAACAAGATGTGTCGAAATTCGATCTTGCACTTACAACTAATGAAATCCCAAACACTCTTATCGTTCTTCTATGTTTTATTTTTCAACTATTTACACAGACACTATTCCGTTTCTACCTTGAGTTGGGTGCGCATCCAGTGAGAAATTGTCAATATTTAACGACAATCTCGTGATGGTAGTAGGTGGGAATAATGGATTGAATGGGGTTATTGTTGACTTTATCATCGACAATTCAAAAACTCGAAAATATCAAAAGTATCTGCAATTTCCCATCGATTCCAGGAAAGGAAACAAAAAAAAGGGTGTTCGATATCATTCGCTCGTGGATACTGACATTATCACAATAAATTCGATACTATCGGCGAAATTTTAAACAATGGTTACATGTATTGATGACTTGGGATATGGAAACATGTATCGATATCATCAATACTATGACAAATATTGGGGAATTTATCACTTTTTTAGGGAAACATTAGGATCATGTTAGAATTTTCAGTGGAACTTTAAGAGATGTTAAAAGGAAGATAATACACACTTAAAAATCAAAATATTACAAGAAAACGAACTATAAATAATAGGTTTCCATTAATCCTTAAAAAAAAAAAAAAAAAAAAAAAGGTTTCCATTGTAAAAGGGCCCAAATTATTGTTGTCACACAAAAATATTTAATTAATAAATAGGATGCTAATGCACTAGTTTTAAAGGAATACTGCAATAATTCAACCCAACTAATGCACTAATATAAAACACCCCTAGGAAAGACCATCCCAAAAAAGAGAAGAAGAAAAAATTAGGGTTTTTATATTTTCTGAAATTTTACAAGTATTAAATCTAGTATCGTCGATAATATTGATAAGATCGCACGATATCAATGATAAAGTGCATTTCTTTTCGAAGGGATGTTGTCGATATCTTCAATATTGTTGATGTATGCGATAATACCCACAATATTATCAATATTGTTGACAATATCTTGCAAATTTTATTTTACCCTAGTTTTTGTATCGTTGACTTGGGATACAGATAACATCAATGATACGAGGAACATTGCATACTACAAACAATGCACGCCACAATACTTCACAAATAAGGAATGGAAGCAATTGTATAATGATTTGACCCATAGTTGCGGTCTTGTGGACAGTGAGTGGGAAGGAAAGCATGTTCAAGAGAAAGAGCAACAGTGCTCAAAATGTCAAGAAGTGTGAGCGCCATGAAACAAGAGTAAGAGAACAATTCTAAACTGGTAACTAAGTTAAAATGCTCCTAGAACTAAGTTTGACCACATACCCCTAATAGATTTTCCTGACCATAAGCCATTTGAGTCCATCCACTCAAGGCAGACATTACTTTCTCTACTTTCTTCTCCACACCTGAGTTAAAAATTATAAAATAAAAATTCAAAAAATTAAAAATAATAATAATAATAAATGAGTATGAGCAATTATAAATTTAACACAAAAACCGATAGGTCAATGCAAAAAGGGGAGTGAGTTGAATGTTAGAATAGATGGCGACTAACGTTTTTCCTCAATATCTTTTACAAGGGCATTCAAGTCATTCCCCGAAAAATAAACATGCTCTATCCCTTCCTCGGCCCATTCGTTGCATTGCTTTATTTCCTCATCAGTCAATATATAGCTTTTAGGAACATTCTTTGTGCTCTCATTGCCACGTGAAGCCGATTTCCCCTTTAAAGAAGGGGTTGATGCATTGAAAACTGAAGGTTTTCCAGCCTTTGAAAGATCTGCTAGAGCTTTTCGCTCCTTACGCCCTTTCTGCTCAGGTTTTGGCACACCCACTTTTGCACCAATAGCACCTTTTCCTGAAAATTGAATGCTTATTATGCCATTCTAGATCATAAAAATTTCAAACATCAGAACACTTGACAATTTCTTCACGTAAGCAAAAGAATAAAGAAAAATACCTCCATGAATGTGTACATTTTCATTTTGAATTGCCATAGGCATTTGAGAAGCCATTTACATTTGCTTGAATCAACCTTTGAAGACTTTGTAGAGCCACAAATTATCTGCATTATATTCATATTAAGAAGATGCAATCATATAATCAGCACAAATAACTCAATTTGAAATGTTAAAGTTTTCATTTTTTTTATATTAAGGATTGTATGTTTTCTTTTTTGAATAATGATATTCAAAAAATTTTATGTTTTATTTAAATTGGCTAAAAAAGTAGCTAGTAGATGAAATTAAAGTTTTACAAATTGGCCCATATGCCAACTCATTGAATTATGGATCGGTTTAAAGAGGTCCAACCACCAGTCAACGGTGCCAATGTTCAAAATATCGGTATCGTGTTACTTATCGCAACCTTGGGATACATAAACGTATCGGTTATCGCACGGGATATATCGTTTGTATCTAGTAATTTATCGCGCTTTGTGGGAAACATTGGGAAAATGGTTGAATTTTTCAATGCAACTTCAAGGATTGTTATAAAGTACCATAATACAAACTTTTAAATCATAACATCTCAAAAAAGAAGTGCACATATTAGGTTTCCTTTGTATAGGGTCCTAAGTTATGTACTGTCTAACTGAATTAACGCAACTATATTCAAATTGAATGCATAACATTTAGAGTGTATGTGATGACCATTTCATCAAACACTCCTAAATACCTCAAAATTAGTCTCAATTGACAACTGGTTGAAGGAAATTTTTGAAAAAAATAATAATAATTTTTTATTTTTTATTAATTTTTAATTAAAAATGAATTTTATTTTCTGAAAATTAACAAGGACTTAAAAAATTAGTAGATCAGCCCTCATACATGCTTGATTTCATGTTTAGAGTGCAACATTGCAAGCAATTTGCGAGAAATTTGGAAAATTTTGAATTTTCCTCAATTTTTTCCAAATCGGACCACCAACACTCAAATTTCGAAATTAGAATATATGTGATGATCATTTCATCGAATACTCCTGGATACTTCAAACTTAGTCTCAACTGACAATTGGTTTAAGGAAATTTTCAAAAAAAAATATATGGAGAACATGAAGAACCAGTGGATATCGAAATCAAAGCTCCAACTCCATGATTTTTCAAGCAAAACATGAAGAACCAATAGATTTATAACCATTTGACATTGATTTAACATAATTTCAACTAAAAAAAAGGATCAAAAATTGAAAATGATCACTGGATCGAACATGTGGGATATATCGGCACCACCTGTGCGTTTTGTATCGCACAGGTGGGATACAATATATATCATGGGATATATCGGCGAATATCGTCGATGTTTAAAACATTGTCTAAAGGTTTTACAATAGCCAAACAAAAATAAAGTATACGACAGTGTTTTTGGTAGCGCTCATAGCGTAGTGTGTAACTTACACTTCGTAGCGTAGCGTACCTTAGCTAAAACGACACGTAGCATATGCAGGTAGCATAGCTTCCTAGTAGAATAAGCTACAAGGCATGTAGTGTGAGCTATAGAGCATGTAGCATACGCTATATGTAGCGTGTAGCACAAGTAGTGTATGCAACCCAAAATCTCCCCTTTTTTAAGTTTTTCTTCTATGCTAGTTCAGTACCTATTTTAAAATAGTGTGACTCATCCCCATCACACATGGCACTACATTAGGTCAATCCGGACCATCCAAATTGTGGTCCATATCATGGATAGAGCACTTACATCAATCCAAACCATCCAAACTGTGGTCCATGTTGTGAATTTGTAATGTTTCAATAAATAAAGAAAAGAGGTCACACTTAGAGATGTCTGAAGGCAAAGAGGATAGAGATTTTGCATGGAAATATGTGGTTGACGATCCAGATTTGCAATCAAGAACTCATAGGAATTATGCATTTTGTAAATTTTATCATAGTTTTCTATTATTTTAATTAAAAAATATTAAGTATTGTGTAGCTTACAGTACATGCTATAGAGGGTTAAATGCTACGCTATACACTACATGCTATCTAAGACACTGGTATACGAAATGCAATTTTTAGAATTAGTATAAGTGAGAACAAGGAATTAATTAAAATTGATGGCCAAGAAGTACCCCCAGAAAGACCACTTCGGATATCATTCTTGGGTCAATACTTCATGAGAACGAAGAGATTGAGAAGGATGTTAACCATAGAACTAGAATTGGGAGGATTAAATGGAGATGTCATGTGTAGTTCTATGTGATTGCCGCATAATAATCAAATTGAAGGAGATATTTCATAGTACAGTTACAAGACCACCAATGCTCTATGGGACAGAATGTTGGGCAATCAAGGATGTTGAGATGTATTAGTGGCAAGACAAGGAAGGATTGAATTAAAAATGAATGCATTAGAGGAAAATTATGAGTAGCCCCAATAGGTAATGAGATGAGGGAAAGTAGACTTTACATGGTTTGGTCATGTGTATCATAGGCTAAGAACTACATCTGTTAGGACCGATTCAAGTTGAAGGTTTTAAAAGGACAAGGGAAAGACTTAAAATGATGTAGGTGGAGGTAGTAAGAAACAATCTGAGCTTATGATTTAACTGAGGATATAGTCATAGATAAAGTGAAATAGTGAACGGTAGTTATGTCTTCAACCCAAGCTAGTTGGGATAAGGCTTAGATGGTAATGATGTGTATTTGTGTTTACATACACAGAGAGTCTTGATCCCATAGTATTGAGCAAAGTTGGCTCCGTCGTGATGTGTATCAGACATCCACCCCGTCCATCATGTACACCACCACCTCATGATCACCTTAGAACCCAAAAGACAGGTTGATCCAAAACTCAGGTGGGCCGACACTAGAGAGAGCAATGTGAAATCATGCTTAAAACTCTAAATCATGTGGTGCAGCCCACTTGAGTCATGGAATGGGCCTGATTTTCGGTGTCCTTTCATCTTGGTGGGTTGTATCTAATGAATGGATTGGACGGCATATACATGCCAAGGTGGAATCAACAATCAATCTGTAAGGTTATTGGTTGGGCCTCCCTTCCCAACCATCCCCTATGGTGTGGCTCATCTGAGTTTCCATTCTCCCTAAATTTTGGGCTCAGGGAGAAGTTGATGGCGTGCACTCAATAGAGAGATTAGATCTCTAAAACACATCATGGTGGGGGCCACTTGTGTCCTTCAAACATATTAATATACCACATTTCACACACTTGCTAAAATCATCAATTCGTTTTGAGTTTGTAGGGGTACAGCCATTCATGCAGCCATCCAACAGATTAACAGTCCAAATCTCAGACATGTGATTCATATGTATGAAGATTGACTGTATGATATGATTGGAGGCCTGTTCCACTATAAAATAAGCTTATTCTAAAGCACTTACTAACATGACCATAAAAATCACCTGCATGGTGTGTGAAAGTTGCTCACCTGCCCTTGTGGGGCCCACCATGTCATGTGTATGCCATCCAACCTGTGCATAAAATGAACCCCACCATGATGGTAGGAATACATAAAAATCAAGCTTGTGCAATCATCACACTATGGTTGGATTGACCTAATTTTTGGGGCATCATGGTGGGGTGATCCTGGGCATCAATCAGCTGTCTTTCTCGTCCACTGTGCTCTGCTATGGATGGGGCATGGTGTCAAAAAATGAATTGGTTGGACAGTCACGGATATCCAAACGGTTGGTTTTGCGTCATTCATTGATCAATTTTGGTTTGTTGTTTTTTTCCTTGTTGGTTTTTACATGGGTATAGATTTTGATGAACTTCCCATTGACAATCATAAAATTCCAATCTCCTTCAAGAGCAAGGAGGCCATACGTGCCGTTAGAATAAACCATATCTACGATAAATGGTCCCCTCTTTCTTTCTTTTTTGCTGAATTTCACCTTGATCCATGAGCAGTGATCATCAGTCCTTTACAGGAAGTGTCAAGGCTTTTCTTCTAAAAACCCAACGTTCATACCTTTTTTATGAACACTGCTGACACCTAAGCTTGGTACAATTTAGTTAGCTGCCTAGCTTCGAGTCTTTTCTCATTGAGAGCTTCCGAGAGTTGGTATTTTCCTCTTTGGTGCTTTCTAGAGCTATCCGTAGCGAAGGAATTTGCATCTCCAGTGGTAGTACCCCTTCAAATCATAAACTACTGAGAAAGGTGTCATTTTAGTTGCTCCTCATATTGCAGTCTGATATGTCCATAATACCTCTGGGAGAGATTCATGCCGGACATGCTTATTCTTTGAACCATCTTTTTAAATGAATTACATATGGTTTTTATTAAGGCTTCTGTTAACTTGTTTGGAGCCGCATTATAAGTTGTCGAAGAAAAGTTCTCTATCTTGTGCTTCGCGCAATACTTGTTGAAATGTTGGTCTTTGAATCGTGGTCCATTATCATGTATGAATTGCTTGGGGACCCCAAATCAACAAATAACATCAGACTAAAGTGGTTTAGTAACACCAATGTTTTTACTTCAGTTAGTGTGTTTTTTCCTCCCATTTTGAGAAGTAATACGTCACTGTCAAAATAAACCGATGGTATTGGCGCTGACGGTAGATTAATGGGCCCTACAATGTCCATTCTCCTTGCTTCAAAGTGTCATGATTCCATTGTCAAATATAAGCGGTTCGGGGGCTTGATGGATAAAGTTCGCATGAAATTGTTCACATCATGGAGAATTCATTGGCATCCTTTCACCAGCATAGGCTTGTAGTATCCCAACCTTCATTTTTTGAAACGATCAAGATGACATTACGTTCTTCTTGAAGAACTTCCTTATTTATTGCATAGGCAATGAAGCAATATCACATTAAACGATTTTTTATTTTATGTTTTTCACCTTGACGTCATCTAGGCCTTTTCTTGCTCCGGTGGTAGACTCTTAGGAGTTTCAACACCCGGTCAAGGGTTCGAGTACCCATAGGTGGTGAAATTCCATTACAGCGTGAGTGTGTGTGGTGTGTGCGTGTGAAAAAAATAAATAAATCTAGGCCTTTTCTTTGATATCATTGGGCAGTATTCCATTATGGATGTAGTCGATGAAGGCATTTTGCTGGTCTACAGTTATGGACTCATTAATAGAAAATCAACCATTTCCGTATTTCTTAGCATTCTGCAAAGGTTTGATAAGTGTCCAGTGGTAGTGTTGTAGTCGTCATGAGTGCTAGTAGTGGTTAAGTTTGTCTGATTGTTGGGCCATGACATCTCTGTGGTGGGGTCCATATGAGCGATCCAGATTTCACATGTTTTCCACACGTAGATGGAGCACAAACTTCTTTGTGCCATTGAAAAGAGCAACAAAATTTCAGTCCCGAGGATATTAGGGTCTGGAAAAAGAAAGCTGTGAATTGTGACGAAATGGTAGAACTTGTTTCGGGATTTGTGTTCTCGAGAATGGCTATATTTCTTTAGTGCTAATACCTGAGATTTTATGATGTTCATTTAGGGAAAAGATTATGTGCTCCCATTGCTAAACATAACATTCTGTAAAAATCTTCCACCGTTCTTAATTGTGAGCAGGATACCCACTCTCATTTCCCATGCAATTCTTTAGAATTTGGCAGGTGTTGAAATTTGGATGTTCATAGGATTTCCACCCAAGCAGTCTTTATATGTGGGTATAAGAACACGTAAGTTGTCCTTTTGTATTTAATGCTAAAAAATGTAAGATGTATCATTTTTGCTGTTGATTGTAATTTGCTGAATTCATAGTCAATGAGCATGAAGCTCTATTTTGTAGAAAATCCCAAATCAGAAAGTATCGGCTGCTAAGAGCTAAATGTCTAGGTTAGGCATCATGCCCTAAATCTGCATACACGTTGGGCCCACCATGTGTATGTAGTGGCCTGGCCAGTTATTCTATCGCATTGTACAATAAGCTTATTCTGCAACACTTTTCATGTGGGGTCCACTGTAGTTTATGTATGGAATGCAACTCGTCCATCATGGTCAGGTCACCCCACCATGACGCCCCAAAAATTAGGTCAATCCAACCATAGTGTGAGCCACTGCTCGATTTTGGAGGTTTTAGGTGGTTGTCAATTGTTATCTATGGTGTGGCCCACTTGATGATTGCACAAGCTTGATTTTTCTGTATTCCTATCATCATGGTGGGGTTCATTTTATGCACAGGTTGGATGGCATACACATGACATGGTGGGCCCCACAAGGGCAGGTGAGCAACTTTCACACACCATGCAGGTATTTTTATGGTCATGTTAGTAAGTGCTGTAGAATAAGCTTATTTTATAGTGGAATAGGCCTCCAATCATATCATGCACTCAATCTTCATACATATGAATCACATGTCTGAGATTTAGACTGTTAATCTGTTGGATGGCTGCATGAATGGCTGTACCCCTACAAACTCAAAACGAACTTATGATTCTAGCAAAAGTAATGGTGTGTGAAATGTGGTATATTGATATGTTTGAAGGACACAAGTGGCCCCCACCATGATGTGTTTTAGAGATCTAATCTCTCTATTGAATGCATGCCATCAACTTCTCCCTGAGCCTAAAATTTAGGGAGAATGGAAACTCAGATGGGCCACACCATAGGGGATGGTTAGGAAGGGAGGCCCAACCAATAACCTTACAGATTGATTGTTGATTCCACCTTGGCATGTATATGCCGTCCAATCCATTCATTAGATGCAACCCACCAAGATGAAAGGACACCGAAAATCAGGCCCATTCCATGACTCAAGTGGGCTGCACCACATGATTTAGAGTTTTAAGCATGATTTCACATTGCTCCATCTAGTGTCGGCCCACCTGAGTTTTGGATCAACCTGTCTTTTGGATTCTAAGGTGATCATGAGGTGGTGGTGTACATGATGGACGGGGTGGATGTCTGATACACATCACGACGAAGCCAACTTTGCTCAATACTATGGGATCAAGACTCTCTGTGTATGTAAACACAAATACACATCATTACCATCTAAGCCTTATCCCAACTAGCTTGGGTTGAAGACATAACTACCGTTCACTATTTCACTTTATCTATGACTATATCCTCAGTTAAATCATAAGCTCAGATTGTTTCTTACTACCTCCACCTACATCATTTTAAGTCTTTCCCTTGTCCTTTTAAAACCTTCAACTTGAATCGGTCCTAACAGATGTAGTTCTTAGCCTATGATACACATGACCAAACCATGTAAAGTCTACTTTCCCTCATCTCATTACCTATTGGGGCTACTCATAATTTTCCTCTAATGCATTCATTTTTAATTCAATCCTTCCTTGTCTTGCCACTAATACATCTCAACATCCTTGATTGCCCAACATTCTGTCCCATAGAGCATTGGTGGTCTTGTAACTGTACTATGAAATATCTCCTTCAATTTGATTATTATGCGGCAATCACATAGAACTACACATGACATCTCCATTTAATCCTCCCAATTCTAGTTCTATGGTTAACATCCTTCTCAATCTCTTCGTTCTCATGAAGTATTGACCCAAGAATGATATCCGAAGTGGTCTTTCTGGGGGTACTTCTTGGCCATCAATTTTAATTAATTCCTTGTTCTCACTTATACTAATTCTAAAAATTGCATTTCGTATACCAGTGTCTTAGATAGCATGTAGTGTATAGCGTAGCATTTAACCCTCTATAGCATGTACTGTAAGCTACACAATACTTAATATTTTTTAATTAAAATAATAGAAAACTATGATAAAATTTACAAAATGCATAATTCCTATGAGTTCTTGATTGCAAATCTGGATCGTCAACCACATATTTTCATGCAAAATCTCCATCCTCTTTGCCTTCGGACATCTCTAAGTGTGACCTCTTTTCTTTATTTATTGAAACATTACAAATTCACAACATGGACCACAATTTGGATGGTTTGGATTGATGTAAGTGCTCTATCCATGATATGGACCACAATTTGGATGGTCCGAATTGACCTAATGTAGTGCCATGTGTGATGGGGATGAGTCACACTATTTTAAAATAGGTGTTGAACTAGAATAGAAGAAAAACTTAAAAAAGGAGAGATTTTGGGTTGCATACACTACTTGTGCTACACGCTACATATAGCATACGCTACATGCTCTATAGCTTACGCTACATGCCTTGTAGCTTATGCTACTAGGGAGTTATGCTACCTGCATATGCTACGTATCGTTTTAGCTAAGCTACGCTGCGCTACGAAGTGTAAGTTACACATTACGCTACGAGCGCTACCAAAAACACTGTCGTATACTTTATTTTTGTTTGGCTATTGTAAAACCTTTAGAAGATGTTTTAAACATCGACGATATTGACCGATATATCCCATGATATATATTGTATCCCACCTGTGCGATACGAAATGCACAGGTGGTGCCGATATATCCCACATGTTTGATCCAGTGATCATTTTCAATTTCTGATCCTTTTTTTTAGTTGAAATTATGTTAAATCAATGTCAAATGGTTATAAATCTATTGGTTCTTCATGTTTTGCTTGAAAAATCATGGAGTTGGAGGTTTGATTTTGATATCCACTGGTTCTTCATGTTCTCCATATATATTTTTTTTTGAAAATATTCTGCTACAAGAAATACATTCTTCATATCAACAATAGCCTAATGAAAAATAATGTAAATTCAAATTTAGATGCAAGGCAAATCCATATTAGTCAAATTAAACAATCAATTTCGAACTACGTCACAAGTCAGTATTAGAAAACATATCTCATGCCAAACGCAAATGCTAAGTTATTAAGCATTCAATATTTTAGATCATTAAAAAAATTCTGGGCCCACACAAGTTTTGGATCAAGTTGATGCTTGTGATTTCCCTTCAAATAAACATCATGGTTGGCCCTACGATTCACAAAATTTTGGGCTAATTTTTTTTTATTTTCACTTTATCCCTGTGGTAATATCAGCAATTGGCTCATATAGGCAGTTATACAATTGGATATGCAAGGTGTATAATTTGAGATGAGTGCTTATGCTTGGAGATGCAGGCTGTACAAACTCCAAAACAACAATTGGCTCATATAGGCAGTTATCTAATACCATTTTTGGTTATTGGAGACCCATGAATCAATTAAAGCATCAAAAGCAAATGTTCTAGGGGGCTGATCTTAGCATCATTACCACACATCCAAGTCGATTTATTTAAGCATCATAAACACATGTTCTACTGGGCTGATCTTAGCATCATTACCACACATCCGAGTTGATTGATTAAAGCATCATAAACACATGTTCTAGTGGACTGATTTAATCATCATCAACAGATGTTCAAGTGGACTGATTCAAGCATTATAAACACATGTCTAAGTGGACTGATTTAAGCATTATAAACAAACACATGTTCTAGTGGGCTGATCTTTGCATCATTACCACACATCCAAGTGGATTGATTTAAGCATCATAAACACATGTCCATGATATCTAGACTGATTTAATTTAAGCATCATAAATGCATGTCCAAGTGGAACTGATTTAAACATCATCAACACATGTTCTAGTGGGCTGAATTTAGCATATCTATAAACTTGTCAAATTCACAAGTTTGAATTAGATTTGGATTTGGTACATCCCAAGGTCTATTATTTGAAAATCAAGCTAAAACCCATCAACTTTTGAGTATTTATTATAACAGAATAAAGTTTATTACCTTTGAAGGTCATATTCCATGGATTTTTTGCCTTTTTGATACTTGGATTTACATGAAATCCATGGGTTTATGAGTATAGAATTTGAAAATCAAAGGATTTGATATGCTCCCAACAAAATCCAAAATGGGGAGATTTAAAATCCATGGATTTCACATATCTCTGCCCCAAATCCCTCACTCCAAAGAACCCCTAAACACAAACCACGGAAAATCCCTTTGTTGGGCTTTAGAAAAAAATATCACATTTCAATATATTTAATGCCAAGCACATATGCAACACACACTTAGGATGTGTGCTATTTGGGATCCCAAATGTCCATCATATGATCCCACGAGTCCATATGTCCTTATCCAAAAAATAAGTTATCCACTCATCAAGTAACACATGCCTTGCGAACAAAATGCTAAAAATTTACCAAAGCTAATCAGCTATTTGGAGAAGGTTCTTACTTAATCAACTACTTCAACTCAAAACCGTTGTTGCAACACCCACAATTTCTGATGCTGCAAAATAGTAACAAAAGAAGACCTGAGAATCTAAACTGTTGCTCTCTTGCATAATAATATGCTACAAACAAGCATAACAAAATGAGGTAGACCAGTAACAAAGTGACATAATAACAACAAAGAGAAGCTTATGAGATTTACATCTGCAGCATCGAAAACTTTACCAACACAACAAAAAGCACCCATATGACAGCACCAACAGAAGCAACACACACACACACACACACACACACACACACACACACACAAAAAAACTTTTTTTGAATGGACCAGAGCTTGAAATATATAGTGCACTATTTGATAGTCATCCAGGATCACTAAAAGTTCTCCCCTCCCATGATCCACTATGTTATGATTCATATCTAACCACCAGAGATTGGCCACATGATCAGAATGACTCATCAGATCAAGTTAAAAAGAAAAACGCCACTAAGTTCAGCCTGAGTATTGCATACATACTAACGACTTTCTATATTATAAACACCAATGTAGTTAAATTGTCAACTGCAGCCCTGTTTGGTCGCCACTTAAAGAGGAGTTCATCTCATTTTAGTTAGCAGTAAATAGGTATTAGAGATCATAATCTATAAAAATATTGGGTTATCAAGATTACTGTTAACTAAAATGAGATGGAATAATTTTTAAGTCGCCACCAAACAGGGCCTAAGTAACAAAAAGAAAAAAGAAAAATCAAGAAACCAGATCGATATTTTGAACACTGCTGTATGGTGGGGCCTACCTGCACAAATTGCTAGCCGTTACCAAAAAAAGAAAAAATGCCGCTATGACACCAGATCATTGCGGATATACTAATCTTTTATTATGTTATAATCGTCAATGTGATAAAACAATCTACGAACAGATCGATATTTGGATCACTGCAGTAAAGTGGCGCCCACCTACAATAGAATGCTAGCCCGTGCCAGAAAAGGAAAATGCCGCTAAGTTTGGCCGGAGCATTGCGTAGATGCTAAGATTTTACTATGATCTAGTTGCCAATTTAGTGAAATAGTCAACTAAGTAGAAAAAAATAATTAATAAAAAAAATCAGGAAATCAGATCCGTCTCTGGAAGTAAGAAATGCCCGGACGGTCGAGATTGGTGATGGGGATTGGATCTGAAGGAGGAGAGAGTTCAAAAAGCCCCAATTAGGGATTTGGAATTTCAAAAATCCCCAAATAGAGATTTTCAATTTCGAAGCCCTATTAGAAAAAGAGAAAGAAGACAGAAGAGGAAGATGAGAATACCACTGACGCTGCCGAGAGAGAGAGCTGCTGGTCGGGAGATCGCGAGCGAGAAGAAGACTGGATGTGGATTGCGTGGTAGGGTGGAGAGATCAGAGAGAGAGAGAGAAAGAAAAGAGGGTGCGAGAGAGGCAGAGACAGGAGAGAGGTGAGGGTGCGCGCGAGAGAGGAAGAGAGGGGGAGAGAGCGGGCGTGTTTGATTTTGGCAATTCCCGGGAAGTGCCCCTGAATGGTAATAAATATTTCCCTCCTCGCACGCTTCCCCGTAGTTGATTGGACGGCTTACATTTTTCATTTATATTAAGAAATATTCGTGGGTTGCACCGTGATGCATATCATATATCTGCAACGTTCACCCATTATGTCATATGGATTTATGATATAAGTTAAAAATTAAAGCATATCCAAAGCTCGAGTGGACCACGCCATAGAAAAATGTGAATTACATACTTACGGTTAAAATTTTCTTACGGCCATTTCTTTTGGTTTGGGCTAACTGGGCGTTGGATCTGACTCATTTTTCTTCTCATGTCTTAAGATATTGTGATAAAATGTATCAACGAAACAGATATATCATATATATCAAGATAGGTCATAAAAGGACCTTTACTACTTTTGAACCGGTTTAAAACGATGAAACGATGAAAATCAAACAGGCCCTCAGGTTAGGGTTCTGGGAAGATGGGGCTCGGGCAGGAGGTTTTTGCGGGATTTGGTTTTCGGGGGTGGTGGGCCTAAGATTTAGGGCAGGTGATGGGAGACTTGTGTGGGCCCCACCATAATAGGTGTCAAACATCTACCCCATGAGTCAGATGTACCATTCCATGGTGGGCTCAAAGATTAAAAATCAAGTCAATCTATGACCTTTGTGTGCCACACCACATACAAAAGTTGAGAGGGGTTACCCTCCGTTAAAACATTCATAATTATTTTTTGGGCCCACCGAGATGTAGTCCCTAAATCCAGCCCATCCATTATGTGTGTACCACTTAGATGAGGGGTCATACTAAGTTTCAGACGCATCCAAATCTCAAGTGAGGTCCACACCATGCTTTTATATGTTTTAGGCACGTCTTCGCATGATTTTAAATGGTATGGCCCATCGGAGTTCCTTATACAGCTGATTTTTGGGATATCCTATAATTTAAAGGGGACCCATCAAATGCATGGTGTTAATGTTTGACACACGTCATGGTGGGGCCCACCAGCATGGCACACGTGAGCTACATTCTACACACGCGTGGGCCTTTGTTTCCAAAAATTAAACAGATCCAAATATCAAGTGGACCACATTTAGGAAAAATTGTGGTGTTGCCAGTCCATTCTAGTTCCAAAAAATGAACAGATCCAAATATCAGGTGGACCACATCTAGGAAAAATTGTGGTGTTACCGGTCCATTTTAGGTCGTGGTTCCACATCTAGGGAAAATTGTGGTGATCGAATGCTCACCATTAAAAACTTCCTAGGGCCTACAGACCTAAATAAGGTCAACCAGACTTATATGTAGGGAAAAATACAAAGAGTCCCTATCTCAAAAATCATATCATTCACCTCAATCAAATTTTAGAAATAGTGCAAACTGTGCAACATGTCAATCTATAAGCTTGATAAGCGCGAGAATAGAAACAATCAGATATGAAACAAATTCTCTGATGAATCTTGGAAGAAGATGTTTGGAACAATTTCATTAACAAAGAAATATAAAATACAATGTAAGTACAACACACGTACAAAATTACAACGCTAAACCTAATTGATGGTAAAACATAAAGGCCGAACAAATAAATGTTTTATGTTTCTTTTCCTTTCTTTTTTTCCTTCCATTTCTTTAAATTTACAAAATAGTCACGCCAGATATTAGAAATTTTGTAGAATTTAAATCCATAATTCATTTTTCTGTACCATTGGAGTAGAAGTACACTATAAGAGAGAGAGAGTTCTGCATAGGTTCATTGAAACATAAAACAACATATAAAAACATCTAAGTATACCTAACAATATAAAGCCACTTATTATATAGTAAATATCATCCAATTCACATCAGGTTGATAAACCCAAATTGGATCAGTCCTTCTAACTTGGTGAGTCTTTAAACTTTAAACTTCAATGAATTTTATTTGCATCCTCTCACCTTCGAAAGCTCAGGAAGAACAAGGACCCAGGAAACTTACTCTCAAAGAAATCAGAATGGTATTACACAAGAAATACTAGCTCACAAGGGTATAAAGTCCTCTCTGCATGTTAGGATCAGTCTTAGGAGACTTAACTGTTAATTCAATCTAGGTCCACCACTGCCATTTGCTCTTTGTAACATGTGTTTAAATAGAACTCTTGGGGTAATAATAGAACTTAATTTTATTTAATAATGCTTGTCAAACGTCATAATGGCATCAAAGCTACCAGGGATACACTTAGATTGGTATCTATGAAGCATTTCACAATCAAATTATCTAATACGAGACTAACTACCAGTGTGTCACACTACAGATCACTGTTTTACATGATTCTAATGGAGCAACATGCAAAAAAATCTCTAAACATAGAACTCTTTGGGATTTACCAATTAGTTGATTCAAGCATTGGAAAACATGGACCGAAGCACAATTGTTCGTGCAAGGGAGAGAGAGAGCTCAAATTCAGTTAAATCCCTGCTTGTATTCAGCAGGTAGTTATCACTTAGCAACAAGAAATTCCTGGAAATTTGGAACTAGAATCAATTGCAAGACAAACACTGCCCACCGTTTTAAATTTATTTGTGGAAAGCTAGAAGCATTTCCATAAACGGGGAACTGGTGTTGGTAGATAGAAGTAGTGATAGTTCTCGTTATATTCGTTCGCTTATCATGCTCAATCAGTTGGGATGATATTTGTTGTGCAGACTGCGCAACGTGTTCAATATGCATCCCTGAATATGGCTATTTAGTCAATCGCCTAGGTTGCAACATTGCAATAAGTTTTATATTAACGAAAGAAATACTAAAATCATATATTTTCTTATGGTTTCTCTGCAACATTAGCAGAACAAGCTAATTCTACAACTAGCAGGTTTATCCCGAGCAATAAGATGTCGAGGCACCCATCTTGTTTCCCAAAATCATTTCAGATAAGATGTCAAAAAAAGGTCTGAGGGTATAGGTTGATGTTGGTAACTATATGATGTGATTCACATATCTAACCCACTCATTATGTGTGTCCCACTTGGATGAGGGGTCAGACCAATTTTCAGCTGCATCGATCCATCCATTTTACCATATAATTTTAAATCTTGATCCCAAAAATGAAAAATATCAAAATATCAAATGAGCCACACAATATGAAACAATATGAATTGAACTTCTACCGCAGAAAAATCATTGGGGGCCATAGAAGTTTTGGATCAAGCTGATATTTGATTTTTCCCTTTGTACATGTTCGTGTGTGATCTTATGAGCATGTTGGTTGTCAAATAAACATGATTGTGAGGCATAGCAAGGTTTCAAAGGTGGAAATCATTATTCTCACTGTTTCATGTGGTATGATCCACCTGAGCCCTATATTTGCTTCAATTTTGGTCTCAATCCCGTAAATAAGCCGGAAAAATGGATGGACGACATAGATAAATCATATACATTCATCGTGGGCCAACTGAGTTTACTCAATACGATAAAAGATCTGATTTCCTTGTCAATAGGTTGGATGATAAATCGTATTGAGTACTGAGTTACTCGGTACGCTCTTATCTCACCGAGTAAACTCAGTTGGGCCCACCTTGAACGTATGTGGTCTATCCATGCCGTCCATCCGTTTTTCCATCTAATTTAAGGGGTTAAGCCCAAAATTGATGCACATACAAAAATGAAGTGGATCATACCATAGGACAATTAGGATAATGATTTCCATTTGTGAAACCTTTCCAGGCCCAACAATAATGTTTATTTGTCATCCAACCAGTTTATAAGATTATACAAACATATGTATGGGAAATAAAATTTTAAGCTTGATCTAAAACTTACGTGGCCCTAAGAAATTTTCAATGGCACAAGTTCCATTGTTTCCTATGGTGTGGTACATTTGAAAATTATATATGCTTCATTTTTGGGCTCAATTCCTAAAATTACCTAGGATGGCACATGAATATTTAAGTGGACCCGTGATGTTTTTAATGGTAGGAATTTAGTTGAGATTGTTTCTTGTTGTGTGGCCCAATTGAGATTTGGGTCAGCTTCATTTTTTTTATCATCTCCTAAAATGAGCTTTCAATACGGATGGACAGTGTGGATGTAAGGAAAGTACATCACCGTGGCCCCCCCAGTTAGGCATCTGAAACTGCCCCCCCGCCCTGTAAAACAACGTCGTTTCGTGTTTTACGCAAAAGGACAGGGGAAAGGAAAACAGAAAAAAAGAAAAAAGAAAAACGAATAAGGGTTAGGGCATACCTTGCCAGAGAGAGAGAGAGGGGGGGAAGGAGACGCTGATGGATCCAGCACACAAGAGGGTATCTTCGTTCGGATATCTATTCGTCAGCTCGATGGATCCAGCATGCAAGAGGGTAAGGCCAGAGGCTTTCAATGGAAATGGTGTCGATTCAAAGCGGATGAAGCAAGGTTTTTCTCTCTCATTCTCTCCTTTTCCAGGGTTTTGATATCTTCTTTCTCTTTGGCTCCTGCATTCATGTACTTTGTTTGTCTTTACTCTGTTTTGGATATGTATGGATTTGGTTTTAGGGTTTGTGGATGTGAAAACAAGACTGAGATGAAATTTGGTACGAATCCAAAATGGATTTAGGAAATTGGGAGTTAGTAGTTTGTAAATTCTCGATTTGAATGTGGATCCCAAAATGGTTTTTTTTAAAAAAATTTTACAAATTAGGGATTTAAGGATTTTGAGGATTCGAGGACTTTTGAAATTGTGGATTTTTTATTTTAAAAATTTGGGGTTTGGGGATTTTATGAATAGAGGATGTGAGGATTTTAGGAATTTGGCTGGCTGGCCATTTTAAAGATGTGTTGAAAATGGGCATTTATATTTGGGGCTCTTTTTGGAAAAAATAACATTTGTTTTGGTGAGGTGGAGCAATCGGGGCTCTTTTCAGTAGAATGACATGGATTTGGATGTGTTGGAGCAACCACTACATTGTTGAATGTGGCTCTTTTTGGAAAAAGTTAGTTTCTTATCATTGTTGAATGCTTTATTGGTATCTTTATATGCTCTTTTATGGTGATTCCAATGCATTAGGACTTCTATCATTATTTGTAGTCCTTGGTCTCTATTGCACATGACCAAATCATTTAAGTGTACTTTGCTTCATCTTGTTACCTATTGGTGATAGCCCTAAGTTCCAACCAATTCATTCATTTTTATAAATTTGGTTCCCTTCTCCACTAGTAGCCAATACATGAATGAAAACATTCTTAATGACCGTTAAAACATTTGCACTACTAATATAATGGGCCTTTTGGGATTTTCCATGTATAATCATGGTTTTTAACTTATTATTACTATTTTGAATCATCCATTATCATAACTTTTGCACTTTGCTGTTCCACAATGGCCACCATATTTGCATGACTCCTAATATTTTGAACTTTAGGTTTCTACAAAGCAGAAGCAACAATAATTTGTTTCTGTTGAAGCTTATCCCTTGTACATTTTCTTGTTATTTTAGTGATAAAAAAATAACCTCTTCGGGGCATGGAATCTGTCATTGCTATAGTCAGCGGCTATCATGGATTAGAGAAGTTTAAACTCATCAATCTCATCAATCAAACCGGTGCTAGTTATGTCGGGATAATGCCTAAATCGACAACACATTTGGTGAGTTTTGAAATGAAGGAATCAATTATAGTACCGGTTTGAGTGATGAGTTTGATGAGTTTGAAGGAAGGAAATATAGTCTGGCTAAGGTTTTGGGAACAAAAATAGTTAACCATCTTTGGTTTGAGAATTGCATGAAGGAAGGGAAATGCCTACCAGAGGGTCCATATACCATGCAGAGGTATTATTGCTATTCCTTATGCTGCTTAACTAGAAAAGCCAGAATTGCATTTTAATAGTTATATTTTTCTTTTTTGTTTGGCTATGAATTATATGGTTATCATTCTAATCATCATATACCGTTCTCTATCTCCTTTAACCCCCCCCCCCCCCCCCCCCCCCCCCCCCAAAAAAAGTTTTTGCTTCTATGCTATTCTTTTTCAATGTTGAATTTCCCATTAGGGTGACTTTTGTATCGTAGTTAAAATAAATAAATTATATGATTATGGTGAAGACTGGTCCCACTGGCACCACAATATCGTTTTCATAGCAACAAACATTGGATTTAAACCACAATCGCAAGTATCGTGTAGTAATGTTACATCTTTGTACAGAATAAAACTGTTTTGAACAAGGTTTGAAGTATTGGCCGCCTTATCGGTGGTGAATGATATGATACCCAATACACTGATTTTAATCATTGGTTTTCAATGACAGATGAGGTCTATGGTCCAATAATCCAAACTCATGCATGTTTGTCCCAACAACAGATGGACTATGCCTAAGAATCTCCTCGATAGGACAATCTTAACCTATCAATCTCTGGCTTCTATATAAAAGGTTACGTTGTCTTGTCTTACTCATGTATTATTTCATGTTATATATATTGTATTATATACATCGTTGAATATACATTGTACCATATGACGTACAGCTGATGAAAATTTTCAAGTAAATTGTACGAGGTTTATAGTAATCTTGGAGTGCAGAAAATTTTCAAGTATGTGCATTTTAGTTTGAGTTATTTCTTTAATCACGATAGCCTTGAGAGGGTTGATACGAGGGATGGATTTGCAAAAGGCCGATTAAACTATATTGGGTTATCTTGTTGGTCCCGAAATGATTATGTCCGATAAGATAACCCAATATAGTTTTAATCAGGCCTTTTACAATCAACTCATCCCTCGTATCAACCCTCTCAAAGCTATCGTGATTAGAGAAATAACTCAGATTGAAATGCACATACTTGAAAATTTTTTGCACTCTAAGATTACTATAAACCTTGTACAATTTACTTAGAAATTTTCATCAGCTGTAGGTCATCTGGTGTAAAGAGCTTGTCCTTTTCTACCAACCGAACATAAAACATGAAGTCAATGACAATTTTTCAGCTTACCGATCTTGTGTATATGTATAAAAGCAATAGAAGTGGTTAATGCTTTTAATCATTCAATGTCTAACTACTATCCATTGTAGGGACTGCCTGATGAATAGTCTGAAAGATTGGTTTTCATCCATAAACAAATAGATGCCTACCTTATTTTTAAATGTATTAGCTCGAAATTGATGAAGCAGATCCGAATGTGCGTCAGATCTATCCAAATGTTGAACGGGGATCCCTGGAAGGTGGGAACCGCTGTTATGACCATGATGAAGCTGTCCATTTTCTATGTACAACATTAAAGGGGCCTGGCCATTTGGATAGGTCATGTTTATGTATTTGCTCGAAATTAATGGAGCAATCCCGGATGTGCATCGAAGCTATCCGGATGAGCGGGCCTCCCTGGAAGGTGGGAACTACTGTTTTGACCATGATGAAGCTGTCTATTTCCTATGGACAACATTGGAAGGGTCTGACCATTTGGACAGACCGTGTTTATGTATTTGCTCGAAATTAATGGAGCAGACCTGGATGTGTGTCGGAGCTATCCAGATGAGCGAGGGTCCCTAGAAGGTGAGAACCGCTGTTATGACCATGATGAAACTGTCCATTTTCTATGGACAACATTGGAAGGGCCTGACCATTTGGACAGGCCGCGTTTATGTATTTGCTCAAAATTAATGGAGCAGATCCGGATGTGTGTCAGAGCTATCCGGATGGCATGGGTCCTTAGAAGGTGGGAACCGTTGTTATGACCATGATGAAGTTGTCCATTTTCTATGGACAACATTGGAAGGTCCTGGCCATTTGGACAGGCTGTGTTTATATCTGCATTTGTAAGGACCACACCCTTAACCTAAACCGAACCCGAACCCGATATCCTAAACCTAAACCTTAACCTATTCTCAATTCCCAAAGCTATAACCTAAAACCTTTAACTTAAACCAAAACCTATAACCTAAACCTAAAACCTAAACCAAAGCCTATAAACTAAAACCTAAACCTAAACCAAAACCAAAACCAAAACTTATAACCTAGACCAAAACTTATAACCTTAACCTAAACCAAAACCTATAACTTAAACTTTAACCTATAACCTATAAACTATAACTTATAACCTAAACTTATAACCTTAACCTAAACCTAAAACCAAAACATAAACTTATAACCTAAACCTATAAGCTAAAACCTAAACCTAAACCTAAACTTAAAACCTAAATGTATTCTTAAATCCCTAAACCTAAACCTACACTTAATCGCAATCTCAACTCCTTAACCTAAACCTAAACTTAAACTTGAAAACTCGATCCCGAACCCAAACTCGATTTCCTAAACATAAACCTTAACCTATTTTCAAATCCCTAAACCTAAACCTACACCAAATCCTAATCTCAACTCCCTAACCTAAACCTAACCATAAACTTGAAAACCCGAACCGAAACCCGATTCCGAACCCGAACCTGATTTCCTAAACCTAAACCTTAACCTATTCTCAATTCCCAAGGCTATAACCTATAACCTATAACCTATAACCTAAACCTATAACCTAAACCTATAACCTTAACCTATAACCTAAACCTATAACGTTAACCTAAACCCAAAACCTAAACCTTAACCTAAACCAAAACATATAACCTTAACCTAAACTAAAACCCAAACCTAAACCCGACCCCAAATCTGAACCTAAACCCGATCCCGAACCAAAACCTAAACTCTATTCCGAACTCAAACCCGATTTCCTGAACCCAAACATTAACCTATTCTCAATTCCCAAAGCTATAGCCTATAACCTATAACCTATAACCTAAACCTAAACCTAACCTAAACCTATAACCTTAACCTAAACCAAATCATATAACCTTAACCTAAACCAAAACCTATAACCTATAACCTATAACCTATAACCTAAACTTATAACCTTAACCTAAACCTAAAACCAAAACCTAAACCTATAACCTAAACTAAAAGCTATAACCTTAACCTAAACTAAAAGCTATAACCTTAACCTAAACTAAAACCTATAACCTAAACCTTAACCTGTAACTTATAACCTCAACCTAAACCTAAAACCAAAACCTAAACCTATAACTTAAACATATAAGCTAAAACTTAAACCTAAAACCTAAATGTATTCTCAAATCCCTAAAACTAAACCTACACTTAATCTCAATCTCAACTCCTTAACCTAAACTTGAAAACCCAAGCCTAAACTCGATTCCGAACCTGAACCCGATTTCCTAAACCTAAACCTAAACCTATAACTCATACTTATAACCTTAACCTAAACCTATTCTCAAATCCCAAAACCTTAACCTATAACCTATACTTATAACTTATAACTTATACCTATATCTATAAACTAAACCTAAACCTTAACCTATAACCTAAACCTAGACTTATAACCTTAACCTAAACCTATTCTCAAATCTCAAAACCTTAACCTATAACATAAACCTAGACCTTAACCTTAACCTATAACCTATACTTATAACCTATAACTTATAACCTAAACCCGATTTCTTAAACCTAAACTTTAACCTATAACCCATACTTATAACCTTAACCCAAATCTATTCTCAAATCCCAAAACATTAACCTATAACCTAAACCTAAACTTATAACCTATACTTATAACCTTAACCTAGACCTTAACCTTAACCTATAACCTAAACCTTAACCTAAACACAAATCCCTAAACCTTAACTTATAACCTAACCTAAACCTATACTTATAACCTAAACCTATTCTCAAATCCCAAAACTTATACTTATAATCTAAACCTAGACCTTAACCTTAACCTATAACCTCTATTTATAACCTTAACCTAAACTTACAACCTTAACCTAAACACAAATCCCTAAACCTTAACTTATAACCTAACCTAAACCTATACTTATAACCTAAACCTATTCTCAAATCTCAAAACCTATACTTATAACATAAACCTAAACCTAAACCTAAACCTATAACCTATAACCTAAAACCTAGACCCAAACTTAATCCTGAACTCGAACCCGAACCCGATTTCCTAAATCTTAACCTTAACCTATAACCTATACTTATAACCTAAAACCTAAAACTTAAACCCAAACCTAAACCCGAACCCAATTTTCTAAATGTAAACCTAACCTATAACCCATACTTATAACCTTAACCTAAATCTATTCTCAAATCCCAAAACTTTAACCTATAACCTAAACCTAGACCTTAACCTTAACCTATAACCTATACTTATAACCTATAACCTAACCCTACACCTATAACCTAAACCTAAACCTAAACCTAAACCTTAACCTATAACCTAAACCTAGACTTATAATCTTAACCTAAACCTATTCTCAATTTCCAAAACCTTAACCTATAACCTAAACCTAGACCTTAACCTTAACCTATAACTTATACTTATAACTTATAACCTAAAACCTAAACCCGATCCCGAACCCGAACCCAATTTCCTAAACCTAAACCTTAACCTATAACCAATACTTATAACCTTAACTTAAACCTATTCTCAAATTTCAAAACCTTAACCTATAACCTAAACTTATAACTTATACTTATAACCTTAAACTAGACCTTAACCTTAACCTATAACCTATACTTATAACCTATAACCTAAACCTAAACCTATAACCTAAACTTAAACCTTAACATATAACCTAAACGTATTCTCAAATCCCAAAACTTATACTTATAACCTAAACCTATACCTATAACCTAAACCTAACACCTAAAGCTAAACCTAAACCTAAAACCTAAATGTATTATCAAATCCCTAAACCTAAACCTTAACCTATTCTCAATTCTCTAAACCTGTAACCTACACTTATAACCTAAAACCTAAATGTATTCTCAAATCCCTAAACCTAAACCTGCACCTAATCCTAATCTTAACTCCTTAACCTAAACCTATACTTGAAACCCCAAACCTAAACCCGGTCCCGAACCCGATTTCCTAAACCTAAACCTTAACCTATTCTCAATTCCCTAAACCTTAACCTATAACCTAACTTAAACCTAAACCTAAACCTATAACCGACACTTATAACCTATAAACTAAAACCTAAACCTAAACTTAAAACCTAAATGTATACTCAAATCCGTAAACCTAAACCTACACCTAATCCTAATCTCAATTCCTTAACCTAAACATAAACTTCAAAACCTAAACCTGAAATCAAACCCGATTTCCTAAACCTAAACCTTAACCTATTCTCAATTCCCTAAACCTATAACCTATAACCTATAACCAAAACCTATAACCTAAACTTATAACCTATAACCTAACCTTAACCTTAACCTAAACCTAAAACCTAAACCTAAACCTATAACCTAAACCCAAACCTAAAACCTAAATGTATTCTCAAATCCCAAAATCTAAACCTACACCTAATCCTAATCTCAACTCCTTAGCCTAAACATAAACTTTAAAACCCAAACCTAAACCCGAACCCGAACCCGATTTCCTAATCCTAAACCTTAACCTATTCTCAATTCCTTAAACCTAAACCTATAACCTAAACCTAAACCAAAACCTATAACCTAAACCTAAACCAAAACCTATAACCTTAACCTAAACCTTAACCTATAACCTATAACGTATAACCCAATAACCTGAACTTATAACCTTAACCTAAACCTAAAATCTAAACCAAAATCTAAACCTAAAACCTAAATGTATTCTCAAATCCTTAAACCTAAACCTACACCTAAGCAAATCTCAACTCTCTAACCTAAACCTAAACTTGAAAACCCAAACCTAAACCCGATCCTGAACCCGAACCCGAACCCAATTTCCTAAACCTTAACCTATTCTCAATTCTCTAAAGCTATCACTTATAACCTAAACCTATAACCTTAATCTAAACCTAAAACCTAAATGTATTCTCAAATCCATAAACCTAAACCTACACCTAATCCTAATCTCAACTCCTTAGCTTAAACATAAACTTTAAAACCCAAACCTAAACCCGAACCCGAACCCGATTTCCTAAACCTAAACCTTAACCTATTCTCAATTCCTTAAACCTATAACCTATAACTTATAACCTAAACCCAAACCTATAACCTAAACCTATAACCTTAACCTAAACTATAACCTAAACTTAAACCTAAACCAAAACCTATAACCTATAACCCAATAACCTAAACTTATAACCTTAACCTAAACCTAAAACCAAAACCTAAAGCTATAACCTAAACCAAAACCTAAACCTAAAACCTAAATGTATTCTCAAATTCCTAAACCTAAACCTACACCTAATCTAATCTCAACTCCCTAACCTACATCTAAAGTTGAAAACCCAAACCTAAACCCAATCTCGAACCCGAACCCGAACCCAATTTCCGAAACCTTAACCTATTCTCAATTCTCTAAAGCTATAACTTATAACTTAAACCTAACCTAAACCTATAACTTTAACCTAAACCTAAAACCTAAACCTAAACCTAAATGTATTATTAAATCCCCAAACCTAAACCTACACCTAATCCTAATCTCAACTCTCTAACTTAAACCTAAACCTAAACTAGAAAACCCAAACCTAAACCCGATCCCGAACCCGAACCCGATTTCCTAAACCTAGACCTTAACCTATTCTCAATTCACTAAAGCTATAACCTATAACCGATACTTATAACCTAAACCTAAACCTATAACCTAAAACTAAAACCTAAATGAATCCCCAAACCTAAACTTACACCTACACCTAATCCTAATCTCAACTCCTTAACCTAAACCTAAACTTGAAACCCAAACCTAAACTCGAACCTGATTTCCTAAACCTAAACCTTAACCTATTCTCAAATCCCTAAACCTAAACCTACACCTAATTTTAATCTCAACTCCTTAACCTGAACCTAAACCTAAACTTGAAAATCGAAACCTAAACTCGATACTGAACCTGAACCCGATTTCTTAAACCTAAACCTTAACCTATTCTCAATTCCCTAAAGTTATAACCTAAACCTAAACATAAACCTAAATCTAAACCTAAACCTGTAACCTAAACTTAAACCTAAACCTTAACCTAAACTTATAACCTTAACCTAAACTAAAACCTATAACCTAAACCTTAACCTATAACTTATAACCCATAACCTATAACCTATAACCTAAACTTATAACCTATAACTTAACCTTAATCTAAACCTAAAACCTAAACCTAAACCTATAACCTAAACCTATAAGTGAAGGTTATAGGTTTAGGTTTAGGTTAAGGTTGTTTTTCTTTTCATTTGTTTGGATCACCTCTCATATGTTCTCTCTCTTTTCATTTATTTTTTTTCATACGATTGTTTGTGTTTGGATGGATGCAGTTTATGTTTAGATGAATATAGTTTATACCTGAATGAATTTACGTAGTTTGGGTTTAGATGGATGTAAATGTGAATATGATGAAATATATTATGTAACAGGTGTATATCAGAAAGAATATGATGAATTATATTCTAACAGGTGTATATCAGGAAATTTAAGATGGAGTATTTTAAAAAAAGAAGAAGAGACTTTTACCTATGAAATATTTCGTAGGTAAAAGTCTCATTAACGTTTTGTAGCGATGAATATTTTTGTCGCTAAGAGTCTTTTTTAGCTACGAAACGTTTCGTAGCTAAAAATAATCCTTTTGATTTTTTTTAAAAGTGTTTAAGGCCTTTAATGACGAAAATGTTTTTAGCTACGACAATTGTCGTAGCTAAAAGTAATCCGTTCAAATGTAATGAGAAATTGCTTGTAGCTTTTAACGACGAAAGTTTTTGTCGCTAAAAGTCTTTTCCATGACTTTTAGCAACGATAATTTGCGTGGCTAAAAGTACACCAATCGATTTTTTCGAAAAAATTGTTTACAGCCTTTAGTGACGAAAATGTACATCACTAAAAGTCTCAACCACGATTTTTGGCTGCGAAAAATTTTGTAGCTAAAACTTTTAAAAATTGTTTGCAGCTACTGGCGACGAAACCCTTCGTCGCTACAAGTCTGTTTATGATTTTCCATTTGAATTTTTAAACAAATTGATTCACCTTTTGGTGAGGAACATTTTCATGGTTAAAAGTCTACTCAGGATTTGTAGCTACGAACATTTTCGTAGCTAAAAGTAATTCATTGATATTTTTGGAAAAATTGTTTGCAGCCTTTGGCGACAAAAATTTTCATTGCTAGAAGTCAAATTCACGATTTCTAGCTACGAACAGTTTCGTAGCTAAAAGTAATCCAAATATTTATTTCCAGCCTTTGGCGGCGAAAATATTTGTCACTAAAAGTCTCATACACGATTTTTAGCTACGAATATTTTCGTAGCCAAAAGTAACCCCTTTATATAAAGTTTGCAGCCTTTGGCGACGACAATTTTCGTCGCAATACATCTCATCCACGATTTTTAACTACGGAACATTTCGTAGCTAAAAGTAATCCATTTAAATTTTTAAAAAATTTGTTTGTACCTTTTAGTGACGACAATTTTCGTTGCGAGAAATCTCATTCACGATTTTTAGCTATGAATACTCACGATTTTTAGGTTTTTAGCGACGAAACTACTCGTCGCTAAAAGGCTCTTACACGATTTTTAGCTACGAGAACTTTTGTAGCTAACAGTATTGCGGGCTTTAGCGACGAAAACATTCGTTGCTAAAAGTCTTATACACAATTACTAGTTACGAAAAGGCAGCAAAAATATTTGTCGGTAAAAGTCTTATACACGATTATTAGCTACGAAAAAGTCTTATACACTTTTAGTGCGTGTTTCAGCTCCTGAGAGTCTGCCACCTGAGCAAGAGTAACTTATTTTCAGTTAATGTATGCCACATGCATAGTTTCAAGGTTTTTGGGAAAATATCAAATAACTCACCATTTTTAGTCCATGCAATCGGAGAATGATCCCTTTCTCAATAAATAAGAAAAATGGAGCTTGTGTTGGACATAAGAAGTTGGGCCATTCATCAATCAAGGTGCATGCAAACAGCAAACATGATGTGGACCAGAAATAATACTCTAGGCAAATCAAATTTGTATAAGAAAATGGGCCAAAAGAAAAAAGAAAAAAAAAAGAGAGTCTAAATTCAATATATTTTGCATTTGACTCGTCCTTGTCATCAATGTACGTATATAATGAAGCTTTATACTATTTGAATGTACAAAATGCATTTAAGTTCATCTAAGTGTATTTTAACTGCATCTAAATTCATTGTGTTTTAGATGCACTTACATGTTAGAACATGTATTCAGATGCACTTAGGTGCATTTAAATGCTAAGGTAAACTTATAGATGCACTAAGATGCATTTTGTGTCCTAAGCTTAACACATGAAGAAATTAACATATTTTCTATTTCATATATAAATACCTCAAAAGACTAATATTTATAAAATTTAAAAATTAGGAAACTTAGAGTTTAGGGTGGAATAAATAGAGATTTTGCAATTCCCATAGAGTACTATAAGTGATCCTAGCTTCATTGGGATGCTTAAACAATCCAGGTTGCATGGGCTACCTTGCAAATATCACACTGATATGATGATCTTAACTATCTTTTTATGAGTGGAAAGAGATTGTTTATTGAGTAAGCTTTGTTGGGCCGACCGTGATATATGTGTCTTATCCACACCATTCATCCAATTTTTAATCTCATTTTAGAGCATAAGTCTAAAATTGAAGCATATCAAAAGCTTAAGTGGACCACACCATAGGAAACAGTGGGAATTGAGCACCCAACGTTGAAAACTCTTGGAGGGCCACAAAAGTTCTGGATCGAACTAATATTTATGTTTTTCCCTTCATCCATGATTGTTACATTATGAATAGGTTTTATGACAAATGAACATCGTTGTGGACCCTAAGAAGGTGTCATTGGCGGATGTCATTATCTCCATTGTTTCCTGTGGTGTGGTCCACTTGAGCTTGGAATATACTTCAATTTTGGGCAAATGCCCTAAAATGAGCTAACAAAACAAATGGACGGCGTGGATAAGACACATACATCAGAGTGGGCTCCACAGAGTTCACGCAATATGCTAGAGCATACTGAATTTATGCAATCCCCATCCACGATCAATGGCCTTTAACATGGACAGTCGAGATTATTTTTACAAAAAAGAAAAAAAAAAAAAAAAAAAAGCCTAACCAACATCTTTCTATGTGAAAGCTCCCATCATGGATTAGTGATGATTCTGAATATTCCTTTATGTTAGGCAATCTTAACTATCACATTCATGGTTGGAAAAAGGATGGCTACAAATAATAAGGCCCAATCTAGGATAGATTTGATTGTCTGATTAATTTTATTTTTTCAAGGGCAGCCCTTGAGATGTATTGGAGACTTAATGGACAGTTTAGGTCGATATACCGAACTGTCCAAGTTACCCGATGCAACTAGGAGCACTGGTACTGTAATTTGTAGTGCTCTAAGCACTGGAGCATTTCTCAAAAATAGATTTTTTGGAGGCACTGGTAAGATAAACCATATATCTAACCCATAGTTTCTCTTTCCAATATTATTACATTATTAAACACATAAGAATATTATCTTCCAGGATAAAAGTAATAAAAATACAAAGACATCCAGGCACAGAGAAATGACCCGAGAATGGTGAAGTGGAGAATTGCAGGGCTATGTGATATTTGCATGATATCCTACCAATCTAAGTAGACGTAATCTGCCATTATATTTAGAAGAACAAAATTTTGGTGGAAACTCATTGGGTACTTCCTCCATCGGAGCCTAGCTAGACACAGACAATCCTATCAGGGCATTTTTTAGGCTCACTTTGATGCATTTTTTAATTCACACCGTCCATCAACTAATTTTGACATATCGTTTTAGGTGATGAGCTAAAAAATAAGGTAGATCAAAGGCTCAAGTAGACCATGCTATAGTAAATAGTGATGACAATAACAACCACTGTTGAAACCTTCTCTAGGCCCGCCATGATGTTTATTTGCCATCCAACCTGTAAGTAGGATCACATACACCTGGATGTAGGCAAAACATAAATATCAGCTTGATCCAAAACTTATGTGCCCCTCAAGAGGCTTTCAATGGTAGTCATTTAGTTTAATATGGTGTGGTCTCATTGAGCCTTCAATGTGCCTTCTTTTTGGGTTCATCACCTGAAATGATCTTTCCAAATGGGTGGACGACATGATAAAACACGTACATTAGGCTGAGCTAGCTCAGCCCATACAAGTATAAAGTGAGCCATGCCATAAAAAATAATATACATCACTTAAGAACATCGAAACAACACTGTGTACAATTGAGACGGTGATGTGATAAAAAAAGATTTTTTTTTCTGTTGATATGTTTTTTATGGTCGGTGCATGTGTCTGAAAGATTGAATTTCATGCACACACCATGTGACCTTCAAAATTTCCTGACTTTATTGCATTTTAAGAAAAATAATATTCTATGGAAAAACTTCCCTCCTTTAAAGACGCTACCCAAGTGTAACAAATGGCTAGCGAAATTTGAGATTATGAGGATTTTTTCCATTAAAATTCTGAAATATTGTTAGTTTATAAATTTTTTTTAAAAAAAATTTAAGTGAGATTTTCTCACCATAATTTTTTTAAAATCTCCCGATTAATTCCTGGACTGAGAAATTCCCAATAAGGATATTTATCACTGTAGTTGGGGTTCTTAATTGATTGCTCATGGTTCTAATAAATGTATTATAAATTATAGTATTACTAATTTCATAAAATAAATCAGCCATCCAATAGATTAATCTCAGCTGTTTGCTATGTCAATCAGACATTTATGGCTGCCTGTAAAAATAATAATAATAACACATTAAACGTGTAACTCTAACGATCTGATCAACAACAATGAACATCCAAGGTCATATATATATATATATATATATATATATATATATATATATATATATATATATATATATATAGCCTAACCACCATTCTAGGTGGACCACTTGTTGGGGGCCTTGCACAAAACCTTAGGATCTAGCCTTCTAAACAAACCAGAATTATGGAATAATAATGCAATGAAGTAAATCAAAACATAAACCACACCACACCAGGGATTTTTACGTGGAAAACCTTCAAATAGGTAAAAATTATGGGACCTTGTTCAGATCAACAATCCACTATAAAGCAGAATGTTACAACCGATCACAAGCACACACCGCTTGGATCAAACCTTCTTCACTCATGCAGGAGTGGATAAACAATAAGAGAAACAAAGAAAACGGAGAGATCTCACCGATTACCAGGACGTGGAAGCGCTGAGATATGGTAGATCACCTCTACGAGCATAACCTCCCTTCCACAAGCTTCCTCTCTCTCTTTCTCTCTTACACCTTTGATAGCCCTAAACCCTTTTGCAAACCCTTGCAAAGCTTTAGGAAACCCTAGAATACCCTGTAATCAACCCCAATCCCGCATACACCCCTTTATATAAGAATAGAAAGAGGTAGAACTAAGATAGGAAATAAAATCCGTAAAACCCGTGTTTCCGCAGTCGCATCTGCGGAACTCTTCGATGATATCGATGGTCTCTCGATAACAGCTTTCGATATCATTGACGGTCCTTCGATGATATTGAAACAAGACCAAAACTGTCCAGCGACTAGGGTAAAATTTTTCAACAATTATCGATGTCATCGAAGGTCTCTCAATGACAGCGTCGATATCATCTAAAGTCCATCGATGATATCGACAGGACCAAAAAACTATCCAGCGACCAGCGATGAAAAATTCAGCAATTATCGATGATATCGAATGGGGTTCGATTTTATTGAACCTAGCAATGAGGAGAAAATCTCCATCAAATCTCCTCCTTTTTGACTCAGGAGGAATCCACCTTCTTCAAGCCAGCCTGATTTTTACAAACCTCAAACTTGCCCTTGAACAAAGCCTTGGTCATCATGTCTGACCCATTATCGTCCGTATGGACCTTCTCAAGCTGTAACACCTTCTGTTCCAAAGTATTCCTGATCCAGTGTAACGCGCTGAAATTCGGGGGTCGAGCATAACTCAGCTCCCGAGTTCCAAAACATCACTTATGTAACATTTTTGATGATGGATGAATGTTGTCTGTATTAGTGCATTAAACATGAAATAGATTAAGCCAAATCAGCAAACATAATTCAGGAACAGTCAGAATACGCAAGCGGAAGTCTGAAATAAATATATAAACCAATCCAATCCCCAAAATATGAGTGCTCTGCCAGGTCAATAAGTACAAGTCGTGTCTCAAAATACATATATTGAAATGTGATAAACCACTACAAACATATCCCTGAATCCCCGTCGATCAGGACATGACTCACATGAACCCGCTCGAGAACTGCATGAACAAGAATGTCTCCTCGTCCTCATCAAACTCCTGCTCCACCTTGCAGGCATCTCCATCACCTGCAGCTAAGTCAGAGTCTGGTTTGTGTTTAAGCACCATCCCAGAACGTGGGAGTGAGTGATCAACTCAGTGAAACTATACAGCAAAGGTTAACATGTTATTAATTCAATCAAGTAGTAATGATAAAAACAGTACAATCAAACATGTCCTAGATACTCTTGTTAATGCAAGAATGATATGAGGAAATGATGCATGTCTTCACCCAAACTCCCTCTTGCGATAACATTTAATGATCGCGGCATGAATCACTACCACTGTGCTCTACATCAACGCCAACGGCACATGCAGTGTGATGTTATGAACATGATTATCAAGTTCTTATTAGTCCTTTTCATACAGTAGGATTGGGAAGCTAAGGCACCTCCCTTATACCAATTCCCAAACAATGATCCATTTTAAGGTTGTTAGTCCTAATAAATCTCATATGATATTACTGTTCTAGGTTGCTGTAAAGGACTCGTCACCAATCAATACAGGCCCAGTATACCTTAGTTACTACAAAAAGGCTCGTCGCCTGTCTGTAGTGTCAAGGTATGCTCGAGGTCACTACAGATGGCTCGTCACCAATCAATGTAGGTTGACAGCACGAATATAGTGTCCCATACCACTATAATCGGCTCACGAGTCTAGGTTGCTCACTGGTCACTACGGGGAGGCTCGTCGCCCCAACGTAGGTCGACAGCTCGACCACGGTGTCCCATACCACCATGTTCGACTCATGAGTCTTAGGGGATCGCAGTACCAAGGTTAACAGGATTTCACTGGTGAGTTTGGTACCTTAGATTCAAACAGTAGTGTCTAAACATGGTGACGAGCTCAACTAGGACAAGCGTACGTTGAGTTGATCGACATGGAATGCATAAGCACTCCGTGTGGCTTAACCACTGTGGAACATCCCAAGTACGACTCGGATTCGTCGAACACATCCTGCGTGGCGTAAATAACTCTAACCACTAGTTCAAGAACAATTATCGATTACCTGAACTGTAATACAGTCCCAAGTACGTACAACTCAATAATGGACATTTAAATCAAATCCTACATTCATACGAACATGTTATGAAATATAACGTAAAACATGGATACAGTACATGGAGGAAATCATATACATAGTTAAACAGTTCATGGAGGAAATCATACACATAAAGTACTTGAGATTCATACCTCAACACCCTTATAAATCACATTTTACTAAATACTAACTCATTCAGACATTTATACAAACACTTAGACTACACTATTCAACATACAACACGTATGTTGGCCATATTACATATTAGGGCAAATCCTTTTGCCAAGGAGTTGTCGCATACATAACAAGCATATATCAACAACAATTAATCATGACAATCATAGCATCAAATTCCTTATGCATACAAACATTTCAATAAACACATGAAATATACTATTTACAACATAGGTTATACATATACGTAAAACAAAACAGATAGTGCATTTAGCATGTGTAATAGCATCCACGTCAGTAATAAATCATTATCAGACATTGAAAGTCTTGAAAACTATAACATAAACATATATAGTTCACATCTTAAACCAAAAAATGCGTAACGGATATGATTTAGATGATAAGTCTTTGTCAACGGCAGATAGGCAACCTAAAGTATGAAATAGGTTAGCTACAACAACACTTAGACCATTCTATGCTCTAAAATAGGTTAGGGTTTGACTGTTGTAAGACTCGTAACTTGGTCCGTACCGTTCCGTAGACTTCCGCGGTCCTACCGGTGGAATTCCGGCAGCCTTCGACCCTTAACCGATATTTACGCACGACCCTGATTCATATGCCGTCAACCCGTATCGACTCAACCTAAGACCAATACCACAGCGACCACGCCATCGCTGCGGTTCCGATGCTGTGACTTGTGCGCCAAGGCGATACCCTGGTCAAGAGATGTGGGCCAACGTTCGGTGAGAGGAAAACGTCGCGCGTTACGAAACTGAAGAGAATCTCTACGAGATGTCCCATCAATCCCATCAATCAATCCATCACATGTCAAGTACATGTCAAGTACACATCACCTTTCACCTATTCCCAAGCAACCACAAAAGTCAAGATTTCCTTATAAAGCACATACCTCTCTTACACAAAATGCCTCAAAAGTTAAGAATCTCTTACACCTCCCATGCCTCTCTTACACAAAAGGCCTCAAAAGTCAAAAAGTTCTTACACACATCTATCACTCCATCCATCCATCACTCTCTCTCTCTCTCTCTCTCCCTTTACAACTCCTTCTCTCTTTCTCATTTTAAAAAAAATAAAAAAAATCCATCCAAGCAAGAACCCTCCATACGTATGAGAGTCTCCAAGCCTCTCCCTCTCTTTCAAAACTTCAAGTGTGGCCCACCTCTCCACCCCAAAAATCTCTCATCCCAACTATCCATTCCTCATCTCACCCATTGAAATCGAAGCTAAGGTGCTAAGGAACCCCTAGGAGAAAGAAGATCGGACAGTTGGTGCTTGTTAATATTAGTTTTTCATATTTTTGAGATGGGCCAAGTGAGGCCAACCGATCAATGGTTTGGATCTCACTTGGGACCCTAAGTTGTGGCCGATGGACCACTTTGATCAACATGATCATCCATGATGGGGCCATTCTTCATGGACCCCATCATGATGTTTATTTCATTACATTTAAAGGTCATCTAGACCGTTCATATTGGTGGAGAAAGGATCTCCACCGTTGAATCCGATTTTTGTTAGTTCTATGTGTAGAAGGACCCATTTTATTGTATGATCTCTTTCAAGGGAGGGCTCATAGTGATGGAGCCCTCCATCACAAGCATGTCCCACCCTCTATCTCTTTCTCTCTCTACTTCATTTTCTTTGTTTTTTAGATCATATGGTGTTTGTTTGGCCCACTTGAATGGACCCCACCTTGAAGTATTTAATTTGTCCAAGCTTTCTTCAAGTGGGGCCCACCTTATATGTTGTACCCTCATCATCCATCAGTGGTGGCCCACCTAATCAGGGCCCACCACAATGTATTTCTTCAAGGACCAAACCGTCCAGCGTCTGGGACGCTGGACGTCCCTGTAAAGAGAAAAAAAATAAGAAGAAAAGGAGCTTTTTGGGGTGAGCCACTAGTATAGTCCCCACCTTAATATAAGTATGAAATCTAAGCCATCCATCCTCTTACCCATCTCTTTTTAGGCGTTGAGCCAAGAGTTGGGGCTGATTGGAAGATCTAGTGGGCCATAGCATCGAAGAATGCATTATTACCATTCAAGGATCTTTTTCTTATTTTATTTCATTTTCTAATCATAAAAAAATTCAAACTTTAGACTCGTTGGATTTGTTGCGAGGTGAGGAATTCTATGGCCGAAGTGGATTTGCTTAGAGTGGGCCCCACACGCGAAAAACCCCGAAAAAATGGGATTTTTCCAATTTTTTCATGAGGCAGAGCCTCTGCCTCTGACATGCAGCAGCAGCAGCTGCGTGCAACGTCTGGGGTGGGAGGACGTTAGGGGCCCACGGCCCTGTATGTGGGCCCCACCGTGATGCTTATTTGTCATCCAAGCTGTCCACGAGGTGGGCCATCCCCAGCAGTAGGCCCCCTCCCAGTTTCAACTTCATCCAAAACTCAGGTGGCCCACACCACAGGAAACAGTGGATTGAACCTCTGCCATTGAAATTCTGTTTATGGGCCACAGAAGTTTCAGATCAAGATGAAATTTGTTCTTCCTCCTCACCCGGGTCCGTGCGACCTTATGAACGGTTTGTCTGGCGTTTAAACATTATGGTGGGCCACATACGTGGGACCCACAGTGATTTATGTATTTTATTCACACCGTCCACGGTCCGTGGACGGTGACGCCCACCGTGATTTATGTGTTCTATCCACACCGTCTCCACTGGACGGTGGGGCCCACCCCCACGTGTGGGTGCTGTGTGCAGCGTGTGTGTGTGTGTGTGTATATATCCATATACATGTATATTATTGTATTAAATATATATTACATATAATATTGTATATATTACATATATTATATTATATGTAGTTTATATATTATATAATATACAATATTCATGATGGTGGGCTTTCATGTGGGCCCCCACCATTGATGCAGGTGCTGCATTTATCCGTCCATCCATTTTAAAGATCATTTTATGGAATGAGTCAAAGAATGAGCCAGATCCACAGTCTAAGTGGACCCCATCTTGGCATGATTTGAGGTCCATCTTAATGTATTTGTGACAGTTTATTAGGGCCCACTTTAATGTGGATGTAAGGCCCATGGGATTGGACCCATTTTGAAGTATTCCAAGGCCTATGGGTTAGGCCCATTTGATTTGTATAAGGCCTATGGATTTAGGCCCAATTGATGCATTCAAGGCCCAACGGGTTATGACCCATTGCAATGCACATAAGGCCCATTGGTTCGGCCCATTGATGTGGCCCGCTTGACGAATAGAAGGCCTATCTGATATGGCCCATTTGATGTATTTAAGGCCCAATGGGATATACCTGAGGCCCATTAAAATGTGTGATCCCAACCTAGTTCATGATATTCATTACGGGTAACGCCTTGGGAGTAATGTTGGTTTGACGTCCACATTACAAGTTTAATGTTGGTTAAATGTCTGCATTATAACTCTCCCTAGGGCTCATTAATAGGCCCATACTTGTTGTGTATAAGCCGTTTAGGCCCATCTGCTTTGAAAGATTAGTGCATTATTTTATAACATGTTTACTATAGCTCCATGACTCATGATCATACGCATCATATGTATGCTTGATATGAGAGGTGACTGATCATACCATATACCTTCGGGCAGGTTGTTTATGGGCTCCCGATTAGGCGGTGTTTCCCTACATGAGTGCACGTTACGTGCAAGGATTTACTGCATGATTGGATAGTGTGATTCATGCATCTCGCATTGTGTGATATGGTTACTGTACGCCCTAACGACATCGGGGCCATAGCCTCCACAGGCGTATCGTAGTTGGCAGGATTGGATACCGAAAATCTTGTTCTACATGGGGTATTATAGATATCCCTGGGTGAAAGTCCCTAAACCCTTATGGTACCAAGAGGTTGTTCGAATGTCTAGACCGGGTGGGTAGATGAGCGTTGAGTGCCGATTACTAGACGGTTGTGCTCTCCACTGTGTCATGGTCGGTTGGAAGGGGGTGCGGCCTTACTCGCCCGAGTGTAGGGGGCAATGCTAGGTTGAATTTGACCAGCTCGAGAAATGGGTCTGTTGTCGACGAGTCATGCCCGATATTGGCAGACGGATAGTGAAGTCTCTTCCACTTACCTTATTATGCGCGATGAGGCGGCAATCTGGTTTAGAGTGTACTAGACCCCGGTGATATCCCAGAGTTGAGCTGTATTGATATGTGGTCTTAGATGAGGATTGTATGCTTGACTTGCATCTTGCATCGCATAGCCTTGGTACGACTCATGATATTATGGATCCATCTGCATATTCCGCATTACTCTGATATTGCATGATCATATTACTACCTTGCGCACACACTTTCACCACCTTCTAAGCTTTCTATAAGCTTATGCATGACCGTTGCGTGCAAGTGACGTTGGGGCGCAGCAGCGCTGAGGCTGGAGCACTTGCAGATCATTTTTGGAGTTTTTGTTCTTTACCATTGTATTTCCCTTTATGCTCATTATACTTGTAAAGTTTTTTATCATAGTGAAAATGTAATGGAGTTCTTGGTTGTTGTTTGTGGGTTATGCCTTTGGTTATGCTTATCACGATTCAAACTGACCTAAAAAATTCTCCTCGTAGCATCGTAGGATCGGAACCTGGCGAATGGGAGCTGGGAGCCGAGAATGGGGTTTTACGGAGGCTGTCAGCGACAGCGCCAGATTCGGCGTTCTGAAATTTTGTGAGCCCAGTTTTCGAGTTTGGGGTGTGACAACTGTCTTACCCAAAAATGGAATTAGAATCGCCGGAATAACGATTCAAATGCGATGGATTTGGTGCATAGAGAAACTGGGAAGAATCTCAAGATGAATCACCAAGTTCTCACTCACTTTCTCTCTCTTTTCTCTCTCTTATCTTAGCTAGGGTTTAGAATTCGTATGGGATATGTGAGAGAGGGTTTAAGGCCTTTATATAGGCTCATGACTGACGAAAATAGTCCCAGGGCCAAGGTATACTTAGGTTATAACCAAATCGGGCTTATTTTGATCTAATGGAGCATTTCTGGAGGTCCTTTTACTGAATGCGGTCAGACTTAAGCTTACCAATATTGGATCTTAAGCAAGTTAAGTTTTCAGTTCGATTGGGTTTCCAGATCGACCGTGGCAGACCAGTTTCAGTTCAACGGTTACCGAAACTCGATTAGGGCCACAAGTATTTTGACATGTGTGGGCCATCTTCCCTGATCTGAGGGTGAATTTGGGTCAAAAAATAATGATCAGAATGCTTATAATCAGCGTGCAAACGACACGACTCAGATTACTTAAATTCATATTTATTTTCATATAAACTTTTACTTTCTTACACTCTTCACTCCACTCAAGGAAATAGTCTCAGGACATCGTCTGGACTTGATTTTCAAGGTGATTGTCAAGTCCAACTAAGCGGTCATAATTGTCTAAGTTCATCGCTATCGAACTTTTGACGTGCGGTCCAAGTCCGATACGAAGTTTTCGAATGCTCCCGAGAGCAACTGGGTTTAGAGTTTACTCCTAGATTTCAGGGTAATGTAGCGTAACTAATTCTATAGGTTTTGGGTCTTACAGATCGTATTAAAAGTGGTTGGTGTTAGATTCACAGGTAATCTAGTTTAATGCTAGTTAATTCTCATTAAATTTCTAAAGGATTTGGTTCTAAATGATTTCTGGTAGAGGTGGTACTCGGATATTTATACGGATTTTTTCAGGACGTTACAATCTACCCTCCTTAAAGAAAAATTTTATCCTCGAAATTTGTACCTTCCATACTCCTCGAGAATCTGAGAATAGTTCTTTCTGACCTCAGCTTCAATCTCCCAAGTGACCTCTTTTTCATTGTGATGAGTCTACAGTACCTTCACAAGTGAAATAACCTTGCTACGCAGTACTTACTCCTTCCTATCCAAAATACACGTCGATCGCAGTTCCTATGTAGCATCCTCGCTCAACTGCACCTGCTCCCAACTGATAATATGCGAAGGATCAGAAATGTACTTTTTCAACATGGACACATGGAATACGTTATACACACCTACGAGTGGTGTGGGCAAGGCAAGACGATACGCTACTGCCCCCACTCTATTAAGTATCTGAAATGGGCCAATGAATCTCGGCGTGGGCTTCCCTTTCTTACCAAACTGAAGGACTCCCTTCATCGGGAAAACCTTAAGGAATACATGGTCCCCAACTTTAAACTCAAGCGGTTGCCGTCTCGTATCGGCGTAGCTCTTTTGCCTGCTCTGTGCTGATAGCAGTCGATGCCTAATAATGTCAATTTTCTCTGAGGTTGCCTGAACCAACTCTGGGCCAATCAGAGTCTTCTCGCCCACTTCTGCCCAGCAATGCGGTGCTCTACACGGGCGACCATACAATGCCTCATAAGGAGCCATGCCAATACTCGTCTAAAAGTTGTTGTTATACGCGAAATCTGCATAAGGAAGACAGTCATCCCAACTATCCTTGAAATCCAACACACATGCGCGCAACATATTTTCTAGCACCTGATTTATACGCTCCGTCTGCCTGTCTGTCTGCGGATGGAAGGCGGTACTGAACTTCAACTTCACACCCATCACCTCCTGGATACGAGTCCAGAAGATAGATGTGAATCGCGTATCTCGATCTGACAATCTCCAAGGGAACTCCTTGCAGACGTACAATCTCCTTGACGTACAATCTGGCCAACTCGTCTGAAGAATTCGTAACTCTGATCGGTAGGAAATGAGCTGACTTTGTCAACCTATTAACGATCACCCAAATAGTGTCATGTCCCTTCTCGTCTTAGGCAGTCCAGAAATAAAATCCATAGAAATGAAATCCCACTTCCATTCAGCTATGGGCATGGGTTGAAGTAGTCCAGGAGGTCGGTGATGCTCTGCCTTAACCTGCTGACACGTGAGGCAACGGGATACGAACTCAGCAATGTGAACCTTCATATTTTTCCACCAGTACGATGTCTTCATGTTTTGATATATCTTCATGCTACCTGGATGCATCGCAAACCTCGAACTGTGGGCTGACTCGAGAACCTCACGTCTCAAGTCAGGAATGTCTGGGACGCATAGGCGGCCACGATAACGTAAGCCCCCATCCGTACCAACACTCCACTCTGAGTCTTCATCTGTACCAACTCGCTCTCTCATCTTCACCAAAATCTCATCGTCTACTTGAGCCTCGATAATCCTGCCATCAATGAGGGGCTGTACACAAACATGTGCGACGACTTCATACGGCTCCTCCACCGTGAGTTTCTGCTCAAAGTCTCGCACAAACTCCACCATATCTCATTCTGTAATTATAAGCGGAGCCGCAACACTATAGTCTTCTTGCGGCTCAACGCGTCTGCACAAGGTTTGCCTTGTCCGGATGGTAGGAGACCTCGAACCTAAAGTCCTTCAAGGTTTCCATCCATTGGCGCTACCTCATATGTAAGTCTCGCTATGAGAATATGTATCTAAGGCTCTTGTGGTTGCAAAAGAGCTCGAACTCTTCTCTGTAGAGGTAATGTCTCTAGAGCTTTAATGCAAAAATGACGGCTACCAACTCTAGGTCGTGAGTAGGGTAATTCTCCTCGTGTTTCCTCAACTGTCTCGAGGCATAAGTAATCGCCCTGTCCATCTGCATAAGGATACAATCTAGACCAATGCGAGATGCGTTAGTATATATAGTATACTTAACCCCTTACTTTGACAATACTAGCATAGGGGTGGACGTCAATTTGTCCTTCAGCTCCTGAAAAGCTGCTTCGACCTTCTCATTCCAGGTAAACTTTAAGTCTTTCAATGTAAGACCCGTGTCCTAGTTCGTACCGTTCTGTTGGCCTCCACGGTCCTTCTAGTTGAAATTCGGTAATCCTCGACCCGTTGCTGATGTTTGCACACGATCCTAAGCTGAGACCTGTATGCCAAAGTCAGCTCAAATCGAAACCTATACCTTAGCGACCGCGCCATCACTGCGACTCTCGCACCGAATCGGTACCCAGGCTAGAAGATGTACGCCTGCGTTTAATTCGAAAAAAATACCGCGCGTTACGAACTTCGAGAGAATCTTGTTCACTCCCCAAGTGCAGGGATGTGATGTAGTAATAACTCGGTAAGACCGAGGTCGAATCCCAGGGGACTGAAACTTGTACGTAATCTAAAATTAAGTAGAATTTGAACTACAATAAGGCAAAATCTAAACTAATTGTGATTTGAGGAATAATGATGGAATGATTATCTACAACTTAAGAAAATTCAGAGAAAGGGAACTAAGGATTCAGAGGATCCACTTGTAGGGATCAGGGAGATCTTATGCCTGCATCAAGAATCATGGAATTTAAACTGAACTGTCGTTGAGATAGTTTTCAAAAGATGAAAGGTATATGAATTAGAATGGATTCCATCACCAAACCATGCCTAGGAGACTATGACAAACAATAGAATTAAACTAATTACTAACCAATCACATGTATGAAGGTTAGGAAGGGTACCGACATCCGACCATGCCCAGGAGACGATAATGAACAACAGAGCTTCCTGACGTCATAACCATTAACAAGAGAAAGAAATACTCAAAGCCATCTCAGACCTATTGTAATTTCAGTCACAACAGACCATTAAAGACTAAAAATATTACCTTACTAATCAAACTAAAATCAACCTCAATTCATATATTAAAATTAAATTAAAATCATAGAATCTTCCATCTCACTACAAGCTTCACCTCTTAGCCCTATCTAAGAGGTTTAGCCACACATGGACATGATGAGGCTTCCTCTTAACATAAAAAAAACTAAAATAATAAAAAAACAAAAAACAAAAGCTGAAAAGAAAACAAAGAAACTCTCTTTCCTCCAGCTCGTTAAAGCCGGTTGGCCAAGCCGTCCAAGCTTTGGATGATTTTCTTTTTCTGTTCTCTCTCTCTTTTATAAGGGAAACAGTTGGTCACCATGGAGTTTCCGCACTCCTACGCGTACGAGGTTATCTCACTTACGCAGCCAGAGAGTCGGTGCAGAAAACGCAAACAGTCTTGCATTTGAATTGAAATTTCAAGACGGTGAACATCTCGGCCTTGATTTCGGCACCTAGGTTAGGGTCTTGGCCATATTTTAAGTCCTCTGGACGGTTCAGATAGTCGAAAAGATCATGATCTGGGCCACGCAACTTCCCAAAAATTCCAGTTTTTTCGGATGCGAAACAGAGGTGTGCTTCTCGCGCTAATTGCCGGTGGAGCCCACTTTCTATGGCTTTTATGAAATCCACACCGTCCATCATCTTCTCCTCGAAGTTTTGACTGGGGATGGATGATTATAATCGTTTGTTGATGTGGTCCACTGAAACAATCAGGCTGCGACGGCTGTTGAACGGTCATTTTACGATTGTTGTAGCGATCATGTACATGTGCATGGCCTTAAAAAAATCAGCATGATTTGACTGGTTTTCCTCCCTCTGCCTTATGGACAGTTCAGATCAAACTCTTGAAGAACAGTGGTGGCCCACAAAAGAGGACCGCAACCTCTGTTGCGAAACAGAGGTTCCACTTCGCTTCTGTGATGGTCAGTGGGCCCCAGGACGACATTTCATGGAAAATCCATGCCGTCCATTGAAATCACGTCGAAAAACCAGTAAGAAATGACTGGTTTCAGATTGATTTTGGTTTGACCCACGGAATAGTTTGCTTCGCCGTCCATCTTACATTTGACGATGGAAATCACGTGATCGTACGCATGGGACCAAAAGGAAAGCTTGGCGAGGGTTTTGGCCGTGCCCCTGAGTGAATGGACGGTCTAGATCTCCTATCCAAGTGATAAGTGGGGCCCACTAGTGGAAAACAGACGGACAGCATAAAACGTTGTCCATTCTATCACAGAGAAGAGAGGAAGACGGGTCTGCGTGTACTGACCCGTTTCCCATTTTTGGTGCACGTCTGGTGTACATGTGCACTGTGTACACACTGCATATACAGGGCTCAATGTAATGTTTTTGCAAAATCCAATCCATCCATCCATTTTGACATATCATTTTAGCCGTTGGGACTAAAATTGAGGCAGTTCCAGATATCAGGTGGGCCCCGGATTGAGATTTTATGGGCTGATCTGTCAGTTTAGGCACTTCTATAGGGATCGGGGAACTGAAATTTTACATGTACGGTTAATTTATGGTCTTCAGGCTACGTATGAAGTTTCGAGCCAAACTGATGGTGGGAACCTTGTGATCTTGCATTTTTGATGATTTTTGGCCCCGTTTAACAAGCGTGGCCTGATTTTCTCGGATCTTTGGCATGTAATTCCGTCGTTCTTGGTCTCCCGGGGTCTGTCCCTTGCCTTTGGTGTCATCAGAGCATTAAATCCATGCTTTAAGCATCCTTTTTCAGTTTATGCTTGTAAATACACTCTGCATCATGAACACGATTAAAGTGACCCATCAAACAGTATCATGCTCGTAAATCCAGGAAATAAATGGGGTCTGATATGCAATATTTGACCCTCAACACAACCCTCAACCAGCTTCTTGCTAGTCCCGAGCAAGGTATGCGAAAAACAAGTTGAGAACTACAGGATAATTTCTATGAACTCGAGTGATTTTTTTGAAATCGATTCAAATACGAGAAATTCTAAAACTCATGAATGTTGGGGATTACTTCTGCTAAACTCAGGCACATGGTAAACTCATAATCAAGTTCAAAGTATTAATCCATAAATCGGACAATTTATAAACATTAAGATCCATGAGTGTATAGTGTAATCTTAGCTTATCACATTCAGCTTCACTTCTCAATTTTATGATATCATTGGTAACAACTAAGAGAATGTCTGACAACCTAAACCTACACCAAAACTTGCCTCACGAGTCATTCTTCCATTTTTTCAGTCTTTTTTTTCATTAAAAGAATGTCAAGAGGGGAATCAAATTTTCACCTATAGGGAGCAATCTAAGGTGAAACTAGTCACCCAACTCTTTCCAACTGTTAATCGTGGGGAATCGAATCCACACCTATAGGGAGCAAACCCATGTGAAGATTAATTGCCCAACCTTTTCAATTTTTATACCCTGATGGCAAGATATTTCAGGCTGGTTCCTTTCATGCTCAGTGATTACCAAGTTAATCCTTCGATATGGAACTGAAATCTTAATGTGTAAGCGCGACGTGTCCTGAAATCATGATTCAATCAATGTTTAAAACCTCTAATCATGGATTGATAATTCAAACTCAACCGTGGAATCTATCAGGCAGCTAAATCCAAGAGTCATAAATTATTAACATCACGTATCTTGCAATTCTAAATCAAAGATAGATGCCAAAATCACTTCAAATTCACAAAAAAATTCAGAAAATTTTTAAAAATTTTCACAATTTTTGCTCAAGACTAAGAAAACACTGATTAGGTAACCTAATCTCCCACCCCCAACCTAAAATCTACATTGTCCTCAATGTAAAAGATATATGAGCATGCAATGCACATGCGACAACGAAAGTAAATGAGAAGTGATGGGAAGATAGTACCTGAATAACGAATCAAGAGAGATTTTTCAAGAGATCGCTGGGAGAGAGCAGGTTAGTACGAGAGAGAAAGTAAAATAAAAAAAAAAAATCTTACTTATACCACTCTCGCAGGTGCTCTCGATTACATTTAGCGTATGTAACAAGTCTTTAAACCCCTAGGTTACCCCTAGTGGACGAGTTGTAGTCTCGTGAGGGTTTGCAGTAATGTTACCCACAAACATTGAATCGATCATGCCGCAAGGTTCATCTTCCGGCCAATATCTTGATAAGTTTCTCAGTAAGTTCCTCAACAGGATCATCCAAAAGCCCTTTTTGCAATAGGCTTGAGTGCCCTGGAGCATGAATTTTCAGAGAGACTTATGAACCTCATAAAAAATCTTCCATTGAATTGCTTGAGGTATCCCTAATATATACGATTCACCTGTAATAGCAGAATTTTTAACGTTAGTATCGCATGGTGAATCAAAGACTACAAGTAAATAAAGTTTAGAAAACTTCTTAAGAAGTGATGTAGTCTCAACACATTCCGAAGCTCCAAACTTCGGTTCAATTTTTAGTTCCTCTTCCTTTACTGGTAGACGTTTAGGATCAAGGGAAGAGAGGGTTTCAGAATAAGGGTTCTCTCGGTTAGTGATGACTACCGAGATGTTGTCTCGCAAGGCATCCACTTTGTCTTTTAATATGGAATCGTTTGAAACTGCAAAGTGTGCCAAGCAATCCTAAGAGCTGAGAAATTCAGCTGAGTGTAACTTATTTTCATATTGGATCTCGCGATGATCTCCTCAAAGAATCCACCGTCCTTGAAAGTGGATGGATATATGCTCTCTTGCTCCAGTCTTGCACAGACAGATTGAAGATCAATAAGTGAAGCATTGATGTGATCACTCTGTTCATCGAAATACTCAATTGAGGCGTTGAATTGTCAAATGTCTACAGCTCAAATGGTGGCCTCAACTGAGTGGTTTTAAATTCCAGAGTCGTAGCGGGCAACTCCTCCTTCTCCCGAATCATATCATCATTCAATTCAGGGGAGTGGTCTAAACATGTTTCACAAGAATTAGAAGGGTCGGTCATAAGGGGCTTATCCTCCACCTTTAAATCAGACATATCAGGTGATGGGAGTGGCTCATTATGACCAATTACTTTATGTACATCTTGATCATTGATTTGGACCAAACTTGAGACGGATTCCAGGGGTACTGTGGCTGCACATTCAGGATCGCAATCATGTTCTAGTCCAGTGCAGTGCACATTTGGGATGGGATCACTTTCCTTACATTCTACACCTAACATGGGTTGAGGTTCACATAAACTAACCTCTTCCTCATCATTAAAATCTTGTGTGTCATGTAAGAAAGGTGTGTCATCATCAATGTATTTAAAAGACACCCATGTATCTTCACCATTCTTTCGAACAGTCATCGAGATTGACTCACTGAGAAATTGAACCACATGCTCATTAACGGAATCCAACTCCTCATTCCAAATTCCAGATTCTTTTAAAAGTGAATGCGGATCACTTTTCTTACATTGTATTTCTGGATTGGGTTGGGGCTGATACGACCTAGCCTCCATTAGCCTATCAAGGCGTGATTCAAGCGCTTCTACTAATTTCCTCATGCCAGCAATATAGTCTGTATAACTCGGAGATAATTCCTCTTGGATCGTTTCTAGTGGATATTCGCAAGTGGCGGATCCACAGGGGTTATTACCATGATGTTTTACTGACTCAACTTCATAAGCTATCTCAACATACGGACGTGCCCACTCATTCAGATACATGGTGAAACCTTAATTCTGAATATAAAATAAAAGAAAATTTTCAACAGCAATACAGAAAGTAAGAGGGGAAGTTAAAAAGAAGTTACTCGATTGAAGATTCCTAAGTTAAAACCAAATTAGATATTTATGTCAGGATCCTACAAAACAAGAAAACAGGTTAGTTTCTATAAATCAGAAAAACCTAAACATAAAGTTAGGAAAATTCTAATCTTAAACTAATTCTAAAACTAGTTAATTTCAGAGAACGTAATCATCAGTCCCCGGCAATGGTGACAAAAACTTGTTCACTCCCCAAGTGCAGGGTTGTGATGTAGTAATAACTCAGTAAGACCGAGGTCGAATCCCAGGGGACTGAAACTTGTATGTAATCTAAAATTAAGTAGAATTTGAACTAGAATAAGGTGAAATCTAAACTAATTGTGATTTGAGGAATAATGATGGAATGATTATCTACAACTTAAGAAAATTCACAGAAAGGGAACTAGGGATTCAGATGATCCACTTGTAGGGATCAGGGAGATCTTATGCCTGCATCAAGAATCATGGAATTTAAACTGAACTGTCATTGAGATAGTTTTCAAAAGATGAAAGGTATATGAATTAGAATGGATTCCATCACCAAACCATGCCCAGGAGACTATGGCAAACAACAGAATTAAACTAATTACCAACCAATCACATGTATGAAGGTTAGGAAGGGTACCGACATTCGACCATGCCCAGGAGACGATGGTGAATAACAGAGCTTCCTGACGTCATAACCATTAACAAGAGAAAGAAATACTCAAAGCCATCTCAGACCTATTGTAATTTCAGTCACAACAGACCATTAAAGACTAAAAATATTCCCTTACTAATCAAACTAAAATCAACCTCAATTCATATATTAAAAATAAATTAAAATCATATAATCTTCCATCTCACTACAAGCTTCACCTCTTAACCCTAGCTAAGAGGTTTAGCCACACATGGACATGATGAGGCTTCCTCTTAACAGAAAAAAAACTAAAATAATAAAAAAAGAAAAAACAAAAGCTGAAAAGAAAACAAAGAAACTCTCTTTCCTCCCGCTCGTTCAAGCCGGTTGGCCAAGCCGTCCAAGCTTTGGATGATTTTCTTTTTCTGTTCTCTCTCTCTTTTATAAGGGAAACAGTTGGTCACCATGGAGTTTTCGCACTCCTGCACGTACGAGGTTATCTCACTTACGCAGCTAGAGAGTCGGTGCAGAAAATGCAAACAGTCTTGCGTTTGAATTGAAATTTCATGACGGTGAACATCCCGGCCTTAATTCCGGTACCTAGGTTAGGGTCTTGGCCACATTTTAAGTCTTCTGGACGGCTCAGATCATCAAAAAGATCATGATCTGGGCCACGCAACTTCCCTAAAATTCTAATTTTTCTGGATGCGAAACAGAGGTGTGCTTCTCGCGCTGATTGCCGGTGGAGCCCACTTTCTATGGCTTTTACAAAATCCACACTGTCCATCATCTTCTCCTCGAAGTTTTGACTGGGGATGGATGGTTCTAATCGTCCGTTGATGTGGTCCACTGAAACAATCAGGCTGCGACGGCTGTTGAACGGTCATTTTACGATTGTTGTAGCGATCATGTACATGTGCATGGCCTTAAAAAAATCAGCATGATTTGACTGGTTTTCCTCCCTCTGCCTGATGGACAGTTCAGATCAAACTCTTGAAGAACGGTGGTGGCCCACAAAAGAGGTCCGCAACCTCTGTTGCGAAACAGAGGTTCCGCTTCGCTTCTGTGATGGTCAGTGGGCCCCAGGACGACATTGTATGGAAAATCCATGCCGTTCATTGAAATTACGTCGAAAAACCAGTAAGAAATGACTGGTTTCAGATTGATTTTGGTTTGACCCACGGAATAGTTTGCTTCACCGTCCATCTTACGTTTGACGATGGAAATCACATGATCGTACGCATGGAACCAAAAGGAAAGCTTGGCGAGGGTTTTGGCCGCGCCTCTGAGTGAATGGACGGTCCAGATCTCCTATCCGAGTGATAAGTGGGGCCCACTAGTGGAAAACGGATGGACAGCGTAAAACGCTGTCCGTTCTATCACAGAGAAGAGAGGAAGACGGGTCAGCGTGTGTTGACCCGTTTCCCATTTTTGGTGCACGTCTGGTGTACATATGCACTGTGTACACACTACATATGCAGGGCTCAATGTAATGGTTTTGGAAAAATCCAATCCTTCCATCCATTTTGACATATCATTTTAGCTATTGGGACTAAAATTGAGGCAGTTCCAGATATCAGGTGGTCCCCAGATTGAGAGTTTATGGGCTGATCTGTGAGTTTAGACACTTCTACAGGGATCCGCGAACTGAAATTTTACATGTACGGTTAATTTATGGTCTTCAGGCTACATATGAAGTTTCGAGCCAAACTGATGGTGGGAACCTTGTGATCTTGCATTTTTGACGATTTTTGGCCCCGTTTAACATGCGTGGCCTGATTTTCTCGGATCTCTGGCATGTAATTCCGTCGCTCTTGGTCCCCCGGGGTCTATTCCTTGCCTTTGGTGTCTTCAGAGCATTAAATCCATGCTTTAAGCATCCTTTTTTAGTTTATGCTCGTAAATACACTCTGCATCACGAACACGATTAAAGTGGCCCATCAAACAGTATCATGCTCGTAGATCCAGAAAATAAATGGGGTCTGATATGCAATATTTGACCCTTAACAAATCTTTACAAAATGTCCCATCAATCAATCAATCACTCATGTCAAGTACAAGTCAAGTCACTCCATACCCAAGTACAACAACCCATACTTATCCTTACCCTTTTCTTACACAAACTACCCAAAGTCAACTTTTACATCCCTTCACCCATCACTTTCTTACAAGCCATCACTCAACCTATCACTCCATCACCTTTCACCCATCACTTCCCTCTCTCTCTCATTCACTCTCAAACACTCTCCCAAGCTCCATACGTCCAAGCCTTCCCAAGCATTCCAAGAGCAACAAGTATGGCCCACTTTCCCCACTCTCTTATCTCTCATCCTCACCATCAAGATCTCATCATCCACCGTTAAACCCTAAGACAAGGAGCTAATGAGGCTAGGGGAGCAACAAGGAAGCCAATAAGGTGGGTGATCTTTGATTTTTTTTTTTACCGTTGATTTCATGATTTGGGGACCGAACTTGATGTATGTGTTGCAATCATATGAGGGACCCATAGTGGCGGGGTCCCTCCATTTACACCGCTTATTTCTCTATTTCTCTCTCTCTCTCTCTCTCTCTCTTTCCCTCTCTTTTATGATGGGTGTGGCCCATTAGATCCACACCGATCGTGCACCCACCATGATGGATGTATTTGAATGACGCCTTCATCTTTTTATCCCGGCCATCTAGTGGGCCTGGATGATGAGAAAGCACAAATATCATGTTGAGTAGGTGGGCCACGTGCATGTGGGACCCACCATGATGCAGTGTTTATCCAGGCCAGCCAGCGTCCCTGGACGCTGGACTAGGAGTGGCTAACATGGAGTGCGCGTACTGACAGGGAGTGTACTAACGAGCTAACCAAAAAAATAAAAATGGTGGGCCAGCCCCACCTTGATGTATGTGCTTGATCCAAGCCGTCCATCCTTTTTCTCAAATTATTTTAGGCATTGAGCTAAAAGATGAAGTTGATCTGTGAAAAAAGTGGGTCATACCGTAGTAAATAGTGGTATTACCATTAAAATCCACATTAATTCTTCCATTGGTAAAAAATATATCGCATATTGGTCTCTTTGGGTTGATCAGGGGCCATAGAATCCAATGGTCGGACTATATTTTTCAGATGCGGTCCCCACCTAACAAAAACCATGATATTAATGGTTTTTTTTTTTTAAATGAGGCAACAACGATTGCTGCTGCTGTTTCAGAGCGCACGCAGGCAGCGGACGGATGAGCGGCCAGGCCTCACGGCCCAACTGTGGGCTCCCATCGTGATGCGTTTCGAACATCCACACCGTGCATTGGGTGGGCCTTCCCCCTGGCTACGGGCCACCTAAAAATCAGCTGTATATGGATCTCAGGTGGCCCACATCATAAGAAATAATGGGATGGACGCCTACCATTGAATCCCTTTATGGGTCACGGAAGTTTTGGATCATATATGAAATTTGTTTTTACTCTTTCCCTGGTGTGCGTGCACCCTTTCAACGGTCTGGGTGGCAAATAAATAGTATGGTGGGCCCCACATGGGACCCATAAGAATATATGTGTTCATTCACACCGTCCACGGCTATGGACGGTGGAAACCACCATGCTGTTGGTGTTTTACTCACACCGCCCAGACGGTGGGCCCCTGGTCCGTGTGACCTCTTAGACAGGATGGGTGCAAATAAACATTTCCATGGGCCCCATGCCTATGTGGCCTTTTCAACAGGTTGGATGGAAATAAACATTTCAGTGGGCTTCACAGGTCTGTGCGACCCTATCCACAGGTTGGAAGGAAAATAAACATTCCAATGGGCCCGGGTCTGTATGACCATATCAACAGGTTGGTTAGAAAATAAATGTATGGCGGCCCCATGTGGGATCCCCCTTGAGGTACGTTTTATATCCACTCCTTCCATTAGTGTGGCTCATTTGATATACATGTGGCCCATGTGGTATAGTCCACTTACCATATTTATGGCCATTGTTGAGGCCCACCTTGATTTGTATAAGGCTGATTATTTAGGCCCATCTTGATGTATTTTTAGGTCCTTTATTGAGGCCCGCTTGGATGCATATGGACCCATGTATTTAGGCCCATCTTGGCATGTATATAGGCCCAATGTTGAGGCCCACTTTATTATATATGGGCCCATGTGTGTAGGCCCATTTGATGTATTTGTAGCCCATTGTTGAGGCCCACTTTGGTATATATAAGGCCTATGTGATTAGGCTCATTTGATGCACATAAAGCTCATGTGATTGGGCTCATTTTTAATGCATTCTAAGGTCCATGGGTGATGGCCCATTGCAAAGTACCTAAGGCCCATTGGTGAGGCTCATTGAGGTGGCCCACTTGATGAATATAAGGCCCATGAGATACGGCCCATTTGATGTATTTGAGGCCCAATGGGATGTACCTAAGGCACATTGTAATGTGTGATTCCGCCATGATTTATTTAATAATATTTAAGGCGAGCCGAGCCTTGGGAGCAATGATGGTTAGATGCCCACATTGTCAGGATGATGTCGGTTAAATGTCTGCATTATCACTCTCCCTGAGGCCCATTGATAGGCCCATACTTGTAGTGAGTAGGCCATTTAGGCCCATCTTTGTTATACACAAAGCCCATCTTTATATACATATTTAGTGTAGATCCATGATTCATGATCATATGCATCATATGTATGACTAATATGTGGAGTGACTGATCATAGCATATGCCTTTGGTGGAATGTTTATGGGCTCCCTGATAGGCGAATTTACCCTACATGAGTGCATGGTACACGTAGGACTGTTGCATGACTGGTAGTGTGACTCATGCACTTGTATTTATATGATTGTGATTATTATATGCCCTAGTGACATCAGGGCCATAGCCTCCACAGACGCATCATGGGTGGCTGGATTGGATACCAAAAATGTTTGGTTCTAGCATATGGGAGCCATAGATATCCGTGGGTGAAAATTTCTAAACCCGATGGTACCAGAGGATGACTCCAACGTCGAGACCAAGTGGATACACGAGCGCGCAAGGGCCGTATACCATTAGGCCGCATCTTTCACTGTATCATGGTCAGTTGAAAAGGGGTGTGACCTTACCCACCTGAGTGAGGGGGCAACTTCTAGGTTGAGTTTGACCAGCTTGAAGAATTGGTTCGCTATCGACGAGCCAGGCCCGATATTGACAGGCGGATAGTGAGGTCTCTTCTGCTCTTCCAGTTGTACGTTCAGATAGGGATGGTAAGCTGACATAGAGTGTACTAGACCTCGGTGATTATCCAGACTGAGAACTATACTGACTTAATACTCTAGTGAGGAGCTGTATTAATATATGAATGAGGATTGACATGCTTGACTTGCATTTTGCACTGCATAGCCTTGGTACGACTGATTGCATTCATGTATTCATTAGCATAATTCCGCATTACTCTGACCTTGCATACTGAGCGCGCTTATATTCCGCACACACTTCCATCACCCTCTAAGCTTTCTATAAGCTTATGCACGATTGATGTGTGTAGGTGACGCCAAGACGCAGCCTTAGTCTCGCCACTATTGGAGCGTGCAGCCGAGCTTCTGGAGTTTTTGTTATTGTCACTATCTTATATTTTCCTTTCCTACGCATTGTACCTAAAGTTTTTTATCATAGTGGATTTTATGATGGTGTTCTTGTGTTTATTGTTCATGGGTTATGCTTAAGTTATGCTCATTACGAATCAAATGGATATTAGAAATCCTCCTTATAGCATCCCAGGATTGGAACCTGGTATATGGGTGCCGAGAGCCGAGATTGGGGTACTACGGAGGCTGTCGTCGCCGGATTCGGCGATCGAAAATTTTGTGAGCCCGATTTTTGAGTTTGGGGCATAACATTTCGTGTCAACTGAGACAACGGTCTGACAATTTTAGAAAAGTCCCGAATGAATCGTCGATAGTAACCTGCCAGACTAAGAAAACTCCTCACCTCAGTAACTGAACCGGGCTGCTTCCAATCTTGAACAGTGGCTACTTTGGCAAGGTCAACTGCTATACCTTCCTTGGACACCACACCGCAGATAGCACAGGATAGACTTCAAAGTGCGGGTTACTTTCTTAAACTTGTGCTTCACAAGGCCCCGTAGGTCGATAATATCCTGCTGCAGAGTGGCCTGACCCTCCTTAAGTCTGACTAAACGGGCTTCTCTATCAGCCCTATCAGGATCATGCTCTTGAGTTGCAGAAGGAGGACTCTCATCAGTATCCTGAGCCTCCTCTTCTTCTTCGTCCTGCTCTCATTCTTCTTCTATCTCAGCTCCACCTTCCTCATTACTCTCTTCCTCTTCGCTTTCTGTCTCATCCTCACTCTCCTCAAGTAGGGCTTGTCGTTGCCGAGGCCTGATATCCATCTAATTGAGAGTAGTCTCAGTGATGTAATGGATTGGTGCCGATAATTTTACCCCAAGTCTATAGCTAAATTCAAGTGCAATCCTGCATGTGAGTTGGCCAAACGAGAGAGATTCAGTCCTTCTATTAGAACATGCGATAAGGACTATCTGTTGCAAGACATATGTAGGCACACAAAGCTTCTCTCCCTGTCCCACCTGATACAAGAAATCCACCATCAGGTGCATGCACTCATTGCGGTTGCTCCACCTGAGGTAGACGTTGAACGTGCAGATGTGGTGAAGCAGGTGGAAGTCGTCCGACATATTTATCGCTGAGAGGCTTATGTTAGGCTGCCATTTAATCAGACGACCACAAAGGAACAGTGTACGACGATCCCTTTCACGTGCACTACTCAAATTCTTCTCACTTGTATGAACCTCGCCAAGTGGCACGTTCAGAAGCTGAGATATCAAAGCAACGTCAACTGTGGCCTCCCAATCTCTTCCAAATGGTATTTTAAATTGCAAGGGTTCCAATGTTAGCTCTCGAATGTGAGCGTAGAAAGCTTGGACAGTACCCACATTTGCACGGTGCTCACCCTCAAATAGTGGACCCCACTTGTCTTTTACTAGGTGCTCGAATAGCAAGAATTCTCCAAATATCTGTGCATCTACTTGAGCTTCAAAAAGGACCCTACGGCCTTCATAAACACCATGAGATAACTCTGCCAACAAGGACCTTTCTATGGGAGCATGGGGATCTAGATCCCGCTTCGTCTGCAACTCTCGAGCGGCGCTTGAACTCGCAGCGGTACCTCTCGGCCTCCTTGAACGAGTGGGGTGACTAGGCCCGACTTCATCTACGGGAGTTCTCTTTTTTCCCATGAAAGAGAGAATGGTGGAAATGGAAAATATGGCCGTAACAAGCTCAAATAGGGCCATGGAAAATGAAAGAAATAAGAAGAATGGGATGGGTGATGGGGTTTTCACGAATTTGAGACTCAAAGTAGGAATTTGAGTGCTCAAATGGAAAGAAAAGAAAGGAAAATTAATAATAGAGGTGGGTTTTAAGATGAGTATAGAGAGGGTGCACGAAAATGGAAGAAGAAAGGGTTTGGAGAAATAAGAATGTCTCCTCGTCCTCAACAAACTCCTGCTCCACCTTGCAGGCATCACCATCACCTACAGCTAAGTCAGAGTCTGGTTGGTGTTTAAGCACCATCCCAGAACGTGGGAGTGAGTGATCAACTCAGTGGAACTATACAGCAAAGGTTAACATCACTACCACTGTGCTCTACACCAACGCCAACGGCACATGCAGTGCGATGTTATGAACATGATTACCAAGTTCTTATTAGTCCTTTTCATACAGCAGGATTAGGAAGCTAAGACACCTCCCTTATGTCAATTCCCAAACAATGATCCATTCTAAGGTCGTCAGTCCTAGTAAATCTCATACGATATTACTGTTCTAGGTCTCTGTAAAGGGCTCATCACCAATCAATACAGGCTTAGTATACCTTAGTTACTATAAAAAGGCTCGTCGTCTGTCTGCAGTGTCAAGGTATGCTCGAGGTCACTATAGAGGGCTCGTCGCCAATCAATGTAAGCCGACAACATGAATATAGTGTCCCATACCACTATAATCGGCTCACGAGTTTAGGTTGCTCACTGGTCACTATGGGGAGGCTCGTCGCCCCAGCGTAGGCTGACAGCTTGACCACAGTGTCCCATACCACCATGTCCGGCTCATGAGTCTTAGGGGATTCCGGTACCAAGGTTAACGAAATTTCACTAGTGAGTTCGGTACCTTAGATTCAAACAGTAGCGTCCAAACATGGTGAACATACATCGGTCAATTAGGTTAATTGACGAGCTCAACTAGAACAAGCGCACGTTGAGTTAATCAACATGGAATGCATAAGCACTCCGTGTAACCTAACCACTGTCGAACATCCCAAGTACGACTCAGATTCGTCGAACACATCCTGCATGGCGTAAATAACTCTAACCACCAGTTTGAGAACAATTACCGATTACCTGGACTGTAATATAGTCCCAACTAGTACAATCTCAATAATGGACATTTAAATCAAATCCTACATTCATACGAACATGTTATGAAATATAACTTAAAACTTGGATACCGTACATGAAGGACATCATACACATAGTTAAACAGTTCATGGAGAAAATCATACACATAAGTAAGGTACTTGAGATTCATACCTCAACAGCCTTATAAATCACACTTTACTAAATACTAACTCATTCAGACATTTATACAAATACTTAGACTACACTATTCAACATACATCACGTATATCGGCCATATTATATATTATGGCAAATCCTTTTGCCAAGGAGTTGTTGCATATATAACAAGTATATATCAATGATAATTAATCATGTTAATCATAGCAGCAAATTCCTTATGCATACAAACATTTCAACAAGCACATGAAATATACTATTTACAACATAGGTTATGCATATACGTAAAACAAAACAGATAGCGCATTTAGCATGTGTAATAGCGTCCACGTCAGTAATAAATCATTATCAAACATTGAAAGTCTTGAAAATCATAACCTAAACGTATATAGTCCGCACCTTAAACTGAAAAACATATAACAGATATGATTTAGACAATAAGTCTTCATCAACGGCGGATAGACAACCTAAAGTATGAAATAGGTTAGCGACGACAACACTTAGACCTTTCTAAGCTCTAAAACAGGTTAGGGTTTGATTGTCTTATCCAAAAATAGAATTAGAATCGTCGGAATAATGATTCAGATGCGATGGATTTGGTGCGTAGAGAAACTGGGAAGAATCCTAAGATGAATCACCAAGTTCTCACTCACTTTCTCTCTCCTTTCTCTCTCTTATCTTATCCAGGGTTTAGAATTCATATGGGATATGTGAGAGAGGGTTTAAGGCCCTTATATAGGCTCAGGACTGACGAAAACAGTCCCAGGGCCAAGGTATTCTTAGGTTATAACTAAATCGGGCTTATTCTGATCCAACGGAGCATTTTTGGAGGTCCTTTTACTGAATGCGGTCGGACTTAAGCTCACTAATATTGGATCTTAAGCAAGTTAAGTTTTCAGTCTGATCGGGTTTTCAGATCGACTGTGGTGGACCAGTTTCAGTTCAACAATCACCGAAACTTGATCAGGGCCACAAGTATTCTTACATGTGTGGGCCATCTTCCCTAATCTGAGGGTGAATTTGGGTAAAAAACTAACGTTCAGAATGCTTATAATCGGCGCACAAGCGACAAGACTCAGATTACTTAAATTCATATTTATTTTCATATAAACTTTCACTTTCTCACACTCTTCACTCTGGATTCAAGGAAATAGTCTCATGAAATCATCTGGACTTGATTTTCGAGTTGATTGTCAAGTCCAACTAGGCGGTCATAATTGTCTAAGTTCATCGCTATCGGACTTTCGACTTGCAGTCTAGGTCCGATACGAAGTTTTTGAATGCTCCCGAGAGCAACTGGGTATAGAGTTTACTCTTAGATTTCAGGGTAATGTAGCGTTACTAATTCTATAGGTTTTGGGTCCTATAGATCGTATTAAAAGTGGTTGGTGCTAAATTCACAGGTAATCTAGTTTAACGCTACTTAATTCTCATTAAATTTCTAAAGGATTTGGTTCTAAATGATTTCTGCGAGAGGTGGTACTTGGATCTTTTACAGATTTCTCTAGGAAGTTACATCCAATGATATCGAATCTCTATGTGCTTTGACTTGGAGTGCTGACTTGGATTCTTGCTCAAGTGTATAGCACTTTGACTATCGTAATTGACCACGTGCTGCTCCTGCTTCATACTAAGTTCCTCTAGGAACTTCTTCATCCAAAGCATCTCTTTACATGCCTTTGTGACTGCAATGTACTTAGCCTCTGTCGTCGACAATGCTACGACCTTCTGTGGCTTGCTCTTCCAAGAAATCGCTTCCCCACAAATGTGAACATGAACCCCGATGTAGACTTCCTAGAGTCTATGTCACCTGCCATATCTGCTTCTGTGTAACCCTCTAACATAGGTTTTTCATCACCATAGCATAGGCTCAACTTGGATGAGCCTCTTAGATACCGCAGTATCCACTTCACCGATGCCAACGCTCTTTTTCAGGATTGACAATATACCAGCTGACAACACCAACCACATATGCTATGTCTGGGCGTGTGCACACCATAACATACATCAAACTTCCTACAGCTGACGCGTAGGCTATCTTCTGCATCTCATCCACCTCTGCCTTCGTCTTAGGATGCCTGTCGCTCAATCTGAAGTGACCATTCAGTGGAGTATTGACCGGCTTCGCTGTATTCATATTGAACAGCTTTAGGACTTTCTCAATATACCACTCTTATGACAGCCAAAGCTTCCTGTTACTTCTGTCATGAGTTATCTCCATTCCTAGGATTTGTTTAGTCGGGCCTAAGTCTTTCATCGCAAATGACTTGCCCAACTTCTGTTTTAGCCTATCGATCTTCTTGATGTATTTTCCCATGATGAACATGTCATCAACATATAATAGCAAAACTAAGAAATCACCATATGAGAACTTGCGCGTGAACACACAGTGGCCCGACTTCATTCTGTCATAACCAGGCTGTAACATGAACGACTCAAACTTCTTATACCATTGTCGTGAGAGCTCGTTTCAGCCCATACAAGCTCTTCCTTAGCCTACACACCATATACTCTTTGCCATTGACTTCGAACCCCTCTAGTTGGTGCATGTAGATCTCTTCTTCTAGGTCACCATAAAGGAAGGAAGTTTTAACATCTAACTGCTCTATCTCTAGATCCATGTTAACCGCCAACCCAAGCAACACCCGTATGGATGTCATCTTCACCACTGGTGAGAATATCTCCTCGAAGTCTATACCTTTCCTCTTACCAAACCCTTTCACTACAAGCCTAGCCTTGAACCTCGTCTGTGAATTCTTTTGCTCAACCTTCTTTCTGAACACCCACTTGTTGCTTAAAGCTTTCTTGCCCTTAGGCAGTTTCACTATGTCATAGGTGTGGTTCTTATGCAAGGATTCCATCTCCTCTTGCATAGCTTTCAACCACTCCCCCTTATGCTCATCAGTTAGGGCCTCAGAATAATCTTCTGGCTCTCTCCCATCAGTTAACATAATGTACTCATGTAGCGAGTACCTCTTGGACGGTTGTCTGTCCCTAGATGACCTCCTCACCTGTGGCTTAACAGGTGGATCAAGTGGGGGCCACTCCCCTGGTCCATATTCTGAAAGAACTCCCTTGTCCTTTGCACCTCACTGTACTTCCCCGTCATCAAGCACCACGCGAGGAATAATCGGATCCATGTCCTCTAGCTCACCTGAACTAGGCTGGTTCTTCTCTAGCTTACCAATATCTTCTATACACTGATCTTCAAAGAAAACCACATCTCTGCTCCTGACGAACTTCTTCTCGGTCGGATCCCACAATCTGTAACTGAACTTTTTATCACCGTACCCTAAGAACACACAGTACCTGATCTTCATATTGAGCTTAGACCTCTCATCATTTCGTACCTGAACGGATGCCCTGCATCCAAACACCCTGAGATGACTATACGATGGATCCTGTCTAGTCCACACCTTCTCAGGTACTTCTTCATTCAACGGGGTTGATGGAGACCTATTTATCAGATACACTATTGTGTGCATTGCTTCTCCCCAGAACATTTTGTGCAACTTCGAATGGGATAACATGCATCTGATTCTCTATATAATGGTGCGATTCATTCACTCAGCTATATCATTATGCTGGGGGGTCTTGAGAACCGTCTGTTGATGTCGTATACCTAGGGACTTGCAATACTCATGAAAATAGCCAATGTATTCACCACTATTGTCAGTGCTGATGCACTTCAATGATCTACCTGTCTCTCTCTCGACCATAGCATGAAATAATTTAAACACACCAAAGATCTCGTCCTTGGATTTCAAAGTATAAAACCAAACCCTCCTAGATGCATCATCTATAAAAGTGACAAAATACAATGCCCCACTCAAGGTTTTTGTCCTCATAGGATCACAAACATCAGAATAAACCAAATCTAATTCATGCACTTTATTAACATGAGAAACAGTTTTAACGAATGAAACTCTATATTATTTCCTTGATAAACAATCAAGACAGGTTTTAAGAGGTGTACCTGTCACGTCTGGAAGGAGCCGCTTCCTCGCTAGTACTTGAAGCCCTTTTTCACTCATATGACATAGACGCCTGTGCCACATGTCAATAGGTGAATCTTCTACTGCGTTTAACCCACCCTTGCACACACTGACACTTGCCTTATAAATGGTGCAATACTTCTTTCCTCTGGCCATGATTAATGAACCCTTGATGAGCTTCCAGCGCCCACCAGCAAACTGGCTTTCATAACTATCATCATTCAACCTTCCTATCGACATCAAGTTGAGACGAATGTCTGAGATATGCCTCACATCCCTGAGAAAAAATGTGCAGCCCACATCAGTCTTCACACAAATGTCACTGACCCCTATGATCTTCGCTACGCCAGAATTCCCCATCTTCACGATCCCATAGTCACCTGACTTGTAGCTTGTGAAGAAGTCCCTGTGTGGAGTCGCATGAAAATAAGCTCCCGAGTCAATCACTCAGTCGGTGTCCTGACTCGTAGCTGTGAGACATATATCGTGATTCGTTGAAAGAATAACTACAACATCATCATCTGAAGCGACCGCAGTGAAATCTGATTCATCTTTCTTCTCTTTCCTTTTCCTTTCATGTCGTTCTTAGCTTTATGACATTCATACTTATAGTGGCCCTTCTTACCACAATTACAACATTCAACATCTTTCCTGGTACTTGACTTGCCTCTTGATTTATCTCGGGCCTTCCTACCCTTCCTGTTCTTTCCTCTCCCCCGTTCCTGTGTCATAAGAGCCTCTTGCTGAGTAAACCCCTGAGACTTCTTCTTTGTCTCCTCATTGAAGAGATAACTGGTTACCTGTTGCATGGATATCTTTCTGTCTGGCGCGGAGTTACTTAGAGACCCCACTAATGTCTCCCAACTGTCAGGCAATGAAATAAGCAATAACAAATCCTGCAGTTCATCATCCAGGACCATCTTCATAGAGGAGAGCTGGTTCACTATATTACTGACCTCATTCATGTGCTCGGCCACAGAACCACCATCCTTAAACTTGAGATTCACAAGTCGCCTTATCAAAAAAATTTTATTACAGGCTGTCTTCCTCTCATACAGCCCTTCTAATTTCAGTCATAGGCTAGCGGCTGAGGTCTCCGTAGACACATGGTGGAATACGGAATCGTCCAACCACTGTCTAATAAACCCCACCGCTTTCTGGTATATCTTCTTCCAATCATCATCAGACATATCTTTGGATTTTGTTGATATGCCTAAAATTGGAGAATATAAGTCATTGCAATAAAGCAAGTCCTTCATCTTAGCCTTCCATATGGTCCAGTTAGAACCATCGAGGCTGATCATCCTTGATGAGCCACCTTCCATAATTTCAAACCGATCCTACCCGTTTAATGAACTTCGCTCTGATACCACTTTGTTAGGGGCCTTACACAAAACCTTATGATCTAGCCTCCCGAAACAAACCAGAATTATGAAATAATAATATAATGAACTAAATCAAAACATAAATCACACCACACCAGGGATTTTTACGTGAAAAACCCTCAAAGAGGTAAAAACTACCGGACCTCGTCCAGATTAACAATCCACTATAAAGCAGAACATTACAACTGATCACAAGCACACACCGCTTAGATCAAACCTTATTCACTCATGCAGGAGTGGATAAACAATAAGAGAAACAAAGAAAACAGAGAGATCTCATGAAAGCGCTAAGATATGGTAGATCACCTCTACGAGCATAGCCTCCCTTCCACACGCTTCCTCTCTCTCTTTCTCTCTCTCTCACACCTTTGATAGCCCTAAATCCTTTTACAAACCCTTGCAAAGCTTTAAGAAACCCTAGAATACCCTAGAATCAACCCCAATCCCGCATACACCCCTTTATATAAGAATAGAAAGAGGTAGAACCAAGAAAGGAAACAAAATTCGCAAAATATATGTTTCTGCAATCGCATCTGCGGAACTCTTTGATGATATCGACGGTCTCTCGATAATAGCCTTTGATATCATCGACGGTCCTTTGATGATATCGAAACAGGACCAAAACTGTCCAGCGACCAGGGTGAAAAATTTCAACAATTATCGATGTCATCGAATGTCTCTCGATGAAAGCGTTGATATCATCTAAAGTCCATCGATGATATCAACAGGACCAAAAAATTGTCCAGCGACCAGCAATGAAAAATCCAGCAATTATCGATGATATCGAAATGAGTTTGATTTCATCGAACCCAGCAATAAGGAGAAAATCCTCATGACCACTATGATAATACCATCAAGATTTTGAAAATTTGACAACATTTTTCATGAGAAATCTGCTAAATGGTATCACCATGATATCGCAAGAGGATTTTCAAAATGGCATTTTTTTAGATTTATCTAAAAAATTATCCAAATATTAATGTGAAAATTATTGAATCGCTTAACTCACTGTATAATTATTTACTTAAAACTCTAAAAATTATTATTAATTTATCATAATTAATTTTCAAATTTACTTTTAAGCAAAGATTTCCCCATGAAAAACTTTAAAATTTGAAAATCTCCTAATAAATTAATTCATGACCTGACAAATTCCTAAGAATGAGATTTGTTACTGTGGTTGTTGGAGCCATTAATTGAATGCTCATGGTTCTAAAGAATCACATTTGTCCACGAATCCTAACCATCCAATCCATCCTATCTAACCAATGCTATTTTATTTTTTAAAGCTTGTAGCCAAGAAATGCATGTGAGCCTTCGCTGGACAGGATTGATAGAATAGACTGTCCAAGTCTCCTAATTCCTTTTCCTTTTAAAAAAATAATAATATTTTTTTTTTTATGTGTTTGGTGACTTGAATAGCATTTTGAAATTTATCTTCGGGGAGTTATTTGATACTCCGGCTGTCTATGATGCTTCATACACGGGGACTTACAAATGGGTGGTGTATATTAACCTGAATTAGACTGATTAAATTGTGGAACGGACGGTCTTGAAGTTACATTATAAACATCAGTTTGGTTGAACAATCCCAACCTTCTATGCGGGACACTTGTTCTTTTTTAAATAAGATAATTGATCTTTTTCATTTCTGGCCGTCCAATAAATATTCAGAAATCCGCTAATATTTCAATAAGCAAATAAGGCCTTTTTTTTTTTTTGTTTTTTTGTTTTTTTGTTTTTGTTTCATTATACATACAAACTGATGCCCACGATGGTTTACATTATTTGTTTGCCACATAATCAATTTCTATTACTTTCTAAGTACCTGCGTATTATCATCACGCTCCTCCGGAGTGGCAAAGATTTTATCTGCATTTTCTTCTTCCTAGTCTATTTGCTATGGTATATACCAGTGCAGCTGTGCAGGTAAGGTTGGAAGTAGGAATCGGATTGGATAATATAATCTGAGTTTTGCTAACCGTACAAGTTTGTGCAATAAAGCTCTTGCACAGGCTACACATGTGCAGCATGGGCAGATGCGTGAGAGATCTAATCCATCCATCAAATTGGTCTGACCTTCTACATAATTTCCAAAACAAATCTGGTCCAATCACCATGTAGGGCCCAATATTGGAAACAGTCGGAGGGATTAAAAAAATTAGCCAAGCTCTTCACAGCTGTCCATTTGTTTTGAAAATTGTGGCCCACCTGACTAGTGGATCAACTTTAGTCTTGGGATAGCGCATCTATGTGGCGGTACAGTTCGGATGAATGGATTGGATCTTAGACCTGTAGGATTAAAAACTTCAGCCAAGCTTTCCACAACCGTACTTTTTTTTGCAAACTGTGGCCCACCTGACCAGTAGATCAATCTGCTTAATGAAATAGGTATAAATATGGAGATAAAGTTCTGATGGATGGATGGGATGTTAGACCTGTTGGGCCATGCTGGCACATGTGTGGCGTGTACATGAGGTTTATTGCTCACGCGTGTACGCTTAGTAAAGATCATACATTCCTCTAGAAACTTCTAGAAAAGGGTTTACGTAAATGGAAAATGTAGCCCTACTGTTTTAGCCAACCACCCCACAAATCCAATGTTTGTGAGACATGTTTTTCCATAGCCGTTTGGAACAAGCAAGTCTCCAACTAGTCAGGTTCTCTTGTCTCTACGTGTTCATACGTAGTTGACTATACCACGCAATGGACCTATTCGTGGGTCCCACTTCTTGCCTACACGTCATCCAACTTGTCCAACAGGTTCAGTTACCATGAAAATCACCCATCACAAAAAACCAGGACAAACTGACCATCAGATGGGCCTCACTGAATTTGAACGTTTCAAACGGTTGTCCATTTGTTTCTATAGTGTCGGCTAATTGATGGTTGGATTGGCCCTGATTTTTTATTGGTTGATCTACATAGTAGGGACGGATATGATGGACGGGATGGATATCATATACAGATGAGGTGGATCAGTCAGACCATGTGATCAGTTCTCTTTCTTGTTTCCGGATGTATCTAGAAGCTGAGTATTACAATTCACACTCCATTGCATTGATTTTGGCTTTCTTTAATTAGAAAGTCGTAATCAAGGGTATTGTTTTATGTCTTAAATATAAAAACATCACGTGTTAGTTGCGTGGACCGTTGGATGATGGAAATGGTGGGCCATGTCTTAAAGACGGCCTGAGACAAAAACCAGGTTGGTTACGATATTCTTCGTAGGATTGCTTCGGAATCTTACGAGGGCAAATTCGTTTATTACGCACCGATTTATTCAATCTTTCTACAAAGTCAAGGGTACTTTTCTGGCGGGTTGTGTGGTACAACCTTTTCCAAAAAGGCTTTGATACTCTGGTAGAGTGTGATGGATGATACACAGGCACTTTGAAATTGCACAAGTGGCAAACAAGTAGTTAGATTAAGTTGTCCAAGTTCTGATACCCAATGAAAATATATCATAAACTGAATATAAAGCTTATTTGATTATTAGATTGGTGGATATTTTGGACAGTTAAAAATGAAAAATAACCAACGGTTATGTTTCCACAAAGAAATTTCTGAGATGCTACAAACGGTCTGATCTTAGAATTGTGACTGGGGACAGTGGGCTACACAATCTAGTCGTAATATGTGCCACGTGTAAAATGCCTGAGTGGTTGTATATCAGCATGATGCGACACGCTTGAGTATCATATAGCACCTCTTTTGTTTTTTTCTGTTGGACTGTTTTGATTGTATCACGTCATTACTAACTACTGCATTAAATGCCGGCAGTGATTGGCGTGGCGCAATCGCAATGCACTTAGACAAAAAATCCTGATTTGGATGAACGGGAATACAGACTATTTGCTTTTTGTTTTATAATTTTAATTTTATTTGGTAAGAAGCATATTTCATTTTCAAACTCCCTTGCTTTACTCAGTATCACAGAATACGAATTAAGATGTGAAATTTTTTTTTCCTTTTTAACAAATATCCAAGTTTTACTCCTGTAGGATTAGTACTGTGGAAGACGATTGCCTATGATCCAGACAGTACAGAAATATTCTTATACATACGGCCGCGTGAGACACGTACAAATGTCCCTAACAAATCCACTTCATTAATCCGTTTTCAATTTTACAATAAGACAAAATTATAAAATTATGAGAAATTCAAAACTCACATGGTACATACTACCTAAAAGATTAGGGGCTTTAATGCCGGTGAGTGACAATAGTTGTGTAGAAAAAAATAATAGTAATTACCATTTTACATGAGTTGTCATGTCTCAAACTTAAAAATCAGGCTCATAAAATTTTAAAAATTCAGTGTCGACAGCTTTCGTGGTACTTTATTTTTAGCTTCCAACGTTTATACGTCAGATTTCAATCATGAGATCTTATAAGGAGGATTATTTTTTTCAACGTAAATTTATCTCGTAATAAGCATAATTACAAATTTATCAAAATCACAAAGGTAACAACATCATCATATATCCACTAATATAAACATTTGAATAGAGTGCTGAAAGAAAAATACATATGTCAAAATTAAAGCTCCAGAAGTTAGCTACATACTCCAAGCTTCACGCTACTACAACCTAACATCACTTGCACGCATCTATCATGCATAAGCTTATAGAAAGCTTAGAAGGTGGTGTAAGTGTGTGAACAAGGTAAGTGCCAAGCATTCAATATAATGTCATAATTATATAATATCGAAAATACTAGTAAGATCATGAATCATACGATATCAGAGTAAACGGAAATACTGACAAGTCCATGAATCAAACAATATCAGAGTATGCAATACAGATTGACTATGTAAATGCGAAATCATAAAGAGCTAAATATCAGAAGCCGAGGATGCAATGTAATATACAATTCTTGATGAGTTCACGAATACCGTCAGACATATCTAGACTATATAAATGCAGTAACACAGTAACCCAAAATGCCATTTGCTGCAGATGTAATGCAATATGCGGTGCGAGTGGAATGACTATGCTAGATTGTGAAGTCGGGATGATAATGCGTAGTATCGCAGGCTATGAGGTCCATCACAAGGGACTTCTATCTAAACCAGTGTCATACCTAATTTGGATAGTCAGACTTAATGTGGTAAACTCTTGGTCTCAGGTTAGTCGCACGCCCCAACCGAAATCCTGATCATTGCGAAGGTACACGTAACAAATAGTTGTGCAGCACCAGCCCGAGTGGATAATGAATGAATGAGTATGCAACTCCTGATCCATAAATTAGTACTGTGCATCTCTAAGATCATCACCGGGGTCTAATACACTCTACATGCAAATCGCCGTCCACTGACGCATGACTATACAAGTGGAAAGACCTCACTATCCGCCTGACCAATAGTCAGCCAATATCTACCCGGCATGTTAATAGCGGACCCATTCACGAGCTAGTCAAACTCAACCTAACTATGCCCCCTACTCTCTGACAGGTAAGGCCACACCCCTCCCAACAGATCACGACACAGTAAGAGACCCGACCTCCTAGTATTCGGCACTCGAGCGCTCATGTATCCACTCGGTGTCGACGTTGGGGGGTCCTCTGGTATCAAGAGGCTTTAGAGATTTTCAACCAGGGCCATCTATGGCAGCCCGATGCTAATAACAGATTTTAGGAGCCCCATCTGGCCATCCACGGTATGTCCGTGGAGGCTATAACCCTGATGTCGCTAGGGCATACAATAATTACAACACACAATGCAAGATGCATGAGTCATACAATCCAGTTATACATCAATCCTGCGCATACTGTGCGCTCATGTGAGATAACCTCCGTCTATCTGGGAGTCTCATAATAACTTACCCAATGACATATGTAATGGTCAACCACATCTCATAACAAACATGTAGATGAAGCGTATGGGCATGTATCATGATGCTATGCTGTCACATACTCATAATCGAATCAATAACTGACATCGACAATCGACCTCGATAATGTGGACATTTAACCAACATTACCCCCAATGAATGACCCACATAGAGCCTAACATATAGTGGACCCATGACTTTACACAAGGGACAAATATACAACACTATGAGCCTCACTTAAGAGCTTAATACATATTAAGATGGGCCTCTCACATGGGCCTAATATACATCACAATACGCTTCATCGCCTGACTCTCAAATGTACCATAATGGGCCTCATCACATAAGCCTCATATACATTACATTATGCCTTAAACACGGGCTGAATATACATCACAGTGGTCCTCAATATGGGCCGCATATACATCACATCAGGCCTCGACAATCGGCCTCGAAAATCAAAATCAGTCTCGACTATCAGAATCGGCCTCGATATTCAGAATTTGACAATCGGCCTCGGCCTTGATAATTAGCCTCGACAATCGAAATCGGTCACGGCAATCGGAATCGGCCTCGATAATTAGAATCGACCTCGACGACCGGAATTGTCCACGACAATCGGAATCGGAATCGGAATCGGCCTCAACAATCGGCCTCGATAATCGGGCTCGACAATCGAAATCGGCCTCGACAATCGGAATCGGTATAAACAATCGGAATCGGCCTCAACAATTAGCCTCGACAATCGAAATTGGCCTCGACAATCGGAATAAGAATCAACCTCAACAATCGGCCTCGACAATAGGAATCGACCTCGAGAATCATACTTGGCAATCGAAATCGAAATTGGTCTCAACAATCAGCCTCGACAATTGGAATCGCCCTCGGTAATCAGAATCAACTTTGACAATCATAATCCGTATCAACAATCGAAATCAGCCTCGACAATCGGAATCGGCCTCGGCAATCGGAATCAACCTCGACAATCAGAATCGGTATCGACAATCGAAATCGGCCTCAACAATCGGAATCAGAATCAACCTCAACAATTAGCCTCGACAATCGAAATCGGTATCGACAAGCGGAATCGAAATCGTAATCGGCTTCAACAATCGGCCTCGACAATTGGAATCAGCCTCGATAATCGAAATCGGCCTCGACCCTCAATAATCAGAATCGATAATCAGTCTAACAAAGGGCCTAATGGAAGGTCACAATGTGAACATTTAACCATCATCGCTTATTAATGTGGACATTTAACCATCATTGCTCCCAAGTAGTGGCCCCTATAGAGCCAAACATAAAGTGGGCCCATGCCCTCACACAAAGGTCTCATATAATCACCTTAAGCCGTATCAGTGAGCCGCACCAACGGGCCTCAAATACATCAAGTGGGCCGTATCAATGAGCCGCACCAACGGGCCTAACGCTCTAAAAATCATGGGTCGCGCATACGCTCAACTCTTGAGTTCCCGAGTGTCACTTAACCGATCTTCATAAAAATACATTTAATCTGGTTTAGTTGCGCAGCTTGAATTTTTCGGGAACATGAAGCATAACAATACAAGTCTACTAAAATGAAAGAGATCAAACATATATCTATATACATGTCCAAAAGAATAGAAGGGATCGCACATGGCAACCCCCAACAAAATCATAAAAATATATGTCCAAAAAGAATAGGGTTGAGCCCTCTGCTCGGCGATCCAATCCCGCCTCTCAAGCTGGCGACAAACCGTCCATCAGCTGGAAGTAAGACAACTCATCCTCCTCTTCGAAGCTCGCCTCTCCAGGCTCCTCCTGCCCTACGTCACTTGCATCTAAGATCGAGTCTGGTTGGTATTTTAAAACACAGTCCCAGAGTGGGAGTGAGTGATTAACTCAGTGGGTGCTATTAGTCTTAAGTTTTATCAGGCATCAATTATAGCATGAATTTAATGAAAAATAGATAATCATCAACACCTAGTAACTCTTATTTAAAATGCATGCATGTGGAATGATATGATGCATGCCCTCGCCATAACGCTCCCTCGAGTGACTCCATCTTACGATCGCATATGACAACACTCCCTCAGAGTGACCTCGTCGTCCGAGTCACCACCCTAACTAGTACGATGCAATGCGATCGTGTTAGCCGGGTTATAAGTTAAGTCCAGTCATTCAACGGGTTTGGGAGTCTGATGCACCCTATGTATCAATACCCTAAATTGGTTGCGAAGGCCAGGACCCCCTAATGTGTGAAGCCGAGACCTCGTGGTCCATGATTCCGTAGGGTTCCTCATCCCTTACTTCAAGTACATGAGGAGTGCCGAGAGAAAGGGATCGCTCGCGGTCACTATGGGAAGGTGCGACACCCCAGCGTACGCCAACAGCTCAGACATAGTGTCCCATTCCACCATGCCCGACTCATGAGGCTATGGACCAGTTTTCAAGTGGGTTATTGATGGGCTACAACGATTGTAGGGTGGTTCAGGTTCCATACATAGGTGAGCAAATATGGTTAACAAACAGGGTTAGTCAGACAGTAGGTTAGACCGCATGAGTCAGGCGAGCATGAGATGAGTGACATTAGGCACAAAGGACCCATGTAGTTGAACTACAGCCACCCGAGCACATCCGCCCAAACCCACCGGTCTAGCCCTAGTATAATCCTACTAATGGGACTACCGTCTCTCCTCGTGTTCCCGACCAATCCGAGGGTTCGATGTTAATTCATAGTATGCCAACCATCAAGATTATCAACTAGCACAAAAATGTCATGTTCACATACATTACAACCTACGATCCAATATTCCTAGCAAGCATACTTCATTATTATGAACAAGGTACGCGTGAGTGTGTGGGTTAGTGAGGAAGTTGAGCACTTCCGACACCTCAAGGAATCAAACATACAGGAGTCAAAATTTATAAACTCTATGAAGCAACGCATATGAGTAAAATCAATCAAGCAACCATGAGCATGTAGTCACTTCTATGTTAAATCATGTGAGAGATAAGATCAACATCAAATATAAACAATTCATGTAAAACCATGCAATTCCAATAACACATCCTTCCTAGGTTTTCTCTAATTTCTTCAACACAATAACTCAACAAACAAAATCATTAAATCCCTACTTTAATTGGTGCTAGGCCACATAAGGATAATAGTCCGCACCTTCGAATTTGTTGAAGGCTTGAGATCGACCTAAAAGATGTGGAATTTGGGGTTGAACGGACGAAATCCTAAAAGCAACCCTTGCATGTTAGAATTTCATGTAATCCCTTCTCATCACAAGGGTTTTAAGAAAAAATGGATGGAGGATCTTACCTAGATGATCAATAGATGATAGTTGAAGTCATGGAGGAAAGATTCTTCTTGGAGAAGAGGTAGGGAGTTGAAAGGGTTGATTCCCTTGGGCCTCACCTTGATCTAGGGTCCACCTTGGATTTCCTTCACACACTCCTTCTCCTCACTCTACTCTCTTGCTCTCTCTTTACTCCCATAGCAATGGTTGTTGTGGTGGGAGCTATGAGACAAGAGAGGTTGGTTATGGGTGGATGGTGGAGGTTTATGAGGGAGAGGGTTTAATGGTTGGAGGGTGTAGGAAATTATGAGGGAGAGTTTGTTGTTGGAGAATGGAGAAGGATATGAGGGAGAGGGAGGTATTGTTGTTGGAGAATGGGGAGAGGTATGAGACAAGAGCTAGGGTTTATTTCCCTAGAGTTGACGCCTTTAGCCTTAAGTTTCCATGAATTTCTAAAATAGCCTCTTAGAACTCACTATTGGTGTTGGGGTGGCCCCAACACTCATATGGCCACCAAATTGGGTGTGTAGGTGCCTCATGGCCCAACAATGGTTCATGTAAAGTTTGAGATTTAACGGATAAATGAATATGGAATTTGATCACACGGTTCTGATCTTTAAGTGGCCCAATGGGGGTCTATCCCGATGATTGGAGAGGTTCTGGTGGTCCCCTGGCCATGAAATTTATAGGATAGGTAGTCCATGGCCCGATGAAGGGCCTTGCAAGATTTGAGAACTATCGGATATGAGGTTGGGTTGTACAGGTTTGATTTATGATCAACGGTCGTCATGCCATGATTCGGTTCCAGATTTTATGGACGAGTGTAGGACACTACATTAGACCTTCACCATAAATTTTGAAGAAATCCAACAGCTGAAAATTTCAGAGCCTAAGTTTCATTATTCAATGCCAGATTTTTACTTTGGCCTTGGATGGGTTGACATGTATTGTAGGAACGACTCGAATAATTAACTTTTGGGTGTCCAATGAGTCTATGGTCGAACCACAAGCCCAGTGAGATATATGTTTTCCTAACTTTTTATAATTTTCTGACCTTCCTGCGCCACGGTATAACCCGTACGGGCTGACGCTTAGTGTAAACGGCTAGCTGGCTTGGCGGCCTACACTAAGTCCTATCATGGCCTATCTGGTCTACTCTAACGGGCTAATCATGAGTTAATTAACTTGTGGTACCCCACCACGAGCAGTTTAAACTAATGGTCCTACGACAAATCCTACGTGAACAACCCAAGACACTGTGCTAGTTGAATGAGACGTTACAAGGGTTGATTTGGTCTATTAGTTAAGATCCGGACCTTATCTGACTCGGCTTCGGTCAAATTTATAATTTAGTTATGCTCGTCTTGATTAGTTAGCGACGAGTCGGTTAGATTTGGATCTTATGTGAGTAAATTATGGGACTACACCTGATGTTCAAGTGATCAGGCAGATTCGGTGGTTTCATATGGTTGATTAATTAGACTTGTGTGGTTCTTTACTGGTACCACCCCTGTATAAACTAACATTGAGTGCTAATGGTCATTTAAGTGATATTATAAGTTAATTTACGTAAAAAAAATAAAAAATAAATTCAAGGATTTTTTGAGAATCCAAAACAGTGAAAATCCAGGATGTTACAGGGCCGTATCAATGGGTCGCACTAATGGGCCTCGTCTACATCAAATGGGCCACATACATGGGCCTAATACATATCACAATGGGCCTTACCCATAGGTCACGAATACATCACAATGGGCCTTGTCCATAAGCCTTGAATAAATCACAATGGGCCTTGTCCATAAGCCTCAAATACATCACAATGAGCCTTGCTCATGGGCCTCATATTCAAGCAGGTGGGCCCCATCATATGGGCCTTAAATATACAAACAGGTGGGCCCCTCATGTGGGCCCAAAATACAAATAGGTGGGCCCTGCAAATGGTAATGGGGCCCATGACCCTAGAAAAATGGATGAATGACATGTATATGACATGTACATTAAGGCAGGCCTCACAAGCCAGCCCCTCATGGGCATATACATACATGAGGGTGGGCCTCACAACCCCTAGCGAGGATTCAAATAGACATCACAGTGGCCTCAAAAACATCACCACTGTGGGGTCCACGGACTGGACGGTGCTGATGAAACACGTGCATCACGCCGGGGCCACGAGGAAGGACGATGTGAATACAATGCATCACAAGGTGGGCCCCTCCCGTCCAACAAATGAGCAGCGTGGGTATACATCATCAGGGTGGACCACTCGTCCATCAAAATGGATAGGCGGTGTGAATACAATACGTGCATCTTGGTGAAGTCCACATCCAGCGGACTAGACTGGACGATGAGGATGAAGATTAAACACATCAAGGTGGGCCACGTCCAGTACTGTTGGACGACCGAAATACAACCCATACGCCATGGTGGGTCCCACAGAACTCGCTGATGTCAACCAGCAGCTATGTCTGCTAGTGGGGGGTACACGAATGGACGGTGTGTATCAAACCCACACAACACGTGGGGTCCACAACACATGCAAGGCTCTGTCTAGCACTATCCAGACTTTCTGGACGGTGTGGATGAAATACATACAACTTGGTGGGCACCACCGTCTAGATGATGGACGGTGTGATGAAACACATACCTTAAGGTGGAGCCAAATGGGCGGCCCACCAGCTGGGAGACCCAGCTACTGTTGCAACTGGTATAGCAGGTGGGTTCCACCGTCCTTTGCTGGACAGTGGATAGTACGGATACAACACAAGTGTCAGAGCATGCCCTTGGACGGTGTGAATGCAATACATGCATCATGGTGGTCCACAACACCGTCCATCCATATCCAGCACAGATGGACGGTGTAAATGCAATACACATACATTAAGTTAGGTCATGGCTGCTAGGCAGTGTGGATAATACACATACATTATAGCAAGGTTTCCACTGCTGGATGGCATGGACACCATATGCACATCAAGGTGCATCCATCACCGCATCAAGGTGCGTCTAGCACTGTCTACATGGCCCAAAAAATACACAGATCAGGTAGGCCATCATACAATGAGAGAGAGAGAGAGAGAGAAATAGAGAATCGCGTGATGGAGGGCTCCGCCACTATGAGCCCTCCTAGGATTACAATACATACAACAAGATGGGTCCCACCAATATGGGCCTTTAAATCACAAAAGGTAAATACAAGATCACCCACATATGCTTCTTCTTGGACTTCTTCTTTCATCAACACATCCTAGAGCCCCCAAGGATCATGATTCAAGGGTTGAGATGAAGCTTGAATGGTGGAGATGGGAGGTAGGAAGGTGGGCCACACTAGCTCTTTCTTTTTCTCCTAGGAAGCCATGGACGTTTTCTCCTTTCTAGCATGGAATGGAGTGAGAAAATGAGAGGGAGAGGAGTGGTGAGATGGAGTGATGGGATGAGAGGGCATGGTGCTTGTTGAGTTGTGGTAAGAAATGAATGGGATGGGTATTGGTTGTGTAAGAGAGTGTTGACTTGGGGAATGGGAGAGGGATGGGCTAGGTAAGGTTGTGTACTTGACATTTATTGATGGATTGATGTGATGTGTTGTAGAGATTTCCTCGGTATTCACAAATACACGGCATTTTCCTCGAACCGAACGTAGGCCCACATCTCCTGGCCTGGGTATCGGATTGGCACGCGAGATGCGGCATCAGAACCGCGGCGATGGTGTGGTCGTAAGTGTACAAGTTTTAAGTCGAGCCAACTCTGATATACGGGACACAACTCAAGATTGCGCGCAAACGCCTATAACAGATCGCAGATCGCCGAAATTCGACCGGGAGGACTGCGGAAGCCTACGGGCTAGGATACGGGTCTCACATAAGTTGTAATAACCCTGTGAAGGATTTGGATGACATATAAACAACGTGATAAATTCTATGAAGGTTTTGTTTGGTGTGATCCATTGAGTTTAGGATTGCTTAATTTTTTTAACTCGTCCCATTGCGGTCTTTCAAAACATATAGATGAAGTGGCTGGCCCCCATGCAACCTTAGGCACGAGAATATCTCATGACTGTGTAAGAGATAATCCGCTTATGCATATTATACTATAATTTTTTGACCTATCATATTATTAATATTTTTATAAATAAATAAAAAGAAAAAATATTAATAATAAAGTCGAGTCCTTTTTAATGATCCAAACTAGTCGACGTCTGTTTTTAATGATCCAAACTTCTTATATGATGGGCCTTGACAATAGTTGTTAAAAGAAAAACACTTATATGAAAATATTTGAACTCTTCGTTATTTAAATAGTCTGTATTTGTGGATGAGAGTCAAGTGATCAAAGGATAAAAATCCAATTCTTGAGTTCTTATTCCATGGCTATCATCCATTTAAGGTGAGGAGTAGTGGATTAAAAGAGTTTAAAAAGAGAAGATTTAATTTTTTTTTAGAGAAATTGGGTTTTTGCCTTTGTTAACCATCTTGCCTTAACTGGGTTTAGATTTGTCCCATGTTGAAAAGTTGTTAAGAAATTTAAACATTTATATTAAAACCTCTCACCAATCATTTATGTCGGAAAACAAGGGTATGCCATAGGAGCAACTTTGCACATGCATGTTGCAGTTGTGGACATGGTGCGGTGTGGTCTAGCACTTTTGATTTTCTCTGCATATGTTGTCTTGCTTACGCACATGAAAACAAAATTTTTTTGTACACCTACCTAATAATTAATGAGTCAGCATGCGCTAGCATGAATTTATTATGCCATTCGCATGCATCTCGATCCCCAATGAGTACTTATTTTTCCTTTATAAAAACATATACTCTCATCGCAAAAATCATCCAAAAATTTTCGGTTCTCTGGTTTTCTCTGTGTTCTTTCTGCACAAATTAGTATGGGCATTCTTGAGTTCGTGTGACAGAGATTAAGAGTGCACCTAATCGACATCATTCATCTTGGAGAACAATTGTTGCATCTCGGGGGCAGACTTGCTGGAACCTAGTGCATTTAGAATCTTCCTGTGAGAGCAAATATACCTTTAAGATAACGACTATAACATGTCTTGGCTGTTAAGAGTCTTGTTTTATCTTTCTAATTATATTATTTTTGATTTTTTGTTGTCTCTTAGCATATTAGAACCAATAATTTAAAGAAAATTTATCTCACAATTTTTTCTGGCACTATGACTACCATTTATGAGACTCGTATAATCGAGATTTTTTATGAGAAGAACTTCAAAATATGGCAATAAAAAATGGAGTTTGATCTCACTACCCCCAAACTGATTTATGTTATCAAAGATATTACCCCATTACTTGAGGCAAATGAATTAATGACATCTTTATATCAAATGGAAGAATGATGATTATCTGTGCCGAAATCATATTCTCAATGTAATGACTGCAACACCCTGGGTTTTCAGGGGCCGTGTAGGAACTCGACTCTCGAATTCCCATGTGCCACGGGTGCCCTAATGGGCTTCAAATTTTACTTATATTTGGATGATCTTATAAACAATGGAGAGTTTAGCAAGGCATGAAGCATAAGTAAGTCATAAAGCAGTATCAAGTGCCACTAAATATAAAAATATCCAAATCATAAATCTAAAATCATCTAAATAGGGAACTAGTCCCACCCATACATGACCCCAAGTGACTAGAGCCCTAGCCTATACCCCACGGTAGCCCGAACTCAGACTAGAAGGATCCACTGAAAGTCTGGAAGTAGGAAAGCTCATTTTCCTCATCCATGCTCACCCCGTTTAGCTCATCGAGCTCCGCCTCACCTGCATCTAATGACGTGTCTAGTTAGTGTTTAAAACACCATCCCAGAGTGGTAGTGAGTGGCTAACTCAGTGGGTGCCATTAGCCATAAGTTACATCAAATAACAATTACATGATGAATTTAATGAAAAACACATATTCATGAATCACAAACTAGTCTTTGTTAATGCATATGTATGAGTTGTGTATGATGCATGACCTCACCTACAACACTCCCTCGAATAACTTTGTCTCACGATCATGCATGACCAATACTCTCTCATTGCAACCTCAACTACCGAGTCGCCAAATTCTATAGCTAATGCGATGCATGAATAATGTTAGCTGAGTATTTAGTTAATTCCATTCATCCAACAGATTGAAAAAATTGGTATACCCTAACGATATCAATGCCATCATGCATTTGCTAGGCCCGAACTCCCTCAACGCGCGAGGCCAAGACCCCACGATTCTTGATCCCATCGGGGTCCCTACCCCCGATTGCAAGCACGTGGGGAGTGCTAGGAAGCGGGATCGCTCACGGTCACTACGGGGAAGCTTGTCACCTCAGTATATACCGACAGCTCAGACATAGTGTCTCATTCTACAATACCCGGCTCACGAGACTGTTGATCAATTTATAGCTGTTGTCAGTGGGCGTCAGTAGGTGAGGGCTGTTCCAGGTTACAAACAGGTGTGAGTAAATATGGTTAATAAACATGGTTGGTCAGTTGGTGGACCCAACCACCTAAACTTAGGCGAGCACGTATCGCATGACATCAAGTGAAAGCAACCCATGTAGTCCCACTACTGTCGTACATACGAGTTCAGGACAGCCCAACCGATGGTGCTGCCCTCATAATTTATAGGTTCCTGACCAACCCAGATAAAAGGGCTTCAATTCTTAACATATTAAGATAGTCATGATTTCTCATCAAATATTCATAGAATATAACACACAAGCAGTCAAGACATAATTTTCAGAATATCAAAATAAATACAAACTACCCCTAGCAGCAAAAATTAGGCATGCATGTATATGAAATTGGATATTTTCTAAGAGATAAAAATTTCATATTTTATTCACAATACAGGAAATGCAGACATACAAAAGTATAAAAAATCATGCTGGAAATCAAATGTAAGGGTGAACATGCAGCAAAATTTTCAGGCCTAAACACCATTTTAGATTGATTAAACATCAATTTATCTTTGCATCATGTTAGGCATTCACATCAAACAGGTTCCTAGATAGAAACTCCTAAAATCTACACATGCACATCAATCTAGCATCCAAAATCATTAAGTTCATCTTATAATTGGTAATCTATCACCAAAGGATAATAGTCTACGCCTTTGTAATGATTCGCCTGACTCAAAGCGCTCCTACTATTATAGTTATAGAAAAAATTCACCAAAGCCTAAATAATCATACGAACCATTGTAAGGATTAGAAAACCTAACTCAAAATACTAGATTAAAGAGTATAATCTATTTCTTACCTCCAATTACCACCTATAGAACTCCACAAAGGATCCATGAGTAGCAAGGTGGCTATAGAGGGGGATGTGAGGGTGAAGGTACACATATCATCATACTTCCAAGCTCTTTATATCTCTTTCTCCTCTTTTGCTTCTCTTTCTCTTTCTTTCTTCTAGGGTAAATTCGTATGGGGAGAGGGGTGCCCAAATGAAGCCCTTATATAGTGTCAGATTTGGTGTAAATGGCCCCAAGAGCTAGGTTTTTACTATACTAACCTTATGGGAGGGTCTTTCTAACATCTAAGGCCCACTATGGGGCATACATGTTGATATACATCGTATGATAGTTAGCCCTAATGATGATCTACGTATGTACATGATCGGCCAACCATTTGGATGCACCGATCGACAGATATGATTGGAAGTCTGTTCAACGGTCATCGATGGTCGATCGGGGCCGCGGATATACGGATATGAGCAGAGAAATATCCTTACTCCACTTGTGGAGTTTGGTCATAAACCGACGGTGTGAAATCCTCAACTTTGCATAAGAGTGGACGACTCAATTCACTTAAGTTTCAGCTTCTTCCTTTAGGGTATTCGCACTTCTCATGCACTTGTCCCTTGGCTCAAGTTGAGTGGTTCTGGACACTACCCAGGTCCAACTCCCACGATGGACGTTGAGCCCAGTAAGACGTACATTATTCTATAATTTTGGAACTAGTGGCCCATTAACGAGCAGTCTAGAACTTGTTTAAAAAATCGAGGTATTTCTGGAATGAATTATGTATTGAGATTTCTTGTGGACAATTATTAGGGTTTGGATTAATTATGTTCATAGTGTGGCCTATTTATAACTAGTTAAAGTGGAGATTTGGTCATGATTACTCTAAACCATCGGTTGTAGGCTAAAAGAGTAACATGGTTGATTTGGTCTATTAGTTAAGATCTGGGCCTTATCTAACTTGGCTTCGAGTAGATCCTTTAATTTAGTTACGATTCTCTTGATTAATCAGTGGTAGGTCGGTTATATTTACGCTCTGTATGAGTAAATCATGTGGCTAAATTCGGTGTTTAAGTGATCGGGCGGATTCGTTGGCTTCCTACGGTTGATTAATCGGACTTGTGCGGTTCTTTACTGGTATCACCTGTGTATAAACTAACATTGAGTGTTAATGTTTAGCAAGTGATAATATAAGTTAATTATATTTTAAAAAAATTTAAGAATTTTTGAAAATCCAAAACATTGAAAATTCAGGATGTTACAATGACTAACGAAAGGTGTGATATTTATTGTCATCTCTCCTCTGCCAAAGAATCGTGAAATCGTCTTGAAAAGAAGTTTAGAACGAAAGATGTTGGAATAAAGAAATATTTAGTTAGTCATTATATTGATTTTAAGATATCTAATAATAAATTTGTAGTAATACAAAAGATAGCTCATGAAATTGTTTGAATGTATGTTGATTGATAATGTTTTCTAAGCTATTGTAATAATAAAAAACTCTCACAATCTTGTAAAGAGTATAAAAATTATTTGCAATATAAGAGAAATGACATGAGGTTGGATGACCTCATCCTTCACATACTTATAGAAGATGAAACTAAGAAGTATGATAATATGGATTTAGAATTTGTAATTAGGGTAAAGAAAACTGAAAGCTTGGACTACAAAAGAAAACACATCCACATAGCCAAAGAAACAAGAAAATAGGCAAGAATAATATGAAGAATGAATGGGGAAAAAAAATGGATACTTTACTAAGGAATGTAGATTTCGTAAAAACGATAAGAAGGAAAAAAACCATGCACATGTTTCCGAGGAGTTTGTGGGGGTTATCACCGAAGTGTCCATTGCTTATATCTCAAATCATTAGTGGATTGATTCAGGTGCCACTAAGCATCTTTGTTACAACCAATGTGTCTTTTCATCCTACGAAAAGGTAGAGAATGTGAGAGACTTTTTCATGAAAAATTCATTAAAAGCAAAGGTTATTGGCAAGAGAAAAGTGAGTCTGAAGTTTCCTTATGAAAATGCGTTGACTCTTTTTTATGTGCTGCATGTACTAAACTTTCGGAAGAATCTTGTCTTCAGCTCTACTTTCGACAAGAATAAGTTTAAATTAGTTTTTTTAATATAAAAAATGTATTATCTCTAAAAATGGTACTTTTGTTGAAAAATGATATTTAACTGATGGGTTGTTCAAACTTAATGTTATGAATGATAATGGTGTTAGTTCTTTCGCTTAATTAAATCTTTTGATATGTGACATGCTAGACCAGGTCATGTGAAATATTATTATCTTGAAAGCATGATTAGTGTGGGGCTTATTTATATAGTGGAAATGAAAAATCAAAATAAATGTGAAATATATGTACAATCTAAACATTTTAGAAAACTATTCAAAAGAGTTGAAAAGAATAACCAAATTCTAAATTTGATTCACGCTGACATATGTGACCCTAAAATGTTATAACTCATGGAAGAAAGAAATACTTTATAACATTTATATATAATTACTTTATATATGCAAAAGTATATTTGATTATGAGTAAAAATAAAGAAAAAGATAGATTCATAGCAAATGGAGTAAAAGATAGATTTATAGCCTTTATAAATGAGGTGAAAAATCAATTAAAAAGAAAAGTGAAGGTTCGTAGATCTGATTGAGGTGAAGAATATCTTTCTCACGACTTCATATCTCACTATGAATCAAAATGGATTATACATAAGGTAATTGCTTCCTATTCACCTTAATAAAATGAAACAATTGAAAGAAAAAATAGAACTCTGATGAATATGGTAAATGTTATGCTTGTTAGTTGTGGTTTGCCTTTTAATTAATGGGGAGAAGCCTTGTCACGCCCCAAACCCGGAGATCGGATTCACAAGAATCCTGATCACCGAATCCGGTGCTGATAGCCTCCGTAGTACCCCATTCTCAGCTCCTAGCGTCCTTACGCCAGATTCCGATCTTAGGATCCTACAAGGAGAAATTTTTTTTATTTTTTTATTTTTGTACATTTATCTCGTAATAAGCATAGCCACAAGTATACCCAAATCATAAAGGCAACATCATCATCACATATCCACTTATATAATCATTTGAATACAATGCTGAAAGGAAAAATACGTATATCGAAAATTAAAACTCCAGAGGTCCGCTGCATGCTCCAAGCTCAACGCTATTACAACCTAACGCCACCTACACGCATCTATCGTGCATAAGCTTATAAAAATCTTAGAGGGTGGTGTAAGTGTGTGCACAAGATAGGTGTCAAGTAATCAATACAATACCATAATCATACAATATCAGAGTAAGCAAAAATAATTAAGATCATGAATCATACGATATCAGAGTAATGCGAAAACATACTAATAGACCCATAAATACCATCAGCCTTGTCCAGGCTATGCGATGGAGAAATATAATAAAACAATATTATATACTGATGAAGTAATGCAGATTAGCTATGCAATGCAGAGACAGTAAGCTAAATATCAGATCCCGATGATACAATGTAATATGCGATGCGAATGAAATGACCAAGCTGGAGTGAAGTTAGGATGATAGTACGTTGTATCGCAGGCTATGGGATCCATCACAAAGGACTTCTATCTAGACCAATCCCATACGTAAAACTCAATGTAGTAGACTCCTGATCTCAGGTTAGTCGTGCGCCCAACCAAAATCCTTACCATTATGAATATACACAATAATTAGTTGCGTACCACTAACCCGAGTGGATAGTGAATGAATGAATGAATATGCAACTCCTACTCGATAAGTCTGCGTATAAGTACGGTTTCTCTCTGGGATCATCACCGGGATTTATTACACTCTATGTCAGCTTGCCGCCCCTATCCGAGCGCACAATTGAGTAAGTGGAAGAGACCTCACTATCCACCTACCAATATCGGGCTCGGCTCGTCGATAGCAGACCCATTTCTTAAGCTGGTCAAACTCAACCTAGGCATTGCCCCCTCACTCAGGCGGGTAAGGTCACACCCCCTCCCAACCGACCACGACACAGTGAGAGATGCGACCTACTAGTATACGGCCCTCATGCGCTCATATATATCCACTTTCTCTCGACGTTGGGGCATCTCTTGGCCACGGAGGTTTAGAGATTTTCACCCAGGGACATCTATGACGCCCGTATGCTAGAACCAAATATTTTTGGTGTCCCATCTGACCATCCGCAATATGCCTGTGGAGGCTACGACCTTAATGTCGCTAGGGCGTACAGTAATCACAACACACAATGCAAGATGCATGAGTTATACAATCCAGTCATACATCAATCCTGCATATACCGTGAGATAATCCCCGCCTATCAGGGAGTCTCATAACAACCGGCACTATGGCATATGCAATGGTCAATCATATCTTATAACAAATATACAGATGATGCGTATGGGCATGTATCATGATGCTATACTGTCACATACTCATAATCGGTATCAATCACCATCATCGACAATCGACCTCGATAATGTGGACATTCAACCAACATTGCTCCTAAGGAATGACCCATATAGAGCCTAATATACAGTGGACCCATGACCTCACACAAGGGTCAAATATACAACACCATGGGCCTTACTCAAGAGCTTAATACACATCACGATGAGCCTTTCACATAGGCCTAACATACATCACAATGGGCTTCATCGCCTGGCCCTCAAATGCATCACAAAAGGACTTATCACATAGGCCCATATACATTACATTTGGCCTTAAACACGGGCTGAATACACATCACAACGGACCTCAAATATGGGCTGCATATACATCACATTGGGCCTTGACAATCAGAATCAGCAATCGGCCACGACAATCAAAATCAATAATCTACCATGATAATCGGCCTCGAGATCGGAATTAGCAATCGACCACGACAATTAGAATAGACAATCGGCTACGATAATCGACCTCGATCGATAATCGGCTTCGATAATCAGAATTAGCAATCGGCCACAACAATCAGAATCGATCGATAATCAGAATCGGCAATCGGCCATGATAATCGGCCTCGATCCTTAATCGCTAATCGGCTACAACAATCAGAATCGGCAATCGATCATGATAATCGTCCTCGATCACTAATCGGCAATCGACCTAACCAAGGGCCTAAGGAAAGTCACAATAAGGACTTTCAACCATCATTGGCCATCAATGTGGACATTTAACCAACCTTGTTCCTAAGAAGTGGCCCATACAAGGGATTCATACACAACGTAACGAGCCATACATACATCACGTTAGGCCTTAACCATGGGCCCCGAATACATCATAATGTGCCTAATATGCATCATAATGGGCCACTCACATGGGCCTAATATACATCACAATGGGTTGCTCCAATGAGCCTCATATACATCAAGTGGGTCGCATTAATGGTCCACACCAATGGGCTTCATATACAACAAGCGGGCCACATGAATGGGCCACACCAATGGGCCTAATATACAACAAGCAGGCCGCATCAATTGGCCACACCAATGGGCCTAATATACAACAAGCGGGCTGCATCATTTGGCCACACTAATAGGCTTAATATACAACAAGTAGGCCGCATCAATGGGCCACACCAATGGGCCTAAATACAATAAGCGGGCTGCATTAATGGGCCACACTAATGGGCCATACGTACATCACATTTGGCCTTATATATGGCTGCAAATACATCTCAATAGGCCTCATGCCTGGGCTCTAATTACATTTAGTCGGGTGTCATCAAATGGGCCACATACACATCAAGGTAGGCCCTATGATCTGGATGGTCTGGGTGACCTAGATGGCTAGATGGTTTGGATACAACACGTACCTCAAGGTAGGCTACACGTCCAAGGGGCGGACGAAGGAGATATAATACATGCATCAATGGTAGGCCCCACATGGCACCGTCCAGTGATGAACGCTGTAAACATAAAATACATATATCAAGCTAGGCCGCATTGCATATGATGGACGACGTGGATAACAAATACATCACGGTGGAGCCCACGACACCGTCTAAACATTGTCTATGTAAATCAGCACTATTCAAACATTGGACAACACTGTCCAAACATTGTCCAGCACCGTCCAGCATAATCTGGAAGGTGTGGATGAAATAAATACATCATGGTGGTGTCCACGCGGTGGGCCAAAGTATATCAAAGTGGGCCTGACGGATGGGCCACAAAATACATAAAGGTGAGCCTCTCAGATGGTATCATGTCCCTAAGGCCCAGCAGGTCTGAATGTGTCCAGGGCCAATGGACCCCTAAACGGTGTAAGATTTTAGACCGTTGGCCCCTAAAAATGGACAAGCAACATGGTTTAAGCACATGAATCCCAGTGTGGTACATGCATCTCAGTAGGACCCATGTACGGACTAAGTGTATATACTACTTATACATCAAGACAGGGCCTACAATGGGCCCCACAACGTGGTTAAATGACACGATTACAGTGAGTTTGGAAGACTTTCCATCAATTGCTGTTTAATCATCAACGCTATCCCCTGTGGTAGAATCTAATTGAAATTTAGATCTACCTCATTTCCTTAGTGCAGCCAAACACAAATTGTGGCCCACCAGATTCTGAGAAATAGATGGACGATATTGGTGAAAGCCTATAGGTCATGGTGGTCCCAAACAGGACCCTCATATGAACAACGAGGATGAAACCCATGCATCATGGTGATGCCCAGCAACCCATGGCAGCCCTCATTTCTTCCTGTGGTTGCCACAGTATGGAGAGCACATGATCATCAATATAACTGAGGTAATGGGAAAGGTCCAACGGTAGACATTTCTGTACACCGATTCCAAGAATGTGGCCCACCTAGAATGTAGATCAACTCCATTCTTTAGCTCATACTTTAAAACGAGCTTGCCAATAGGATGGACAGTTTGGATGAGTCACGTAAATCAGCCGTGGGTCCCAGATGAATGGCTGGTGGTATGCCATTGGACGGTGTGGATTTAATACCAACACTATAGTGGCCCACCATCCACGTACATCTACCAGTCCTTCATGGCATCATCCAGATGGATTTGGATGGTGCAGGCATCTCTTGCAGGCGCTAAAGGTTGGTCCCACGTGGGAGTGGCCCACCATAGCACATATATTATTTTAATATAAAATATTATATTATATAATAATATATATCAAATATATATATATATATATATATATATATATATATATATATATATATATATATATATATACACACACGTGTGTGTGTGGGAGGGAGTGTTAGCATCTAAGTGATGATCCCGTCCAAACAGGGGATGATGTGAGTGAAACACATGCACAGGGGTGGGTCCCACCGTCCAGGGGTGGATGGTGCGGATAAAACACATAGGCTAAGATGGGGTTCCACTGTCCACAGCTAAATAAAACACATACATCAATGTAGGCTCCACCGTCCACAGCCGTGGATGGTGTGAATAAAACACTATAGACACCCCACCCAGGCATACATTTTGAGAAGGGTAAAACAGTTCATGAACCATGATCATACCCTGAACCAAAACTTAACCCCGGCCTGAACCTAACCCTAACCCAAATCCTAGTCTAAAATTTCCAAAACTCCCAAGTCGCAACCAGAAACCGTGATCCAAGCCGTTCAGTATACTCACAGCCTCACCTATACCCTATACCCCGGCCAGAACCCTCTACCCATACCTAAACCAATCACTTTGAGTTTCAGAAACCCAAAGCGGAGACCACCAGACGAACCAAAGCGCCGCACAATGCCCACACGAGTGAATCCAGACCGAACCATGCCCGGGCGGCAGTCTGACTGCCGTGGGCGGTAGTCTGACTACCGCCTACGGCACTTCAAGTTTCGTCGCTCACCGCTGGCATGTGGATAGTTGTCCCAGTGTCCAAAAGTCAACTTTACCATAGATTTACCCCTCCAAAACTCACTATTTACCTTTTCACCAGCCCCAGAACCTAATGAGAATGTGACATGTGGCATCTCTCTCCTCTCCACCAACTACCACATGCCACCTCAGCTTTTAATCCCCTCAAATCCACTAATTGCAGCAAGGCCATTGGAGAGGGCTATAAATACCCTCTCCTCTTCTCATTTCCACACACAACACCAACCAAGAGAGGGAGAGAGTGAGAGAGAAAGAGCAAGAGAGAAAGTGAGTGAGGAAGAGAGTCAGGGAAAGGGAAGGAGCTCCCAAACTTTTAAAGTTCTGATTTTTTCAGCCACCCCTTAGCCCTCCTCTCAACTCTTCCATCCCATAAGCCTAACCCAAAGTGGTCATGATCCGGTCCATGTTTTAACCCACTCAAGATCAAGCCAAAGATTTATTTATCTTATAAGCATCCATCATGACATACATTCCCTTCTCAACCCCCCTACTTCTCTAGATCTTTAGTGAATGTATGCTCTGTGGCTTGCCGTACATCGGATCCTGTCACATCAGAAATTTCTAGTAATCTAGTCCAGTTGTCTTTACCTTTTGGCATACACATCATCCCATCCACTTTCTAGACACGCTGTCGGAAGTATGCTCTATAACCTACCAAAATCTTGGATCTTGTCACATCAGAAATTTACACGAGACTAGTCCTATCTCAACCACAACATCCATCATCCCTTGAGATTATTGAACCACACAAAGTAGAGACCGTACATTTGTACGGGCAGAGAGGGTTCCTAACACCTTTCCTCTTTGTAACCGAGGTCCCTTATCCGGAATCGCGGATCACAGACCAGGAGTCAATTTAAGGTAGGGAAGTCTTCAGATTTCCCCCACCTTACGTATTCCGTGGTTCTAGTCGACCGGGGGATTCTGAGATTTTTTGGCTAGTGGTGACTCCAACATCCACAATCAGTCTAGCACCCCCCTCACCCCAACATAAATCGCAAATCAGCGTGGGTACCAATTTTTCAGTGTCTACAGAATAGCGACTCCACTGGGGAGGGATGCTAGCTCACACTAGCTGAGACTCGACTTGAAAGTGTGTGGTATTTTAATCTGAAGGGACATCATCATTACATTCATACAAAAATAAAAACAACAAAAGGAGCATCTTTGGCTTGCTTTCTCCTGGGCATAAATTCGAACCATGACTATCCGATCTCGTGCAGCCATAACCTCTCAAGCAACCCATGAAGAAGAACCGGCAGCTCAGCCAACTCTCGAAACTTCTGCACCTGCACCCACACCTGCGCTACCACCACCAGTGGCTCCAGTAGACCCACAAGCTAACTCCACCATACAAGAAATGGCCCACAGCCTACGAGCAGTGCAAGAGCTGCTACACCGCCTTGTGTCAAATCCTTCCTCAAATACACAGGTAACTTAGCCTAACATACAAAATAACTTACTCTCACAAACTCCCTTCGCCTTCTCTCTCATTCCTCCAACAAACCCCCTGCTCCCCCTCCTAGTGGAGTTGGCATAAGAACAACAGCAACCAACAAATGGGAGCAGCCCTCCCATACATCTTTACTGAACATATCACAACAATCAGGTTACAACACTGGTTCCCCCAAACGAGAACCGCAGACAAGAACTGGAAGATGCCCATGAAGTGGGCTAGTTTCGAGTCCAATTCACTCCCCCTAACGGGAGCAATGTCCCGGACGTGGTAGATACCCCAGGCAGGAGCCATTTTCGAACATCACACCCTCCTTTGAAAGGGAGCGATGTTCAATTCTAGCTACCTCCCGCTACCGGGAATTCATCTTCTTTTCAACAACATCCCATCATCTATCCATATGAAGAAGAAGCAGCACAAGCCCTACAGCAAGGGGTAAGATACTCACAGCAAGTAAGTCAGAAATTGAGGAACTACGAGAGCAGTTACAAATGGTGCAAAATCAGCTTCAGAGACAGCAAGGAGTGGATCACCCATCCACCAAGTTCAGGGACCTTTGTCCCTTCCCAATTACCCTAGTACCCTCGAACTTCGAGGTACCAAAATTCAAAAGGTATGATGGTAGCGGGTGCCCCATGATACATTTAAAAGCATTTTGTGGGGAACTCAATACGATAGCAGGGAATGATGGAGCCTTGATACGGCTCTTCCAAAAATTCCTCAAAGGCGACGCTTTAGATTGGTATACTTCATTAGACAGCCATCAAATTCAAACTTGGGAAAAACTCTCCCAAGCATTCATTGACCGATTCTCCTACAATTTGAACATGGCTCCAAGGAGATCTGATTTGGCTGCCTTGAGATAAAAAAATGACGAATTATTGTCAACATACGTGGGACGATGACAAGCCATGGCAGCCCGAATGAGAAACCCCATCGATGACGAGGAATAGATATTCATGATCATACACTCTGTAAATCCCAGCATTTTAGAATATCTAATCTCGTATCCCTATGTAAATTTCTCCCAACTCATCCGAGCTAGTGAGCAAGTGGAAGCCGGGATCAGAGCCGGAACTGTTTCCCCAAGGCCACATCAGACCTCTTCAATCAAAAGAAATAAAGTTGAAGGGAAACCTGTACGATATGAGAATGGAAATGACACTACTCTCGCACAGCGTACCACAAAGGTTAACAATATCATTGCTAACACTCAAGGCAACCAATATGCTCCACAACCAGAGATACAACATGACAAGCAATACCAGCCGCAATCAAACAGGCAGTACCAACCACAACAGGCCCAACATGGATATTAAGGACAACCGCCTCAACAACAACACCAACAGCCTCGGGGGAATGCACCAGGTCCATACAAACAGGTAATGTTAGGGAGGAAATTCACCCCTTTAGCACAAACATACAGTCAGGCTCTGACAATGTTGATGCGAAAGCAACTCCGACACCGCTTCAATGGTGACTTCCTCCTAACCCCTTGCCGCCTGGTTACAATGAGAACCAATATTGTGCATACCATCAGGCTCCTGACCATCTAACAGACCGCTACTTCGCTTTGAAACATGTGGTCCAGGATTTGATCGAAAATCAAAAAATTACAATCACCCCGCAAGCTAACAATGTGGCTCCGGCCAACATCCTCCAAAATTTCCTACCATTGCATCAAACAGGACCCAGTACATCCGACACCTCTACCGTAAACCACATTGAAGGAGGGCAGTCCATGTACCTCTCCTCGCATCATTCCATACAAGCAACCATGACCGATCAGCAAGTCAGACATGGGGATACCAACATGCACCAACACCAGAGCCACAGCTAGTCCTTGAAGCAGCACCAGCAACACAACCCCTCATATTCTTGGAAGCAGCACCAACGATTCAACCGCTCATAACACTCGGAGCCGTACCTAATAGGTCACACTCGCAGCAACCCATCCTCCAAGGGGCACACCCCGCACCCATACATCCAAAAAGGTCAAATTCTAAACCTGTCATTCTCCCAATAGGTCTCCTTGATTTAGCTTCGCTGACGTTGCAAGGGGCACCCCCAGTTCAAAGTCTAAAATTTTTAATGCCTCATCAACTGACACATGGCTAGGGGACCTCTCCCGCATATCAAGAAGAAGAGAAATTTTGCCAAAACTCAGTGGTACCTCAAAAGAAACCACTAAATCCACCACAAATTGTTTCAGTCACCTCCCCTCAACCTCAGGAACCATTAATATACTTGAAAGGAAGGACGGTTCCATCCTACAACCCGAAGGCAGTTCCATGGCATTACCCAGAATGCGCTGAAGTGGGCAACAATGAGAGATATTTCAGGAGAGAACTAGAATCTAAAGGAAACCTGAGGAACTATATCGGGAGCTACCTACAAATCCGACGCCGCTTATGACATAGCAGCCCAGTTTAAAAATATTCTCGCACAAATATTCATCTGAGAACTCCTATGTACATCAAGATCGCATTGAGAAATCTTTGCGAAGACTTTTGAATGATGCACATATCTCTCCTGAAGTACTTCCCGAAATGGTGGCAAGTATAATTGGATAACTTCTCGCACCACGAGCCATCACTTTCTTCGATGATGAATTACCACCTGAGGGACGCAAGCATGGGTGCTCACTGAACATAGTGGCCCATCACAAGAATTTTAAAGTCTCACTTGTGCTCATTGATAATGGATCTAACCTTAATGTTTGCCCATTAAGGACTGCCGAATGGTTAGGGATAGAACCGTCCTCTTTCAGGCCCAGCACCATGAGTGTCAGAGCCTTTGATAATTTTCGAAGGCAGGTTGAGGCAGAGATTGACAATGAGCTATAAATCGGACCAGACCTAACCCTTATCACATTCCAGTTCATCGACATCCCTGCCTAATTTAACCTTTTGTTGGGGCGGTCGTGGCTACATGTTGTTGGAGCCATTCCCTCAACTCTCCACCAAAGGGTTAAATTTTCTTCAAAAAATTGAATCATCTCAGTGTTAACCAAGCCAGAAACTGTCCTGCCAATAGCAGTTAATATCCCAGAAACTGACATCCCTGTGATCGACATCCAGCAGGCGGAGGGTGATGTGTCATATCACAGCTTCGAGTTCAAAGTTGTAACAATCGTAAATTCTCATCCTCTCACTGCTGAACATGTCATTCCCCCCACTGAACGGCTAATTTGAAACTACCGTATCGAGTTCCACGAGAAAGGTATAATAGTAAAGCCGGCACGTGCTAACATATAGAGACAGGGACTGGGATATCAATCGAAACCGGAGGATCAAGCTGAAAAGCCAAAAAAGGGTCAATCCTTCAAGTGCACACCCGTCAAATTTATCAAGGCTGAAAAAATTTGTGGAGACTCGATGATTTCCCTTGAGGACTATCTCCAGCAACTCAAATTCTCTGATCATTCCCACTCGAAGTCTGTCTAGCCACCCATAAGATGGGACAAGATTCTTGAGGCATCAAAAACATATCTAACGCAAGGGGCAAAACCTCCAGATCCACCACAAAAGGCAAGGGGCACGAAAACAGGTCCACCCACACGGGATCCAGAACCAGGAATGCCCCTTGAAAGGGATACAGGCAAACCCAGGGAGACACCCATTCCCACACACAGTCATGGGGACATGTCCTCGCCACCAGCCCAGCGACACAAGGGGCAGAAGCAGCCCATCCATTGGATTGACAAAGGGAAGTGGCCTACCCTTGACTGGACAGATATCAAGGTCCCATCGCAGGACCAACCAGAGGAACTGGAAGAATTTCAGCTCCTAGACGAGGAAGTTGAATCAGATTCTGACTCTGAGCCTAGCCCAGCAGACATCATAGTCATTAAGACAGGTGACCCATAAGAACACACAAATCAGGACAGCAGGATCGGAAAGGAGAAAAAATCACCATGGACAGCTGTCCCCCTAACAATCGAGTCGGTCGGTGAATCCTCCGTGGATGCTGACCTAAAAAAAAAATGCCAATGTAAATAGAAGTTGGTACCCCGGACTAGGACAAGATCAATCTTGGTTTGCAACACCGTCCTGTTCGGGTCCCCCAGGTGACACAAAAAAATCAGAAAATTTTTAAAACACAAAAAAATCATATATTCCCAAAAGCACAAAAAAATCAAATATTTCTCAAAATCACAAAACATCAGAAAATCCTCAAAACACAAAAATAATAGAAAAACTTTCAAAAACCACTGTGCCAAACATCTTACACACACTGTAGGAGTTCGAGGTCGACTTGTATGATTTTGATCTCGAGTTGGACTTCGAGCTCATGGGTTTGGATGAAGCCCCAGATATGGGAAATGATGATACAGCTCTTGAATTCGAGGACTCCCTCGAAAAGTTTGAAACAAAGGCCAATGTTATGGTGGATGATTTTGAAATTGTGAACTTAGGGTCAGCGGAACTCCCTAGAGAGGTGCGCATCGGATGGTCACTCTTCCCTGAATACAAGCAGAGGATGATGGAGTTTCTAAAGCCGAGGTTGTCCAACTTTGCCTTCTCATACGAGGACATGCCTGGGCTTGATGAGGATCTGGTGGTGCACCATCTACCAATAAAGCCAGACATGAAGCCTATCAAGCAGAAGCTATGGAGAATGAAGCTAGAATGGGCCCTGGAGGTCCGTGATGAAGTCATCAAACAATACAACGTGGGATTCTTGGTAGTCTCCAACTATCCAGAATGGCTCATAAATATTGTACCAGTTCCAAAGAAAGACGGGAAAGTCAGAATGTGCATCGACTTCGGGGACCTCAACAAAGCAAGTCCTAAAGATGACTTCCCCCTGCCTCATGTCAACACACTAGTAAATAATACTGCTAGACACAAGATCTTCTCCTTTATTGATGGCTTTTCTGGCTATAATCAAATCAAGATGGCCATTGAGGATCGTAAAAATACTTCTTTCATCACACTGTGGGGAACCTTTTACTATCGGGTTATCCCTTTTGGACTGAAAAATGCTGGAGCTACATATCAGCGAGCCATGACTACCCTGTTCCACGATATGATAAACAAGGAAATGAAAGTTTATGTGGATGACATGATCGTCAAATCTCACACAATCGAAGGACATTTCAAGGATCTCGAAAAGCTTTTCAATAGGCTAGAGAAGTTCAAGCTCCGACTCAACCCGCAAAAGTGTCTTCGGTGCAACCGGGGGCAAGCTGTTGGGCTTTATCGTTAGCAAAGATGGCATTCGGGCAGATGAGACCAAGACCAGGGCAATCATTGAGATGCTACCGCCCAAGACTGAAAAAGAAATTCGAGGCTTCCTCGGGCGGATCCAGTATATCAGCTGGTTCATCGCACAACTCACTCCGATCTGTGAGCCCACATTCAAGCTATTGCGAAAAAACTTGCCAAAAGAATGGAATGACGACTGTCAAGCGGCCTTCGACAAAATCAAAGGATACCTGCTAAATCCTCCAGTGCTCATACCACTTATTCCGGATAGGCCATTACTGTTGTACGTCCCCGTCGCAGCAGAAGCAATTAGATACGTTCTTAGCCAACACGATGATACAGGAAGAAAAGAACAAACGATCTATTACCTGAGCAGATGATTCACGGGTTACGAAGCCAAATACTCCAACTTAGAGAAGACGTGTCTCGCCCTAGTCTGGGTAACACGACGGCTACGACAGTATATGATCACTCACCCAGTCCTTCTGCTCGCTCGCATGGACCCGTTGAAGTACTTATTCAAGAAACTAGCACTAACGGGCAGAATCATAAAATGGCAACTACTGCTTTCTGAATTTGACATCACCTATGTCACTCAGAAAGCAATCAAGGGATAAGCACTGCCCGATCATATAACAGCACATTCTCTGGCTGATTATCAACTGCTGAAGAACTTCTTCCCTGATGAGGACATCCTCCTAATCGAGGAAGAAGAAGAAAGAAAGGCAGGAGAATGGACGCTCTTCTTTGACGGAGCTGCAAACGCAAGAGGGAGTGGAGTAGGCGCCATACTCTACTCTCCCGAGGATGTCCCAATTCCCATATCCAGGACATTGGCATTCCAATGTACTAACAATGTAGCCGAGTATGAAGCATGCATCGCTGGTCTAAGAGAAGCAATAGTCCTCAACGTGAAGAAGTTATGGGTCTTCGGGGACTTGTAACTCATCATTAATCAGACAAATGACGACTGAAAGACCAAGGACGAGAAGCTGATCCCGTATCACGCTTATCTAGAGAACCTGACAGAAGAATTTGAGGAGATCACATTCTCTTACATGCCCCGAGCCAAGAATCAGTTCGCAGATGCTTTGGCCACTCTTGCCTCCATGCTGGAAATCCCAAAAGGAGTTGCTGAATGGGAGATCACCGTCGAACTTCAGGAAGAACCCGCATTTTGCCTATAGATCGATGAAGCTGAGCCCGCCTCAAATGATTATACATAGTACACGAACATCAAAGAATATCTCAAGCATTAAAAGTACCCGGAAGGAGCAACACTGACAGATCGTCGCACAATACAGTAGCTGGCAGCACAGTTCGTCATCACTGGGGGCATTCTCTACAAGCGATCCTTCAACCAGGTCCTTCTCCGCTGCGTGGATGAGTCGGAAGCAATGCAGGTCATGTTATAAATCTACGAAAGACTATGCGGCCCACACATGAATGGGCACATGATGGCGAAAAAGATCCCGCGACTTGGCTACTATTGGCTTACGATGGAGACAGACTACTACAAACATGTCAGAAAATGTTTCAAGTGTCAGGAACATGCAAACCAGATCCATGGCCCTACATCCGAACTCTACAACTTGACATCACCATGGCCCTTATCCGTATGGGGGCTTGACATCATCGGCAAGATCAGCCCTAAAGCCTCGAATGGGCATGAATACATCCTGGTAGCAATAGACTATTTCACCAAGTGGATAGAGGCAGCATCCTACACCACCATCGCATCATCTCATGTGGTCAAGTTTATGAAGAGCAACATCATCCGCCACTATGGGGTCCCTCAGGCCATCATTACTGACAACAGAACTCCGTTCGTCAATAAAAGGATGAGCGATTTCCTTGACAAGTTCAAAATCCAACGCCATCAGTCAAGCCCTTATCATCCTCAAATGAACGGTGGAGTCAAAGCTGCCAACAAGACTATCATCCGAATTCTGGAGAAGATGGTGAAAACATATCGCGACTAGTCGGAGATGCTTCCTTATGCACTCTGGGCCTATCAGACGTCTGTACGATCTGCTACAGGCACAACCCCATATGAACTTGCATACAAAATGGAAGCAGTATTACCAGTCGAAATCGAAATCCCATCACTACGAGTGCTGTTAGAAAGTGAAGTCAAGTGACAACAAGCAAGGTACGATCTATTGCATCTGGCGGATGAAAAGCATATGCGGGCATTAAACGACTCTCAATGTTATCAAAGAAGGATCACCCGGGCCTACAACAAGAGGGTCCGAAAAAGGAGTTTTAAGGTCGGCGACATGCTCATGAAGCGTATTTTACCACCGCATCTACCGGATCCTAGAGGAAAGTTCAAACCCCCATGGGAAGGACCGCTGATCATCTGAGTACTCCCAGGAGGCGCTCTTTGGCTCACTAATTTGAAAGGAGAAGATCTTCCTGAGCCCATCAACGCCGATAATGTGAAAATCTATCATGGGTAACTTTACCTGACTTTGTTAATGATTACAATCATAAGGCTACATCCACCATTCCCCACTAAAAAGAATATATATATATATATATATATATATATATATATATATATATATATATATATATATATATATATATATATATATATATATAAATCCACCACCTCCCCCATCGGAAGCATCACTCGTCTCTCCGAAAAAAGAAATAAAAAAGAAAAGAAAAGAAAGAAAGAAGCAAAAAAAGAATAAAAGAAAGACAAAAGCAGAAAAAAGAAAAAAGGGAAAGAATCAGAAAATCTAAAAAAAATAATCCAGAAGGAATAAAAAAAAAAAGAAAAAAAAAAAGAGGTTCATCTCAAAACCTCCCCCTCGCCAAAGGCAGCTTATGATTGTACTCAAAGATAAGGACAGAAAGGTGACCAGTTAGTCGGCTATAAAGGGAGTCCTTCCATCATTCCTAGTACCCAAACAAAAAAAAGAAAAAAAAATAAGGGCATGCCTAAGCAAGAAGGGCGAGGTAAAAACCCGAAAGGGCACCTCGAGTAAAAACAACGGGCATATAGCGGACTTGGTGAAAACCTGAAAAGGCGCCAAGGGTGAAAATAACACAGCTGCTAAGGGGCAGATAAGATCAAACACTCGGGACGTAGTGAAAATTCGAAAGGACGTTACGAGCAAAAATGACAGGAAAAGCTGGACGTAGTGAAAACCCGAAAGGGCGCTATGGGAAAAAAATGGCCAAAAATATAAATATAAATATATATATATATATATATATATATATATATATATATATATATATATATATAAAATAAAAGTGCAGGTATAGAAGAGGCCAAAGCAGTAAGCACCTCAGCAAGATACAAGGAAAGATTTGCTTCGAATCAGTACTCTATCAGACTCTGTTTGAATCTACGGAATGCGATCTCGGGCACCCTCTCAGAAAACCAAGACCCTAAGGATACAATCTAGACTACTACACACAAAGTGGGCTGAGCCCAAGATTCTGATCTCAATCATCTAAAGCATAAATCTAAGCACAAAAGTACTGGCAAATTTGGCATAAAAACAAAACGTTTCATTTCTTTAAAAAAGTTTTTTGGGTACACTACTTTTCTTTTTTTCATGCATGCATATGAAATTAGCAGATGGTCAAAACCAGGGATCATAAGTCAGCTCCTATCCCTCATACAATGATAATCTCTGTCTAAGCATTTCAATCTCCATGCGCAGGTAAAAGACATCATCCCCGCCCGAGCGATGCGTCATGAGCATATCCTCATCACATCGTCATCCCACTGCTAGTCGACGAGCTATATCCTCACAAGCGTGACGAAGGACAGCAATCTTAGAGATCAGGTGACCATGTGTGGCCAGTAAAAAGGATGAATCAATGAAAGGGCGCTCCTTGAAGGCCTCAAATGAATCGTCAACACATGAAGAAGAAGAAGCCGTATCGCCCGCTATGTCTCGATCAGTCGCCTCATCCACCAGGTGCCAGCCCGGAACCTGACGATACAATGACTGCTCAGCCACCCATTGCTGATAGGGTGTTGTAGCTAAAGGAGGAGCCCAAGACTCAAGCTCTAACATCACCGCATCCAGGGAGCCCTGCCAAGAGATCCAGATCCTCTTATACAGAGCGGACAAATCAGAAGTAAGAGAGGCATGCCCAAATCCAGAAAAGGCGAAGTCAGAGACATCTTGCCAAAAGCCGAACTGCCGAAGGAAGCGCACAGGATGGTAAGAGAAATATTCCCGAAGGCCCAGCAGCAGTAAAGGAGTACTGGCAGCACTAAAAATCAGTGGGGAACGATGGAGCCAGGGAGCCTCCCAACTAATCTCCCACCCCCGCAACTGGATAAACATACAACAATATAGTGACTCAGTGGCCTCAGCACCAAGGGGAAGGCCATTAAGCAGAAGGGACAACACATCACCATGGCGGGAATTAGGCCACACAAGTGGAGGAGTCATAAAGAGATGTTCCCACAGCCACACCTGAAAAATGGCATGACTCAAGATGGAAAGAAAAAGAACAATGCTAGGCAAAGGAAGGGGAAAAGAGTGGGAAATACCTGAAGGAAGGTACAACAACCCCAAAGGATGCAAGTCCGCCCTAACGAATACTCAGTCAGCCCTAAGAAGAGCTCCGCCAGCACCACAGAAATGATGCTCCTGCGATGCAATACACGACGGAATACGTTCAACAAAGCTCTCAACGATGACTGCCTCCGTCCTGAGAAAAGCAGCTCTGACAAGACACAAAATATCAGTGCATTCAGGCACTGAAGCTGGCGATCAGACCTAGGGGCACCTCGAGAAGTAGAGCAACGATCATACAACATCTCGAGTGACAGCTCACCAGCCCCACCCTCTGCAGTGGAGAGAACCGTAAGGAAGCCAAATTAAGAAATCAGATCGGAAGGACGGACCGGCTTGGATGAAGGGAGTAGGGTTCCCAAGTGAGAGGAAGACCAGATAAGCGTGAGAACTCCTCCAGCGATGGGCCCAGCTCCAGATCATTGAAAGAAAATAAATTCAGAGAAGAAATCCAGTCATACAAGGCCGCACTCAACAGTCGCCAGTCTAGGTGGACCCGATGAAAATGTAGGACCTCTCTCAAGCCTAGGAAGCCCAACTCAAAAAGCTCAGACTCGCTCAAACTGTCAATCCAGATATGTAACCGCTCAGAAAAAGTGCCACATGGCTGCAACCGATAGGTTCGGATAAGCACGCCCTCAACGATCAGGATCCCCGGATTGGCAGGAGAGTCATCAAAAATAGGCATCCCTTCGTCCAACAGGTCTATCTCATGGTGACGGAAGAAGCTGACATCACCCATTGCATCACACAAGATGTCCTAAAAAGCAGCAACAGGCGGGCCCGAGCCACCAACGACCACCACATCAGGAGCTGTCTGAAACACACAAGCCCCAGGAGCTGCAATGCCTAAGGAGTCCCAATGGCCGATAAGACTGACATCCTGATCCCCGAAAACAGCAATCTGTCCCAACACTGTCCCGATATCCGTGCCAAAGATCTAAGCTAAGCCATCTGTAAAAAAACCATCACCCGCCAAATCCAAACCGCTCAGGCCGCTAACATGAGGTCCACTGTTCATCGTAACTCGATCTATCCCATCCACACCATCCACTATCCCCATGCAACCATCTACTCCGTCAATCAAGCCATCTTCTACTATCACCATATTATCCTCACCACCCAAGCCATCTATCCTTATCTCTGTAAACCCTGGTGGCCCATCTAGCATGGATCCATCAAGCCCACCTTCCATCCCATCCAACCCAACCTCACATCCTCCATCAATGGTGGTAGGAATGCCATAAATGGCATTGATCTCCTCCAAAGGGCCCATTACTCCTCCCTCAATCTCCATCAACTCCTCCATAAATAGATTCTTCCTACTATTTATGGACCCACCAACCTCACTATTACCCATGAACTCATCAATATGCCCATCATTGCTAGTCATGAGCAGTCCAAAGGATGAGAAAGAATAAGAAGAAAGGACAAGAGAAGAAAAAGATAAAAAGTAAAGGACAAGGGAAATGATCGGACGATCAGGTGAGGGGCGGAATGTTCGAAAGGGAGACAAAAAGAATGAACAAGGAAGAAGGGCACTCACTGGAAGAAAAGATGAATGGAGGCAGCACCCCGATTACCGCCCATGGTATTCCAACTTCCTTCTACAGATCTGACATTTTTGCATCGCTGCTGCACTGATAGAGCAGAGCAGGTCGAAAAAGTCTCCGAACTGCAATCCAAGTACCGCCCGCAGCAGATGGATTACCGCCCAGGCCCACTTTTTGACGATATTCCGGCAGGACCCGCCCCAGGAGGCTAGGATCCAAGAATAAACTTTGGTATATTTAATTGAGATCACAGAACAGATTCAAAAGGCGGCACGAACAGGCGACACTGAGTAAGATATATCTCATATATAGATGAATGTATGATTACATGGTACAATGATCTAATCATCGGCAGGGAGATAAGTGTTGTTATCCTTGCAGCGAAAGTGTGGTCCCAAGATCCCTCCTCCAACGAAATGTGCACCGCCATCGGGAGCATAGCCAGATTGTAAGATCGGACCAATGTCGTGCTGTTCCCACTAAGAGTTGTACTCTATAGTAGGATCGACGAAAGCACTAGCATCATAACCCTCTAAGGCGGCAACTAACTCTCTCTCAGTCACAAACCTCCAGTAAGAAGGACCAGATGGTGGGCTAAGTGGTACCATGGGCTGCTAGTCAACTGCCAAAAGAGTCTCTCCCCTAGATACCACTTTGTCACACGCGGGTCTTCAAGAATGCAGCATCTTCGCGAGGCTTGAAAAGCCTCCTGAGCTCCAGGGCTGAGCGCTACATCCTACCGAAGATACAACTTGGTATAAACCTACAAAAAGGGAACAAGTCAAAGGGTGAGAGGCAAGCAGAAAACAACACATGGGAAACACAAGAATAGGCACATCACTCACATCATCGGGAACGAGGGCATCAATATTTGACCTCCAAGCAAGATCTGAAAATAAGCACGTGTGACTGCAGTTATCTTTGTACCACAACATCATGCGAGGAAATGGAGGTGAATGGTCGATCAAGGTGGGTGCCAGGTGGGGAAATTGATCAAAGAAGCAGACCTGTAAAAAATCACAATCAAACAGGACACACCAGACCATCCCTAGGGGAAGCAAGGTAAAAAGGATAATAAGAAGGTACCTCGATAACTGGATAAAAACCAGTCAAAGATCGACCGTCGCAGCGGCTCGCCTTGTCTAACCCTTCATACAAATGGACAAAAAGGGCCACATTCCAGTTGTACGGAGTGGGGAAGGTGATGTCTGCCACAAGAGACAACAAATGGGAACTCACGAGCTCATTCCCATGGCAGAAAATCATCGCACCCATGGTGTACAAAATCAGGGCACGCGTCTTCACCACAGCCACCGCTTCGGTCTAAGGAATACGTCTGGCAAAGTTTGATGATAACCAGAGAAGTTTGAAGCGAGGACCGATAAACTCTGTAGCATCCGGCATCATCCCCAGTAACTCCGTCCAGTCATCCTCTGTGGGTACCGGAAGGTCATCCTCAAAAGGGACGGATCTCCCATCATACCGGAGACCTAGCTGCATGTATATATCATAGGGAGTAATCCCCCACTCCCCAAAAGGCAGCTGAAAGGTGTGAGTCTTAGGGTACCATCGCTCCGTCAAAGCAGATAAGAGCGACATGTTCGTTCTACTCAAACAAACTCGAAACAGGTGAGCGAAGGGGGTACGCTCTAGAACCTTGAAGAACAACGGTTGTGGGTCCTAGAAACAGTCAGGCCAATGGGTCCTGACCCCTCACCCTCTCAGAACCGCAGGAGCGCCATCCTTCTGGGCTAGATTAGACAGGTGTCGTCCTTCTCCTGGCACAGGTAGGTGTCTGTTGACTGACGAGACGAGCTAGCCTCATTTTTACCACGACAGGGCATACTGCACAGGAAAGGCATACAAGTAAGTCTCTTTTTCAAAGGCCTATGTCCAAGCCCATGCCAAAAAGCCCACCAGGCTCATATAAAAGGCCCATGTCCAAGTCCATGCCAAATGGCCCAGAGCACATTTCATAAGTCTATCCCCACATCCGCGCATCTGGAGTGATCAAAATCATGATGTGGGGCCCACTTTGAGAATCTCATTCATCCATCATTCAAAAATCACCACTTTCACCACATCCGTGCATCTGGACCGATCAAGATCATGATGTGGGGTCCACTTGAAAAATTCCACCCGTCCATCATCCACCACAAGTGACCAATCATCATTATTTACATCATCCATACACACAAGTAGGCCCCAGATCATCATCCAACGGTCCAGATCATCACCAAACGGTCCAGATCATCCTTCAATGGTTCAGATCATCACAAAAAAAATATAAAAAAAATGAAAAATACATTAAAGCAAATAAAGAGTGGGGCCCTTTTCTTATCACACCCCACTCCACCAAACAAAAAAATCTAGCCAACCATTTGGCCCAAAACAAATAAATTCAGCGGTTCAGATCCAATCAAGGTGGTCCAACGGCCCTGATCATAGCCTTCTCTAAACTCCAAGAAGAAATCCAACCCATCAAAAGCTCTTAAGATGAATGGCCCAACATGGTACAACAAGAGTTCAATGGCCAAAATTACTTGAAATGGAAGGAAAGAGGAAACTATAAGGAAAATGGGCTGTGAAAAACCCCTCCAAAAATAGCTCCAGGGACCACAATGGGTCTCTGGATGTCCAAATGGAAGATTCAAATAGAGGAGAAGGCTGCACCGGACGGACCAGTGCGTGGCTCAGACTGTTAGATAAAATGGGCGACCGGTGGTAGCCGGACTACCGCTCGACCGAAAATGCGCTTGGGGCAGCGGGCTGTCCCCTAGGGTGGCAATGCATAACTGGATATTACCTTTAACCGCTGGATAATGCCCGAAAATTTCTAAAAATAGTCCTGCACTTCCAAAAACTCGCCAAAACAGTCCCCAATTTTCAAAAGTTATAAAAATAGCCTTAAGTTTTCACAAGTTGCTCAGTCCCAAAGTTTCAAAAGTTACCAGAAAAAATTCCCCAAAAAAAAATCCCAAAAATCCCTAGCGAACTTAAAAAGTTTGTTTCTTCTAAATCATTAGCCCCACTAATTTACCAGTGGAGACCATTTGACTTTTTCTGTAAATAAAAACTGTTAGCCCTGCCAACTCATCAGTGGAGACAACGCGACTATTTACTTAACTTGCAAATAAAAATCGAATGATGACGCCCACTTGCGAGATCGAACGGATACTTTCCAAAAATTAAAAAAAGTATTTTCAAATAAAATCCCCAAGGAGTCTAGCTCAAAGGGAATAGATTTTCAAAAAAAAAAAGTTTTCACCAATGCACGTGGCCCGCAGTACACTGAGGAATCTCCCATATTCTCTAGTTGCAGCCAGTGCAAACAGCTAAATAAGATTTGGTCTCCCTCGGTTTCCTCAGTGGATGATCGAATCCATACATGATACTTGTACGATTGACCTGATCTCTATATGTAGACAGTCGTACAAATGCTAGTAAAAGTGAGTGGATCTATCTCTGGAAAGAATAATCAAACTCGAAGTGACAATAATCCATTGTAACCAAAGTATCAGAGTCAGTAGACTGCATGGCAAGAGATTACCTGCACATACCTAGTCCGGGATACTCAAAAAATTTGATCGAGTCCAAGTCGGCATAGTGAGTTTCCCATAAGGCCGCAACAACGCGCAGGGTAGCTAACCACTATGACAATCAAACAGACTGAATACTCCTAGGGGGATTACGTAGCAAAGGAACGACAGACCCAATAGTACGGGAATCCTCATAAAGCCGCGACGAATGCGCAGAGGCCATTACTTTTCAGAGTTACCCTCCAATGCTATTAACAATCTGACGTGAAAGGGTTGTGATCAGTGATCTGTAAAGCCGCGATGAATGCACAGGAGGTGATCACAATGTTTTCCTCAATCCTCATGATATGTGTAAGTTATCTCTTTTTCAAATAGTCAACTGACACTGACATAATGGCAGGTAACAGATTTGAGTCACTACCCTTTTGTTTTGACTAGAAGGGTGGGGTGTCCACTCACTTTGGTCGTCGGTTGCTTGCAACCTCGGTCAAAGAGGGGCATCTGTAGACACCCCACCCAAGCATATATTTTGAGAAGGCTAAAACAGTTCAGGAACCATGATCATACCCTGAACCAAAACCTAACCCTAACCCAAATCCTGGTCTAAAATTCCCAAAACTCCCAAGTCGCAACCAGAAATCATGATCCAAGCCCTTCAGTATACTCACAGCCTCACCTATACCCTATACCCCGGCTAGAACCCTCTACCCATACCTAAACTGACCACTTTGAGTTTCAAAAATCCAAAATGGAGACCACCGGATGAACCAGAGCACCGCACAAAGGCCACACGAGTGAATCCGGACCGAACCAGGCCCGGGCGGCAGTCTGACTCCGAATTTTTATCAACCTAGAATTAGATGTCCTTAGGCAATGGGTCAACCATATCACTCTCAAAGATCAATCCTAAAGTCTAGAAATCACTTTTCAACCCATTTCCATCAAAATCTTACCCTTCACCACCTCATTCTTCAAATTTCTCCAAGTACTTTCATATTAGACACAAACCTAAAGTTTAAAAGGTGAGGAACTATACTTAAACTAAAAATTACTATAAATGGTAAATACATGCATAAAATAAGATTTTGACTATTTAATATTTAGAATTTCATGATGTAGATAAGATATTTGGATGGATTAGCTTCTTTTACCTAAAAAACATATATTGTACGTCATATAACTCATTCCAATTTACAAATAAGACTCGATAAACGCCTCGACGGACTCGTGGGCCCAAACGACACAATTTGGGAGGACCCGAGGTGGGTCCCACATGTTTCCGGCATCCCGCGGGGGGGGGGGGGGGGGGGGGGGGGGGGTACGACCTCGCTCCTGGGGCGATCCCTCACCAAATAGGTCAGTGACTGGCGAGGACCTCGCCGAATCAGCGAGGCCTCGTTCGTACAGCGGACAGACAACCCGATTTTTGTATTTTTTCTGCACATTTTATCCAACTTTAAAAAATATAATCTCCTTTGTTATAACTCCAATTTAGATAATTCAAAAATCATATTAAAGATAAATGAGTATGGTTTTATATAAAAATATGTAAAAAAATATAATAAAATATTTAATATAGTTTAAAGTAGGATGTTGTGACAACTGTCCGAACATCACTTATTGGACAGCTGCTGCTTCAGGAATTTTTAGAATTTTTCTACAACTCAAAATCTTATGAAATTTGGTAGAGATAGGTAAAATTGATGATGAAATACTAGAAAAATAATTAAAATAATATGATAACTAGAAGTATCCAAAATGGGTCATAGAATGACACTAGGACCGTATTCTGCCATCATTAGGGTAGAATTTGGTTAAGTACCAAACTGAATACTCAGTAGAATTAACTTGAACTACTTTTAATATGAAATAGAAGACTCAAAATGAGTTAGACTGCTAACACTATGTTATCTAAAAACTTAGGATCAATCTCTAAACCCAGTTGCTCTTGGGAGCATCGTGAAACTTCGTATCGGACCTGGACCGCACGTCGAAAGTTCGATAGTGATGAACTTAGACCATTATGATTGCCTAGTTGGACTTGACTATCACCTCAAAAATTAAGGCCAAGCGATGTCCTGGGACTGTTTCCTTGAGTCTGGAGTGAAGAGAGTGAGAAAGCGAAGATTTTTAGAAAATTAAATACAGTTTAAAGTAATCTGAAACGGTTCACTTGTGCGTTATTTCTAAGCATTATGGCAGTTAGATTTTGACCCAATTTCACCCTCGGATCAGGATAAGTGACCCTTACATGTCATAGTACTTGTGGCTCTGATCAACTTTCGGTGACCGCTGAACTGAAACTGGTTCGCCACGGTCGATCTGGAAACCCGACCGGACTAAAAACTTAGCTTAACCTAGATCCAATATTAGAGAGCTTAAGTCTGACCGCATTTAGTAACAGGATCTCCAGAAGTATTCTGTTGGATCGGAACAGACCTGATTTGGTTATAACCTAAGTATACCTTGGCCCCAAGTCTATTTTCGTTACTTTTGGGCTTATAAAAAGGCCTTAAATCCTCTCTCATAAATCTCATACGAATTTCAAACCCTAGCCAAATCAAGAGAGAGAAAGTGAGAGAGAAGTTGGTGATTCTTCCTGGAATTCTTCCCAGCTTTGCTATGTGCTTAATCCACCTATCCGTATAGCTATTCCGGCATTTCTGATCTCATTCTTAGGTAAGAAAAACCTAACCCTAGCTTATTTTAGGGTTTTCATTGATGTTAGTAGCTAGATAGCTAACCTAGTTTGTATTACAGGTTAATATTTCACGCATACGAAGACTTAGAGTTTCTAACGTGTTCGTTACGCTTCTACGGCGTAAGGTACAAACTTTAGACGTTTAGGTTATCTGTTTTCAAAGCTTTCAATGTCAGATAATGATAGATTCCTGACGTGGATGCTATTTCACATGTAGAATATGCTTTCCGTTTTCCATTTCGAATACGTAAGAAGTATATGGAATTTTAGATATTTTGGGTATTTATAGAAAATACCGTATACGTATAAATTTTACTGATATGATTGCCATGAGTATTTGCCGTGTATATATGCTAGTTATGGATGTATGACCTATCTAGTGAAAGGATTTGCCCTAATACACATTTTGGCCAACATAGGTTATGTAGGCTAATGTGTGTAGTCTAACTGTTTGTATAAATGCTTGCATGAGTAAATATTTAGTAAATGATGTTGTAGATTAGTGTTGAGATAGGATTCTCAAATACTTTGATGATGTGTATGAATTCCTCCATGTACGTTGTTTGAATTGATTGCCTTATATATGAAATGCTTGTGTATGGTTAATTGCATATGTTGTATCTTATAACATGCTGATAACAGGCTTGGATTACTTGATAATTCAATTCCGTCTCTCTCATATGCTTACTGATTCAGATTTGTAAGTGTTTGGGGCTATGCTATAGTCCAGGCAGTCGGTAATAGAATTGAACTCGTGATTGAATTCTATTCACCACGAAGGACGCGTTGACGAACCCGAGTCGTGCGTTGCTTGTCGACAATGGTTAGGCCACACGAGGTGCTTATGCACTTCATGTCGATCAACTCAACGGACACTCATACTAGTCGAACTCGTCAAGTAACCCGATTAACCCGATGTATGTTAACCATGTATGGACGCTACTGCTTGAATCTAAAGTACCAAACTTACCAATAGAAATCCCGTTAACCATGGTACCTCGATCCGCTAAGACTCATGAGCTGAGCATGGTGGTATGGGACACCGTGGTCGAGCTGTCGACCTACGCTGAGGCGACGAGCCTCCCTGTGAGGCGACGAGCCTCCCTGCAGTGACCAGTGAGCAACCAGAGCTCGTGAGCCAAATACGGTGGTATGGGACATTGTATTCGAGTTGTCGGCCTACACTGATAAGGTGATAGGGGAGCGGTGCAATGAGTGCGTGTAACAGCCCTGACAGCCCTTTATAGTGACCTCGAGCATACTATGAATCTTCGGAGAGGCGACGAGCCTTCCCGTAGTAAACAGAGTATAAATTAGGCCTGTATTGATAAGGTGATAGGGGAGCGGTGCAACGAGTGCGTGTAACAGCCCTTTACAGTGACCTAGAACCACATCATCATATGAGATTATCTAGGACTGACGACCCTAGAATGGATCATTGTTGAAAAATGATACAAGGGAGGTACTTTAGCTTTCCAATCCTGCTATATGAAAAGGATTAATAACAACTCGGTAATCATGTTCATATCGCACTGCATGTGCCTGGAAGATGTGGAGCACTGAGGGAAGAAAGCATGCCACAAACGTAAGATGGTGTCGCATGAGAGAGTATGTTGGTGAGGGCATACATTATGTCATTTTATCCTTGCATTAACTACAGTATTTAGGAATGTTTGCTATGTTTATTTTATCATTATCGCTTAACTGATTTGATAACATGTTAATCTTTACTCTATTGTTCCACCGAGTTAGCTACTCACTCCCACGTTATGGGACGGTGTTGTACACACCAACTAGACCCTATCTTAGTTTGAGGTGAGGGCGATGCTTGTGAAGTGGAGTCGGACTTTGCTTTATGATATGAGGAGAATTTCTCCTATATGCAGGTTTTGATCGACGGGGTTACAGGGTTACTGATTAGATGTCAATACACTTGGTATTTTGCCTTTATTTAAACACCCATGTATATTCTTTTCTTTCCATTTTTGGAGTATACATATATTTAGTTAACCTGGTAACATGTTCATACTCTGGAGACTTACAATAAATTATACATTTTATATATTTATCACAGTCTTCCGCTTAAGAAACTTAACCGTCTTTGGAGTATGATATGTTGTTTTGGTCTAATCCCACTCATGTTTACTGCACTAATATGAACAACATTCATTTATCATTATCTATGTTGCATAAGTGATGTTTTGGAACTCAGGAGTTGGGTTTCTACTCGACCTCCGATTTTCAGGATGTTACAGAAACATACTTGTATATCTCAGTTCACGATGGAGTATGAGTTTATTTGTAACGCCCTAAAAATTGGGGGTCGAGCAGGAGCCCAACTCCCGAGTTCCAAAACATCACTTATGCAACATATATGATGATGATTAAATATTTTCTGTATTAGTGCATTAAACATGAGTGAGATTATACCAAAATAGTATATCATACTCCAGAGACAGTTAACTTACGCAAGCAGAAAATTGTGATAAGTATATAAAGTATATAAGCGATTGTAAGTCTCCTGAGTATGATCATGTTACCAAGTCAAATAGTTACATGTAAAATTTTAAAATATACAAAATGTGTAACGTCATCTAGTCGGCATCCCAACAATCCCTATCGATCAGAGCGGCCTACATAAACCCGCTTGATAACTACATATATGAGAACTCCTCATCGTCGTAGAAGTCTGGCTCGGCCTCATGCATCGCACCACCATTTACATCCAAGACAGAGTCTGGTTGGTATTTAAAACACCGTCCCAAAATGTGAGAGTGAGTGATCAACTCAATGGAATTATGAAGCAAAGGTTAACATGTTATCAATTCAATTAAACTGTAATGATAAAGCAGTACAACAATTAAGCGTTAAATACTCTTATTAATGAAAAGATGATATGATATGATGTATGCCCTCGTCTGCACTCCCTTTGTGAACTTCATCTCACAATCGCGGCATGCATCACTCCAGACACATGCTACTTCCTCGTCAAAGCATTGTGTAATGCGATGTTATGATCGTGTTAACCAAATTCTTACTTAGGTTTATTCATACAGTAGGGTTGGGAAGCTAAGGTACCTCTCTTATATCAATTCCTAAATAATGATCCATTCTAGGGTCGTTAGTCCTAGTAAATCTCATACGATGTTACGGTTCTAGGTCACTACAAATGGCTCATCACCTAATCAGTGTAAGCCTAGTTTATATTCTAGTAGCTACGGAAAGGCTCGTCACCTCAACCTAGTCTCAGAGTATGCTCGAGGGCACTACAAAGGGCTCGTCACCTGATCAGTATAGGCTGACAGCTCGAATACAGTGTCTCATACTACCATATTCGGTTCACGAGTCTGGGTTGCTCACTGGTCACTACGGGGAGGCTCTTCACCCCAGCGTAGGCCTACAGCTCGACCACGGTGTCCCATACCACCATGCTCAACTCATGAGTCTTAGCGGATCGAGGTACCAAGATTAACGGGATTTTCATTGGTGAGTTTGATATATTAGATTCAAGCATTATCGTCCATACATGGTGAGCATACATTGGGCCAATTGGGTTACTTGACACGCTCAACTGGTACGAGCATACGTCGAGTTAATCGACATGGAGCACGTAAACACTTCGTGTGACCTAACCACTGTCGACTAGCAGCGTACGACTCAGATTCCTCGAACCTATCTGGTGTGGCAAACTGGACCCAACCACCAACCCGAAAATCATTACCGATCGCCTGAACTACTTTGTAGCTCTAAACATATTCCAATCAATAACATATGCAAGTAGTAGCCAAAGAAAACATGTGACAATTGAAATCAAATATAAATCTTACTTGAATAATTAGATAAAACACATACTATACATATTATCGTACATAGGCATTTCACCCTTAGCTCACATAGTAGAAGATAGGTTATATAAAGGATTCTATAACCATAGATAAAAGAGTTGAGAATCTCATCTCAATACCCTCCTTACATGCATTTAAGCAAGTATTTTCACACTCAGGCATTTTATCAAACACTTAGACTAAACATATCATATACATGTAATACAGTAGTTATAACAGGTATTATCGCAAATTCCTTTACAAGGGGTTCGCCATACGTACAACAATCATGTATTCTCAGTCACTAAACATAGCAAGCATAAATCATAGTTCCATACTCATTCAAGCATTTCAACAAACATATGGAATGTATTAAAAATAACATAGTTTACACATATATGTATTATATGGAAAACATCATATCTACGCACATGTGACAATAATCAAGTCAGTCATAAATCATTACTGATATTGAAAGCCTTGAAAACCATAACCTAGACATTTATAATCAACACCTTACGCCGGTAGACTCGTAACGAACTCAGTGTAAATGCTAAGTCCTCGTCTACAGTACAACGACAACCTATTACATGGAATAGGTTAACTACTGCACCTTTGTACTCTATTTAAATCTCTGAAATAGATTAGGGTTGGGATTTCTTACCCAAGCACGGAGTCAGAATCGCCGAAATAGGGGAAGAATCTCCGCAGCAAACCCTAACTCTCTATCACACTTTCTCTCTTTCCTTCTCTTTCTTCTCTTCTCTATCCTAGGGTTTTAGAAAATTCGTATGGCAAGGGAGAGAGGGGGTTTAAAGCCTTTATATAGGTCCAGAACTGATGGAAATGGCCCCAGGGCCAAGGTATACTTAAGTTATAGCCAAAGGTTGGCTGTTCCGGTCCAACGGAGCACTTCTGGAGGTCCTTTTCTACTTGCGGTCGGACTTAAGCTCTCTGACATTAAATCTAGGTTAGTCTAAGTTTTCGGTTCGATCAAATTTGTAGATCGACCGCGAAAAACCAGTTTCAGTTCAACGGTCACCGGTACTCGATCAGGGTCACAAGTACACTGACCTGTGTTGGAAATTTTCTCTGATCCGAGGTTAAAATCTGACAGTTTGAATTCTTAGATTTGGCCTGCAAGCGAACCGACTCAATTCACTTAATTTTTAGTTCATTTCCTAAAGATATTCACGTTTCTCACACACTTTGATCCTGGCTCAAGTTGCGTGTTTCTGGGTACTAGTAGGATTTAATTTTCGAGATGGTTGTTGAGTCCAACAAGGCAGTCATAACTATATAGTTTTGCGGTCATCGGACTTTCGACGCGCGGTCTAAGTCCGATACAGAGTTTCATGGTGCTCCCAAGAGAAACTGGGTTTTGAGTTTGATCTTAGATTTCTAGGTAATGTTAGGTTAGTAATTCTAATAGTTTTGGCCTTCTATTTTGTATAGAAAGTACTTCATGAAAAATCCATCAATTATTTAATTTAGTACTTAACCAAATTCTGCCCTAATTACAATAGAATAAGGTCCTAGGGCAGTTCTATGCTCATTTTTAGTAATTTTAATTAGTATATTATTTTAATTATTTTTTATTAGTTTATTATCAAGTTCACTTCATCTCTACCAAATTTCATGAGATTTTATATTGTAGAAAATTTTAAAAAATTCTAGAAGCAGCAGCTATCCAAACTGATGATTTCTAGATAGTTATCACAACGACCTATATTTAACTATAAAAAAAAAATTATATTTTTTACTTATTTTTATATGAAATAAGACTTATCAAGCTTCAATCTGGCTTTTGAATCACCTAAATTAGAGTTATAACAAGGGAGATATGACTTTTTAAAGTCGGTCAAACAGTAAAGAAAATCTGCAACGAGGGTCCACCAAAGCTTGGTGCTCCGGCGGGGTCCCGCCGACCTAGTGGAGGCTCTGCACCCCCGCTGTGTTGATTTGCCCTGTGATTTTTTTGAAACAGTCATATTTTACAATCCGGGGTGAGTTACGCGATGTGCCATATATGAATTTAGGGTAAGAGAAGCTAATCTATCCAAATAACCTATTTATTTCGTGAGATTACAAAAGGTTAATGATCAAAAATTCATTTTATTTATATATTTACTATTTATAGTAAAATTTAGTTTAATTATTGTTCTTCATCATTTATACTTTAGGATTAGTGTCTAATATGAAGGTGCTTAGAAAAATTTGAAGAATAAGGTGGTGAAAGGTGAGATTTTGAAGAAAATGTGAGATTTTGAAGGAAATGGGTCGAAAAGGGATTTTACGCTTTGGGATTGATTTCTAAGAAGTTAATATGGTGTTATGATCGATCCATTGCCTAAGGATGTCTATTTCCAAGTTGACAAAAATCCAGAATGTTACATTATTGCTTTTGCAACTGCAGGCGAAGAGATCGAATAGTTAAAAAATCTACTTTCAGATATACCCTTGTGAGGTAAACCAATGGCAATAATTGCGCTGCATTGCGATAGCTAAGCTGTGATAGTTAAGGCAAATAATAGAACCTATAATAGAACGTATAGACATATACGTCTAAGACATAACTTCGATAAAGAATTGATCTGAGATGGGATAATTAGAATTGACTTTATAATGTTTAGAGAGAATCTAGTTGATCCACTAATTAAGTGCTAGCCAAAAGAGTTAGTGGTGAGTATATTGAGGGGAATGGGCTTGAGTCCCATTTAAATAAATCCCCGACAATGGAAACCTGATGCATATGGCTGGAGATAATTAGGTTTAGTGGGTAACAATAAGTTGCTTTGAGTGATTTGGTACAGACATTGTATATGGAAATTGAGAACCTCATTCCTATAGTGTAGTGGTGCTATGACTTATATCAAGGAAGGGTAGACTATGTCCTTAACGAGTTTCATAATTGTGATACGGTAGGATGTTTAGCTACAGATATACATCCCTGATGGACTCACTTATATGAATGTGGGAAGTGGGGCCGCTTCATATAAGAATCATGATATTCTCTAGAGCACTCATGAAATTGGAATAAGACATATGGTTGTAATGTGCTAATTTAAGAAATTCAAGTTGCTCTTAAATGTTGTGCATATGATCTGTTTGGGTTGTTATTATGAAGGGTTAGTTCAAAACTTCATGTTACTTCCTCCCAACAAAGCAGACATATTTACACTGGGCAATGTTCAAATCTTTTAAATACATTTACTTATATATCTTTTTATTAATTTTCCCAACTAATATTTTATTCATTTTCCTAATTTTCAAATTATGGGGGATTGTTTGATTAAAAGAGTTTTTAAAATGAAGATTTAAAAAATATAAGAAAATTGGATTTTTGCTTTTGTTAACCAACTTGATGTGGACATGGTGAGGCTAGCTATTACGTTGCTTGTATGCGCCTCGAGCCCCAACGGTGACTTACTTTTCTTTTATAAAGTTATCTCATCTCCATTGGTAAAATCATCTAAAATTAGTACGGTCATTCTTGAATTCATGTAATGGGGATCGAGAGGGCACCTAATTAATGTCGTTCATCTTGGAGGACAGTTGTTGTATCCAGGGAGCTTCCTGTGGGGGTAAATTTATTTTTAAGACAGCAACTGTAACGTGCATCATCTCTCCAGATTCTTGTTTTATCTTTTTGAGTATGTTATTTTTTATTTTATGTTATATCTCGGTATATTAGAACCAATAAGGACATGAACGATTCTAGATGTATTTTAGTAAACCTCTCCACACATATGGACCACCATGCAATTGAGTGGATCTCTATAAGTGGAGTTGTACACAAGTCGAACCTGTAACAACTTTTTTTTTTTAAACGGTGGGAACTAAATCCTACCATTTCCTATGGTGTGGCCCACTAGAGCTTCGGATCTATCTCTTTTTTTTTTAGCCCATACCCTAACATGTTTAAATGAAACTAATGAGCAGAGTGGATTTGTCATGTCATCCCTGTGGGGCCTACTAGGCATTTAAAAAATAAATAAAGCAATATATTAAGTGACGTGCCTCACCACGTCACCACTTGAGGCAACAGCTCTAAATTTTTTTCTCTTCTTCCTCCTTTCAGTTTCACACAGTGAGACCTCGTACCCATTTGAGGCTAGCACCATCCATCATATAGGGCTCACCTTCTAAATCTAGATCATCCATCCAAATTGAAATCTCATTAAACCTTATTCATTTCGGTCTTTTGCTCCAAAACCTCTTGTGCAGCCCACTTGATCAACGGATCTGCGTTACTTTTGAGCTCACATTGTATGAGGATATTAGAAACCTCGTGATTAGCTTTGATTCCCATCAGACTTCATGGAAAACCCCACCTAAACTTACGTTTCATATCCGGTTCACAACTCCTCATGGTTACAACGTCTTTCATGGACGAAAAAGCTGGCACTCCTTCCATAACACTGCAGTTTGTGTACAAACCATCTCACAAATCTCAGCCATTGTATCTTCCTCAACCAACTCCATTTAATGGACCTCTAATTTTCAGTGATTTCTTTTGTTTCTAGCAATTAGAAAACAACACTTCTCATGTTCTCTCTGCTTCTTCGACATAAGAAAATCGAGAACTCTTCAACCATGTAACCACCAACAAAATGGGTATATATCTTATCTTCAACCATTTAAAAGCTTCGTAGGACGAATCCATGCCATTCAGAAAGATTGCTACATCGAAATATGCCGAGAACAGAAAATCTCCATTAAAGGTTACCATCCTCATGTTGATCAAAGTTGCACCGTAAGTTCTCTTGTATCTGTCTTATCTATCTGTACCGGTTCCGAGGTTGAAATCCAACCCAAATACGCCGTCTATCAAGTAAGCTTCCCTTCCAAGTTTCCTATTTAGAAATCAATTTATAGTTGTAGTTTATAAGACTTGACCCATTAAGTCAACTCACCAAGTTGACTTAGCGAGTCGATGTGTTGATGTAGTTGGATTCAAGTTTAGAATATATAAATTTTAGGATAATGGAATTATAATTAGCATGTGTGTTTTCTTGTAGAGATCTTTAGCATTTCATGTAGAAACTCTCACCAAGTGGCGTTATGTTGAATTGAGTTAAACTTGATCTAATCGGACCGAATGGACCACATTTGTATCGATTTTAGATCTTCTCGCCTAATCTAGCCATACATGGAATCTGTCACACTAAATCAGGCAGGTGATCTTCCCTATTGAAAATTTTAGGTTAACATATAGATTGATTTGATTATTTATAATGTATTAAATTTATTTGATCATCGTCATTATTTGCATATTATTTTATTTGATTTCTTAGTTGCATATTGTAAAGGTAATTTATTTGAGTTGTTAATTGACTTCATTTTATTATCGTGGTATGCTTAAATTATAATTATTTCCTTATTATTACATGATAAAGAATGTATTTCAATTTACGGGTGCTTTGCCCCAAAAGGATCACCATGTTATTTGTTTATGGGTGATCTGCCCAGGATAATTCCCGAAAGGATCGGCGCGATGTGGGTGCTCTGCCCTGGGTAAATCCTTAAAAGATATGCACTTACGGGTACTCTGCCCTAGGTATTATTATAAAAGTTTATTCATTGGTGCTCTGCCAAGGATCATTACCTAAAAGAATCAACACCGGTGCTCTACTGAGGGTCATTCCTTAAAATGATCAACACATACAGGTGCTCTGGCCTGGATTGAACCGAAAAAGATTTTGGTTGATTGTCTTGTCTTATTTTATTTTATGAATACCAAATTGTTACTATTGTCATGAAAAATGTTAATTCAATACTTGCAATCAATCATGTTTATTCTAATGAGATATATTGGTGTTATTGTAAAATTTTTAATTTTGGGAATGATTTGACCCTACGAGCCATCGCGCTCACACCCATACAAACTGTTTTGTAGGGTTTGTACATGAAGAACCAGTTGGGCAAGATTGAGAACTTTTTCTATTGTTTTATATGAAGATTTATTAAAATTCAATGCATTTTGTTATTATTATTATTATTTTAAATGTAATTAAATATTCAAGAATTAATTAGTAGACATTATCTAATGACAATGATTATTATAATTTTAGTTATTCCGATTGTCTTGAAAATACATGAAAATAATGTGGATTGCAATGTATATTTTGTTTAAGTACAACTCATAGTCTTGGAATTCGGGTTCAGGCCTGGCCAACTCGGGTAACGAATTTTGAGGTGTGACAGAACCGAGTCGAGCTTGACCTAGCTCGGCTCGACTTGACTAATAGGTTACCCTAGCTCGAACTTGGCTCAGTCCTTGAGCTTGACTGACCAACTCAACTAAAGCTTGGTCAACTGCTCGGGCCTATTCGAGCCAAGTTCAAGCCGAGTTTGAATTCGATCTTTCGAGCCGTGTTCGAGTTTGAGCGTACAAGTTGAGTTCAAGTTTTAGTTTTAGGATTTTATATATATATATATATATATATATATATATATATATATATATATATATATATATATATATATATATATATATATATATAATTTAAATATATAAATATTTACAAAATATTTACATTAAGTGAACCAATCTAAGTTTTTTTTATTTTTTTTTTGTTAGCTGGTTAGTACACCCCACTGTCAGTTCATACTTCACTGTTAGCCACCCCTACAAGGGATCGATACAACCCAATCCAAGTTGAATCGATTAGAACCGAGTTAAGTTTGAGTCTAGTTACAAGCTGAGTCGGAGTCGAACTTAGCATAGTTCGGACTCAGCTCGAATTTGTTTCAAACTAAAGACATCAGGTCAGCTCAGCTTGAACCCAAATTGGAGGCGAGTCGAACTGAGTTTAACGAATTAATAAGCTAACTCAGCTCCTGTACAACTCACTATGAGTTAATTGGCACAGAGTATACCTCGCGCCTTGAGTAGCGAGGAGACATAACCGTGCTTAGGTCCGGTCATCAGGTAAACCGTACTATCTAAAAACTATGGATTGAGATTATATGGCCTATATAACGATCTGGTTAGACGCACGTGTAAATATAATTTATTTATACACATGTGACTTGTCCGATCACCATATCCGCATGATTGCTTAGGCAAGGATATGTACTCTAATGGGTATTGCCTGATGAGCGTCTCCGATGCCTCACGTGTCCCTCTATCACACATGTGAGGCGAGAGCACTTTCAAAGTGCAAATGAGCGACTGCACTCGCATTTCCTCGCGGGATGTGGAGTCAGTGGGTACGCAGTTAAGGTGAATCTCTGACTGTGGGGCCCACCTTGATCTGTGTCTTATATCCACACCGCCCATCCGTTTTTTCCAGCTAATTTTAGATATAATCTAAAAAATAAAGCAGATCCAAATCTCAAGTGGACAACCTTGTGAGAAAAGTGTAGAATGAACACCCACCATTAAAACCTTCTTGAGGCTATTGGAATGTTTATTTTCCATTGAACCTGTTGATAAGGTATAACACCCCATACTTTTCAATACTCGAGCATTACCTTTTAAACTTATAATTATTTAAACTCGAGACCGTCCGTCATGACTATGGAGACTCAGCTTACACGTCACATTAATCAAAGAGGTAAGCATGATCAAATGACTTAAGGCAGATCAATTTTTAGGATAACTCGTGTGGTATTATTTCAAAAACTAAATTCATGAAAGTTAGTGGGTAACCAACAGGGTATCTCTGCATTGTAAACACATGTTTAACTATTGAAAATAAGTGTCGAACTCTCTTGACCACCAGATTATGTCATTCGGGCCAAACACGGCCCATAAAGGTACATAACGGCCCACTTGGTTCTGAGACCCGCTCCAATCTGGGCCGGGACCCCATATCAGGACTCCTAAACAAATGACCGGTATAGATTTATCACAAACACCACGTTAGACCCTACATAAGGTGCACATACACCAAAGGCTATTGTGCACGAAGTGCACTAGACATTAGGGGAGCGGTCAACTGACTGTTGATCGAACCCATTTGCAAAACAGAAATACTCTCCCGTCATTTTTTTTAACATTTGAAACTGGGAAGTTTCAGACCCCTAAGTGAGCCTACTGGACTGCTTTCCAGGAAATCCGAACTGTCCATTTTGTTGGTAGGGCCCACCCCAACCAAACCGTATAGCGATGGGCCCCTCGAAAATAAATGAAGGAGATTAATATCTACCGTCCATTTCTATCCAGGATAAACGGGATCCTATGGGACCACTGGTATGAAGGAGTGAGCCGCGTCGGTTTAACCAGGGGATTGCCGACATACAGGCGTCAGCTCTCCCCCTAACCAAAAACGACCAAACCGAGGGGAATTACAGCTGCATTTTTGCCGTTTTAAGGAAGGAGCAGAGACGGCCATGGGTGGCCATTGATTGGAGAATTGCAGAGCAAATCTCAACCGTCGGACTCTTCCCTCCTTGCCTATAAATAGAGAGCTCCACCTCTCAGGCTTCACACAGAAAGAGAGTTGAGAGAGGAAAGAGTCGGAGAGAGAAGAAAGAGAGGAAACAGAGAGGGAGAGAGTAAAACAGAGGGTCGTTTTGGGTGAGCTTGGAGCACACTGCCCCAACTCAGTCCGAGAAAACCGGACCGAGTCGAGTTAGTGTGGGACCACAGCAACACCATTTGAGAAAGAAAAAGAGAGAGAAAAAGAAGAAAAAAGATCAGAGGGGGGGGGGGGGGGGGGGGGGAGAGAGTGAGAGAGAGAGAGAGAGAGAGAGAGAGAGAGAGAGACGGCTTGAGCTCGACGTCTAGTCAGGTAAACTCGACTGAACACAGCCTCGTTTCCTTTTCTGTTCCTTCCCTTCATGTCAGCCCTGATACAAGCCGAGATAGAGGTCAAGATCTGTCCATGGTGGAGCTCGAACAGGGCCTGAATGTAGCCCCTGTTTTGTGGCTGAACATGGCCTTAGATACAACCTATGTTTGAGGACGAGCGTGGCCTGAGTTCAGGCCCTGCTTGGGGCCGAACCATGGCATCTAAATGGTCCCAGCTTGGGGTTGAAACCCCGTCCAAAACCAGCTCTCAAACGGCTCTGTTTAAGCTGCAGCGAGTCCCCGGAATCAGACTAGAAACTTAGGTAAAAACGCCTCGTTTCGGGCCGTTCTTTGGCTAAAAGAAGTGGCAGCCACCATGCCACTGTTGGGTGTCGACGTGAACGTGAATGGCCGGGAAGCGGGTTGTGTTTGAGCCAAACTCGGGGCCGCGAATGGACTCTCAGGAAGCCTATAATGGAGGCTGTTTTCACGAGGCAGCCAGCACGTTACAATTGCAGTTGGGCTGCTTGTGGGCTTTGCCGAAGCACTGGTGGGCCCTACACAAATGCAGGTGGGCCTCACCCAAAACCAATATGGCTGACCCAGTTTTGGGACCTGCACCAATCCAGGTGGGTCGCACCCTGCATCAGCAGGTGGACCTCACCCTACAGCCATGTTAAGCCACGCAGATGGACCCCACCTTGCTAATGTAAAAACGTCCAGGCCATCCACCCACTTAACAGGCCCTGTACGCTTGAAAAAATATATATTATATATAGAAGATGTACACACATGCACCTGTACATGGATAAAAAAAAAAAAAAACATAAAATTATAATTCCTCTGCCATGTGCAGCTCAGTGCTCAGGGGGTTATATCCAAACCGTCCATCCATTTCAAAAACACATGGACCCACTCGTGTCACCCTGACCGTCCGTCCATCCTTGGGAGTCCAGTGATGGATGTTTGAATACACACACACACAGAGGAAAAGGTTTATGTATGCATATATGTACACCTGTGCATGCAGGCAAACCTTCATTTACATTAGATAGCTCTGATATAAGGGATCCATCAAAGCAACGTGAGGTACATCCTGACCGTTCATCATGATCTCCAACACTGGGCCTCTTATAACATATGCTCGTGGTGAGCCCATGTGGGACCCACACTGATATCATGCTCACTAAGCATCAGATGCATGAGATATACATATTATTTAAGTATTAGAGGTATGTGATGTATACGTAATATTTAGGCATGACACAATATTTAACATATCTTAGTGCATGAGACGTTAAACACCCATATATCAGACTCGTATGGTTGGCACCATGTGGGACCCACCTGACACTATGGTTGAATCCAGACCGTCCAAGGTCTGGACAAAGCCACCTTAAAACATTTATTTCATCCAGACCGCCCACTGGTGAATGCCCATCTTTGAGTACAACCACTCAGGTCCATAGCTCAATTGGCAAACTGAGTGGAGAATACCTCGTTTCAACACTGGAGGTCTTGGTATCCATCCCTGGCGGGGGTGGCTAGCAGAGAAACGGGCTGGCTACTCCTCGGCGCTCCGTAGGCCCCACCCTAACGTATGTGCTTCATCCAAACCACCCATCCAACTGGTGAGCTTGTCCCAAGGATTGAGGAGAAACTGAAAGGCGGACCCCTGTCAAAAAAGGCCACTCTACGAATGGTGGGTTAAATATCCACTAATCCCTTGGGGCCACCCTGACTGAATAGCTACATGGTGGGCCAAATGGGCCTGGTGTTACATACCTCTAAACAAAGCCCTGACAATACCTGACAAATGTAAATTATAATTTTAGAAAATTCCCTGAGTAAACTCGAACCACAAGAAGACTCGGACCAAGTTCGCAAGCAACACCCTACAGGTGATGATTCTTCCCCTCGAGCTTTCTATCTTCTCATTAGCTTAAGTTATAGTTTTTATTGATATCTCTCTCTTATAATTACATGTGTTAACTGTTGGAAATTGAATTGCTATATTTCCTGCTTAATGATTCATCATGTATACTATTCATGCTTGTGAATTTTTGTGTATTGCTTATGGACTTTGAACTGGTACATTAGTGGGAAACCTCCACCTATAAATGTACACCCATACTTGGGATGTAACCCGATTGGTTGTGATTAAAATGGACCTTTGACTTATTGGTTATTAAGTGGTGGTCTAGACGGATCATTGAAGAGGGCCTACCATCTAGGGTTGTTGTGCCCAATGGTTTTTAAGGATGGTCTTTATCGTATGGTTTTAATATTCGCCCTATGTGGCATATTTTGATACTCGCCCTACGTGATTTTGATATTTTTTCTATATGGGTTCAATGTTTTTATGTTGTGCAACCATGCGATGGTAAGCCCCATATAATGTAATATGATTGGCCACTAGTCGACGGGTTTCCATTAAACATCCTAAGATGGTAGTCTCATGAGCTGGGGGTGGTGGTATGGGACCTATGCCTGAGTTGTCGGCCTACGCTGGGCCATGTGCTCCCCGTAATGACCTTGAGCTTATTTAAAAATGGCCGATTGTAACTGGACAAATAATGGTTTGGCTAATCATGCATACATGGCACAGACTAGCGTCTATCGCTAGGCTGTCTTTACGCTGCACTTAGTATGCTTTCGCTAACGATCAGCCTCGTACGATGAGCAGTCGTTACACCGCACTTAGTCTGCTTTCGTTGATGACCAGCCTCGTACGATTAGCAGTCGTTATGCCGCACTTAGTTTGCTTTCGCTGACGACTCGCCTCTGTCCGACTGGATGTTTTTCCCATGTCGTGATTCGCATTTCGCACAGTTAATCCCGGGGCGTTGATTGCGCATTTGCATGGGCGACGGCCCTGTCCGCAAGGATGAACATCCCCGGGATGTGAACGCATTCCATACATCCATGCATCTAATAAGACCTGCATCATATATTATTTTGTATGTTTTGATTTATAACTATGCTTACTTAATGCGGTGGTGTGTAATCTTAAGAAAAATTCACACTAAGTTGGCCACTCATCCATCAAATATACAACCGTACAGGTAGTATAGGTCGCATAAGTGATATGCATGTTTAGACTTGATGAGGAGCAGGGTACGATCGCCAGGGATGCATGACTGTATTTGTATGAAGGAGCCGCGTGATCTTGCGGCTTATATTTATATGTTTTCTGTTATTTTTCATGTATTAAATTCTTGTAAATCTTGTACTTGTTAAATGCAGAGACATTAGTTTGTATAAGTCATTATAGGCAGCTTCTTGTATATTTGAATGATGATGGAATTTTCGTTTATGTCGATTTGTCCACATTATGCTCATTTGCTTATTCTGATGAAAGAAAAAAAATGTACACTAGAATTTAACCATCCTTTAAAGTTAACACTCGAGTCCTGAAAAGTCGGGGCATTACATAAGGTCATAAATAACTTGATGAAGGACCACACAACTATAAGCTTGATACAAAACTTTTATATCTCCTGAGAAGTTTTAAATAACTTATAACTACTTTTTCTTTGGTGTGGTCCATATAAGATTTTGATATATCTTATTTTTGAGATAGTATCTTAAAATTATCTATATATACGGATAGATGGCGTGGATATAAGAAAAAGACATTAAGGTGGGCTCCACAGTCGGTGATCCACCAAGGCTGCGTGCTCCTTAAAAGCTAGCCAAATTAATAAAGAAGGGTATATTGAAAAAGATTCCATTCCATCGGGGGAAATTTATGACTGTGGACCCCACCTTTTATCCAGCGGTTTTATTGAAACAATACAAACTTTGAATACGCAACTCGACCTCCTCGTACAGAGTCAGAATTTCAGGACGAAAATACCCCTCCTTCCACGGCTGTGGCTTTTCCACTCCCATTTCCACGGCTTGTTTTTCCTCTCCCTTTCCACTGTTACTTTTCCTCTCCCTTTCTACTGTTGCTTTCACGGCTGTGGCTTCCATTGCTTGCTTTTCCTCTCCCTTTCCACTGTTACTTTCACTGCCATTGCTTTCACCCCCTTTCCTCATTGCGTTTCCGGTAGAAAGACCCAAAAAAACCTTTTTATGGGTCTCATCAACATTTTGTCTTCTGCTGAAAATGGTCAGTCCCGTGAAAAAAGCATGCAGCACAGGTATATTTTAAACTCATTTGGGCCCACATAGAATGTATGTAGTTCTTTTTTATTTTCATACTAAAGGAAAAGGTTTCATACGAACGAGCTCATGTGAACTCCCCATGAGGTCTAGCCGTGTGGGCCCCACCATGACGGATGTCAAACATCAACACCGTGAACTCGATGGGTCCCCATTAAATTATGGGATGGCGGAAAAATCAGCCTTATACAGAACTGAGGTGGGCCATGCCATCTAAAATCATGTGAAGGCATGCCTAAAACATATAAAATTACTTGGTTGGGCCCACCTGAAATTTAAATTTGTCTGAAACTTGGTCTGACCCCTCATCCAAGTGGGACACATTATGGATGGGCTGAATTTGTGAAACACCTCTCGGTGGGCCCAAAAAATAAATATGAATGTTTTAATAGAAGGTAACCCCTCTCAACTATTGTACGTGGTGTGGCCTACAAAAGTCACGGATTAACTTGATTTTTAAGCTCTAGGCCCACCATGGAATGGTGCATCTGATTGATGGGGTAGATGTTTGACATACTTCACGATAGCGCCCACACAACTCGAACTCATGGGTAGTTCACATGAGCTCGACTATATAAAACCTTTTCCCACACACACATGTATATATATATACACGCACGACACATGTGCACCACCATCACTTGGATGAGGGTTCAAACCAAGTTTCAGACGCATGAAAATTTCAGGTGAGCCCCACTAAGTGCTTTTATATGTTTTAACGTTGTCTTCACATGATTTTAGATGGTATGGCCCACCTGAGTTCCGTATACGGTTGATTTTTGGGATATCCCATAATTTAAGGGGACCCATCAAATGCATGGTGCTGGTGGTCGACACTCATCAAATTTCTAGTTTACCCCACTGATCTCCTAGTTTGCCTCGCTGATCTTCTAGTTTGCCCCACTGATTTCCTAGTTTGCCTCTTGAATTTCTAATTTGCCCTGCTGATCTCTTAATTTCTCCCGCTGATCTTTCATGTTTTCCCCGCTGATCTTTCATGTTTGTCGCGTTCAATTTCATGTTTGTCCCGCTGAATGTCTAGGTTCCCTCCCTCAATGTGTAGGTTCCCTTCCGCATATAGGGTTTTTGTGTATACATATTGCGATGAAAATGGAAGGGTATTACACAATCCGATGATGTAACATCCCGAAAATCGGGGGTCGGATAGAAACCCAACTCCTGAGTTCCAAAATTTCACTTATGTAACATAGATAATGATGAATGCATGTTGTCTGTAGAATGACATTAAACAAGATTGGGACTAAGCCAAAACAGCATATCATACTCCAGAAAAAGTTAAATTAGCAAGCGGAAGACTGATAAATATATAAAATATATAAATGATTGTAAGTCTCCAGAGTGTGAACATGTTACCAGGTTAACTAATTACATGTATACTACAAAATAGAAAGAAAAGAATATACATGGGTGTGTAAATAAAAGGCAAACTGCCAAGTGTATTGGCATCTAATCAGTAACCTTGTAAACCCGTAGATCAGAACCAGCATATAGGAGAAATCCTCCTCATCATCAAACAAGTTCGGCTCTGCTTCACAAGCAACGCCATCACCTGAAACTAAAATAATTGGTGTGCGCAACATCGTCCTGTAATGTGAGAGTGAGTAGCTAACTCAGTGAAATTATAGAGCAAAGATTAGCATGTTATTAAATCAATCAAGCGATAATGATCAAGCAAACAATTCAAACAGTCCTAAATACTGTGATTAATGCAAGGATGAAATGACATGATGGATGCCCTCACCGACATACTCCCTCATGCGACATCATCTTACGTCCGCAGCATGCTTTCTTCCCTTAGTGCTCCACATCTTCCAGGCACATGCAGTGCGATATGAATATGATTACCGAGTTATTATTAGTCCTTTTCATACAACAAGATTGAGAAACTAGGGTACCTCCCTTATATCATTCCCAACAAGGATCCTGTCTAGGGTCGTCACTCCTAGTACTCTCATACGATGATATATTTCTATGTCGCTGGAAGGGCTGTCAGGGCTGTTGCACTCACTCATTGCTCCGCTCCCCCATCACCTTATCAATACTGGCCTAGTTATACTCTTGTTGCTACGGAAGGGTCGTCGCCTCACGTAGATTAAGAGTACGCTCGAGGTCACTACAAATGGCTGCCAAGGCTGTTGCTTGCACTCGTTGCACCGCTCCCCCATCACCTTATCAGTGTAGGCCGACAGCAAGAATATAGTGTCCCATACCACCATAATCTGCTCACAAGCCTAGGTTGCTCACTGGTCACTAAGGGGAGGTTTGCGGCCCCAGCGTAGGCCGACAGCTCGACCACGGTGTCCCATACCACCATGCCCGGCTCATGAGTCTTAGTGGATCAAGGTACCACGGTTATCAAGGTTATCACTGGTAAATTCAGTACCCTAGGTTCAAGCAGTTATGACCAATATAAGGTGAACATACAATGGTCAGTCAGGTTACTTGATGAGTCCGACTAGCACGAGCGCACGTTGAATCGACCGACATGAAGTGCACAAACACTTCACATGGCCTAACTACTGCCGACAACTCTAGTACGACTCGAGTTCGTCATACACATCCTTCGTGGCGAATAGAATCCAACCACGAATTCAAATCTGTTACCGACTGCCTGGACTAGAGTATAGCCCCAAACACTTGTAATCTAAATTAATAATCATATGAGAGAGATAGAATTGAAATACAAGAAATACAAGAAATTCCAGCAGGTTATCAGCATGTTATAACATACATCATAAGCAGTTAACCATACACGAGTACTTCACACATAAGGTAATCAATTGAAATACAACAGGCATGGAGGAAATCATGTACATCATGAAATTAGTTGAGAATCCAGTCTCAACGCTAATCTACAACACCATTTACTCAATACTTCATAGTACATACATTTATACAAACACTTAGACTACACAACTCCAACGTACTTGACGTATGTTGATTTCCGCATATAATATGATAGATCCTTATATCAAGGAGATTTCTAATGCACAACAATCATGTTCTTATATTCAAAATATATGGCAGGCATAAATCATATTGATTTAGGCATTTCAATAAACACTCAGTCTACACACATTAGTCTACATAGCATATATCGGCCAATATGTGCATTAGGGTGAATCTTTTCGCCAAACAGATCATACACGCATAACTAGTATAGGTACACGGTAAATACTCATGGCAATCGTATCGAAAAAATACGTACATATACAGTATTTCCTACAAATACCCAAAATACCCTAAATCTCATATTCTTCGTACGTATTCGAAATGAAAAGTAGACAGCATGTTTTACATGTCAAATAGTATTCTTGTCAATAATCTCCCGTTAAATGGCATTGGAAGCTTTAAAAAATAGTAACCAAAGCGTCTAAAATCCGCACCTTACGCCGTAGGAGCGTAATGAATCGAATAGGAACTCTACGTCGTCGTTAACAACTGATTGACAACCTACAACACAAGGTAAGTCAGCTACTTCGCTACTTGGATCGATAGAATCCTTAAAACAGGTTAGGGTTAGAGTTTTCTTACCTAGAACAGCATTGGAATCGTCAGAATAGCGATGCAGGTGGAAGGATCTGGCACGTGGAGCAGCAGGGAAGAATCCCATGAGAAAGCTCCAACTTCTCCCTCACTTTCTCTCTCTTTTCTCTCCTCTCTCCTAGGGTTTTTTCCAAATTCGTATAGGTTAGAAAGCTAAGGGTTTAAGGCCCTTTTATAAGCCCAAACATAACCAAAACAGACTTTAAGTCAAGGTATACTTGGGTTACAGCCAAATCGGATCTTTCCCGATCCAAAAGAACATTTTTGGAGGCACCCTGACTGAATGTGGTCGGACTTAAGCTCATGGATGTCGGATCCAGATCACATTAAGTTTTCAGCCCGATAATGTTCCCAGATTGCACGTGGCGGACCAGTTTCAGTTCAGCGGTCACGGAGATTCGATCAAGAATTTCAAGTACACTGACCTGAGTGGGAAATGTTCCCTGATCCAAGGGTATATTTGGGTCAGATTTTGATGGTCTGAATGCTTATAAAATGTCGCACAAGCGACATGTGCCAGATTTATTTAAATTGAATTAATTTTCTAAATATTTTCCTTTTCTCACTCTCTTCACTCCGGACTCAGTAAAATGGTCTCAGGATATCGGTTGGGCTTGATTTTTGAAATGATTGTCAAGTCCAATAAGGCGGTCGTAATTGTCTAGATCCAATACAAAGTTTCAAAGGGTTCCTGAGAGAAAATGGGTTTAGAGTTTGATCCTAGGTTTTAGGGTAACGTAGCGTCAATGATTTTATAGGTTTTGGGTCTTACAGATCGTATTTAAAGTACTTGGTGCTAATTTTACAGGAAATCTAGTGTAGCGCTAGCTAATTCACGTTAAGTTTCTAAAGAATTAGGTTATAATTGATTTCTTTGGCTTTGGAATTGGATTCTGAGAGGGTACCAAGGTGTTATGGTTGACCCATTGCCTAAGGACATCTAACCCCAGGTTGGCAAAAATCCAGGGTGTTACAGATGAACATGATATATTACAAATAAAACATCATTGTGAGGAGTGGCAAGTGTAATCAGATTACGTACTGAGTTAGTCAGTACGCTCCCATTGCACAAGTAAACTCAGTTGGGCCCTCATTGAATGTATGTAGTATATCCACACCGTTCATCCATTTTTCCATTTATTTTAAGGGGTTTAGCCCCCATATTTCAAATTGAAGCATATCAAAAGATCAAGTGGATCATACCACGGGAAACAGTGGGCATAGTGATTTCCACCGCTGAAACCATGGTCGGCCCAACAGTGATGTCTGTTTGTTATCAAACCCATTCATAAGATCATACAGATATGGATCAATAGAAAATACACTTGTATATCGAAAACTTCTGTGGCACCCAAGAAATGATCAACATGAGAAATTTAATTCAAAATTTCGTGTGGTGTGGTCCATTTGAACATTCGATAAGTTTAGATTTTTTGGCTCAAGCCATGAAATTATTTGTAAAGTTTGTCTCGCTGATTTTCTAATTTGTCGCGTTGATCTCCTAGTTTCCCCCGTTAATCTTTCAGTTTCCTCCGCTGATCTTCCAGTTTGCCCCGCTGATCTTTCATGTTTTTCCCACTAATCTTTCATGTTTGTCGCGTTCAGTTTCATGTTTGTCCCGCTGAATGTCTAGGTTCACTCCCTCAATGTCTAGGTTCCCTTCCACATATGGAGTTTTGGTGTATACATATTGCGATAAAAACGGAGGGGCATTACATAATCCGATGAACGTGATATATTACAAATAAAACATCATTGTGGGGTGTAGTAAGCGTAATCAGATTGCATACTGAGTTAGTCAGTACGCTCCCATTGCACAAGTAAACTCAGTTGGGCCCACATTGAATGTATGTAGTATATCTATGTCGTACATCCATTTTTTCATTTATTTTAAGGGGTTTAGCCCCCATATTTCAAATTGAGGCATATCAAAAGATCAAGTGGATCATACCACGGGAAACAGTGGGCATAGTGATTTCCACCGTTGAAACCATAGTCGGCCCAACAGTGATGTCTGTTTGTTATCAAACCCATTCATAAGATCATATAGATATGGATCAATAGAAAATACACTTATAGATTGAAAACTTCTGTGGCACCCAAGAAATGATCAACATTAGAAGTTCAATTCAAAATTTCGTATGGTGTGGTTCATTTGAACATTTGATATGTTTAGATTTTTTTGGCTCAAGCCATGAAATCATTTATTATGTTTGTCCCGCTGATTTTCCAATTTGCCGCGCTGATCTTCCTAGTTTGTCCTGCTGATCTTCCTAGTTTCCCCCGCTGATCTTTAATGTTTGTCGCGTTCAATTTCATATTTCTCCCGTTGAATGTCTAAGTTTCCTCCCTCAATGTCTAGGTTCCCTTCCACATATGGGATTTTGGTGTATACATATTGCGATGAAAACAGAGGGGCATTACATAATCCGATGAACATAATATATTACAAATAAAACATCATTGTGGGGCGTAGTAAGCGTAATCAGATTGCAAACTGAGTTAGTCAGTACGCTCCCATTGCACAAGTAAACTCAGTTGGGCCCACATTGAATGTATGTAGTATATCCACGCCATTCATCCATTTTTTCATTTATTTTAAGGGGTTTAGCCCCCATATTTCAAATTGAAGCATATCAAAAGATCAAGTGGATCATACCACGGGAAACAGTGGGCATAGTGATTTTCACCACTGAAATCATAGTCGGCCTAACAGTGATGTCTGTTTGTTATCAAACCCATTCATAAGATCATACAGTATGGATCAATAGAAAATATACTTATAGATCGAAAACTTCATTGACACCCAAGAAATGATCAACATTAGAAGTTTAATTCGAAATTTGGTGTGGTGTGGTCCATTTGAACATTCGATATGTTTAGATTTTTTAGCTCAAGCCATGAAATCATTTGTTATGTTTATCCCGCTGATTTTTCAGTTTGCCGCGCTGATCTCCTAGTTTCCCCTGCTGATCTTCCAGTTTCCCCCGCTGATATTCCTAGTTTACCCTGCTGATCTTTCATGTTTCTCCCGCTGATCTTTCATGTTTGTCAAGTTAATTTCATGTTTGTCTCGCTGAATGTCTAAGTTCACTCCCTCAATGTCTAGGTTCTCTTCCACATATGGGGTTTTGGTGTATACATATTGCGATGAAAACGAAGGGGCATTACATAATCTGATGAACATGATATATTACAAATAAAACATCATTGTGAGGCATAGCAAGCATAATCAGATTGCGTATTAAGTTAGTCAATACACTCCCATTGCACAAGTAAACTCAGTTGGGCTCACATTGAATGTATGTAGTATATCTACGCCGTTCATCCATTTTTCCATTTATTTTAAGGGGTTTAGCCCCTATATTTCAAATTGAAGTATATCAAAAGATCAAGCGGATCATACCACGGGAAACAGTGGGCATAGTGATTTCCACCGCTGAAACCATAGTCGGCCCAACAGTGATGTCTGTTTGTTATCAAACCCATTCATAAGATCATACAGATATGGATCAATAGAAAATACACTTATAGATCAAAAACTTCTGTGGCACCCAAGAAATGATCAACATTAGAAGTTCAATTTGAAATTTTGTGTGGTGTGGTCCATTTGAACATTCGATATGTTTAAATTTTTCGGCTCAAGCCATGAAATCATTTGTTATATTTGTCCCGCTGATTTCCCAGTTTGCCGCGCTGATCTCCTAGTTTCCCCCGTTGATCTTCCAGTTTCTCCCGCTGATCTTCCAGTTTGCCCCGCTGATCTTCCTAGTTTGCCCCGCTGATCTTTCATGTTTGTCGCGTTCAGTTTCATGTTTATCCCGCTGAATGTCTAAGTTCCCTCCCTCAATGTCTAGGTTCCCTTTCACATATGGGGTTTTGGTGTATACAGATTGTGATGAAAACGGAGGGGCATTACATAATCCGATGAACATGATATATTACAAATAAAACATCATTGTGGGGCGTAGCAAGCGTAATCAGATTGCGTACTGAGTTAGTTGGTACGCTCCCATTGCACAAGTAAACTCAGTTGGGCCCACATTGAATGTATGTAGTATATCCACGCCGTTCATCCATTTTTCCATTTATTTTAAGGGGTTTAGCCCCCATATTTCAAATTGAAGCATATCAAAAGATCAAAGTGGATCATACCACGGGAAACAGTGGGCATAGTGATTTCCACCGCTGAAACCATAGTCAGCCCAACAGTGATGTCTGTTTATTATCAAACCCATTCATAAGATCATACAGATATGGATCAATAGAAAATACACTTACAGATCGAAAACTTCTATGGCACCCAAGAAATGATCAACATTAGAAGTTCATTTCGAAATTTCGTGTGGTGTGGTCCATTTGAACATTCGATAAGTTTAGATTTTTTGGCTCAAGCCATGAAATCATTTGTAAAGTTTGCCCCGCTGATTTTCTAGTTTGTCGCGTTGATCTCCTAGTTTCCCCCGCTAATCTTTCAGTTTCCCCCGCTGATCTTCCAGTTTGCCCCGCTGATCTTTCATGTTTTCCCCACTAATCTTTCATGTTTGTCGTGTTCAGTTTCATGTTTGTTCCGCTAAATGTCTAGGTTCACTCCCTCAATGTCTAGGTTTCCTTCCACATATGGGGTTTTGGTGTATACATATTGCGATAAAAATGGAGGGGCATTACATAATCTGATGAACATGATATATTACAAATAAAACATCATTGTGGAGTGTAGTAAGCTTAATCAGATTGCGTACTGAGTTAGTCAGTATGCTCCCATTGCACAAGTAAACTCAGCTGGGCCCACATTGAATGTATGTAGTATATCCACGTCGTTCATCCATTTTTTCATTTATTTTAAGGGGTTTAGCCCCCATATTTCAAATTGAAGCATATCAAAAGATCAAGTGGATCATACCACGGGAAACAGTGGGCATAATGATTTCTACCGCTGAAACCATAGTCGGCCCAACAGTGATGTCTATTTGTTATCAAACTCATTCATAAGATCATACAGATATGGATCAATAGAAAATACACTTATAGATCGAAAACTTCTGTGGCACCTAAGAAATGATCAACATTAGAAATTCAATTCAAAATTTCGTGTGGTGTTATCCATTTGAACATTCGATATGTTTAGATTTTTTGGCTCAAGCCATGAAATCATTTGTTATGTTTGTCCCGCTGATTTCCCAGTTTGCCACGCTGATCTCCTAATTTTTCCCGCTGATCTTCCAGTTTCCCCTGCTGATCTTCCAGTTTTCCCCGCTGATCTTCCTAGTTTTCCCCGCTGATCTTTCATGTTTCCCCTGATGATCTTTCATATTTGTCACGTTCAATTTCATGTTTGTCCCGCTGAATGTCTAAGTTCCCTCCCTCAATGTCTAGGTTCCCTTCCACATAAGGGGTTTTGGTGTATACATATTGCAATGAAAATGGAGGGACATTACATAATCCGATGACATTAATATATTACAAATAAAATATCATTGTGGGGCGTAGCAAGCGTAATTAGATTGCGTACTGAGTTAGTCAGTACGCTCCCATTGCACAAGTAAACTCAGTTGGGCCCACATTGAATGTATGTAGTATATCCACGCCGTTCATCCATTTTTCCATTTATTTTAAGGGGTTTGCCCTCATATTTCATATTGAAGCATATCAAAAGATCAAGTGGATCATACCACGGGAAACAATGGGCATAGTGATTTCCACCGCTGAAACCCAAGTCGGCCCAACAGTGATGTCTGTTTGTTATCAAACTCATTCATAAGATTATACAGATATGGATCAATAGAAAATACAGTTATAGATCGAAAACTTCTGTGACACCCAAGAAATGATCAACATTAGAAGTTCAATTCAAAATTTCGTGTTGTGTTGTCCATTTGAACATTAGATATGTTTAGATTTTTCAGCTCAAGCCATTAAATCATTTGTTATGTTTGTCCCGCTAATTTTCTAGTTTGCCTCGCTGATCTTATAGTTTTCCCCACTGATCTCTTAGTTTCCCCCTCTAATATTTCAGTTTGCCCTGCTAATCTTCTTAGTTTGCCCTGCTGATCTTTCATATTTTCCCTGCAGATTTTTCATATTTTTCTCGCTGATCTTAATGTCTCCCCCGCTGATCTTTCATGTTTGTCCCGCTAAATGTCTAGGTTCCCTTCCACATATGGAGTTTTGGTGTATACATATTGCGATGAAAACGGAGGAGAATTATATAATCCAATGAGCATGATATGTTACAAATAAAACATCATTATGGGGCGTAGCAAGCCTAAACCAAAACCTATAACCTAAACCAAAACCAAAACCTATAGCCTAAACTAGAACCCATTCTTATATCCTAAAACCTATAACCTAAACCAAAACCAAAACCTATAGCGTAAACCCGAACCCATTCTCAAATCCAAAAACCTATAACCTTAACTAAAACCAAAACCTATAACCTAAACTCGAACCCATTCTCAAATCCCAAAACCTATAACCTAAACCAAAACCTATAGCCTAAACTAGAACCCATTCTTATATCCCAAAACCTATAACCTAAACCAAAACCAAAACCTATAGCCTAAACTAGAACTCATTCTTATATCCCAAAACCTATAACCTAAAGCCTAAACTAGAACCTATTCTTATATCCCAAAACCTATAACCTAAACCAAAACCAAAACCTATAGCCTAAACCTGAACCCATTTTCAAATCCCCAAACCTATAACCTTAACTAAAACCAAAACCTATAACCTAAACCAAAACCAAAACCTATAACCTATAACCTAAACCAAAACCTATAACCTATAACCCGAACCCATTCTCAAATCCAAAAACCTATAACTAAAACCAAAACCAAAACCTATAACCTAAACCCGAACCCATTCTCAAATCTAAAAAACCTATAACCTAAACCTAAACCTTAACCTAAACCTATTACCTAAATCAAAACCAAAACCCATAACCTAAACCAAAACCAAAACCTATAACCTAAACCCGAACCCATTCTCAAATCTAAAAACCTATAACCTAAACCTAAACCAAAATCCATAACCTAAACCCGAACCCATTCTCAAATCCAAAAACCTATAACCTAAACCTAAATCGTTAACCTATAACCTAAATCAAAACCTATAACCTAAACCCGAACCCATTCTCAAATCCAAAAACCTATAACCTAAACCTAAACCAAAACCTATAACCTATAACCTATAACCTAAACCAAAACCTATAACCTAAACCTAAATCAAAACCTATAACCTAAACCAAAACCAAAACCTGTAACCTAAACCCGAACCCATTATTAAATCTCAAAACCTATAACCTAAACCAAAACCAAAACCTACAACCTAAACCTGAACCCATTCTCAAATCCAAAAACCTATAACATAAACCTAAACCTTAACAAAAACCTATAACCTATAACCTAAATCAAAACCTATAACCTAAACCTAAATCAAAACCTATAACCTAAACCAAAACCTATAACCTAAACCTTAAAAAAAACCTATAACCTAAACCAAAACCTATAACCTAAACCTAACCTTTCCCTAAACCTATAACCTTAACTCAATTCCCTAAAGCTAAACCTACACCTAATCTTTATCTCAACTCCCTAACCTAAACCTAAACCTAAACTTGAAAACCCAAACTTAAACCAAATCCCAAACCTGAACCCAATTTCCTAAACCTAAACCATAACCCATTCTCAAATCCAAAAACCTATAACCTAAACCAAAACCAAAACCTATAACCTAAACCTGAACCCATTCTCAAATCCCAAAACCTATAACCTAAACCAAAACCTATAACCTAAACCTGAACCCATTCTCAAATCCAAAAACCTATAACCTAAACCAAAACCTATAACCTAAATCTAAATCAAAACTTATAACCTAAACCAAAATCAAAACCTATAACCTAAACCGGAACCCATTATCAAATCCCAAAACCTATAACCTAAACCCGAACCCATTCTCAAATCCCTAAACCTAAACCTAAACCTAATCCTATAACCTAAACTCAAATCCCTAAACCTTAACCTATAACCTAACCTAAACCTATACTTATAACCTAAAACTATTCTCAAATCCCAAAACCTATAACCTAAACCTAACCTTTCCCTAAACCTATAACCTAAACTCAATTCCCTAAACCTAAACCTAGACCTAAACCTAAACCTAAACCTATAACCGAAACTTAAATCCTAACAACAGGAGGCGGTGCACTTAGCGCGTAAGTGTTGTTTTATGTGCCTAGTGACTTGTATTTCATTTTTTAGTTGATCTTAAGAATGACACTGAAGAGTGTGTTGGCATGCTTGTCTGAAATAAGGATGTTGAGATGATGGAAGATAGACTCATATGGATAGACTCATATGGTTTGGCCATGGGCATTAAAGCCTAGGAACTGCACCAGTTAGGAGTGAGTTGGTTCAAGTTGAAGGATATAAAAGGGCAAGGGGAAGGTCCAAAAGGATGTGGGCGGTGGTAGAAAGAAATGATTTGATGACCCATTGTTTAACTGAGGATAATTGATCATTGATAGGGTGGACTAGTGGAACAGGATTTGTATAGCTGTCTCTAGTTAGGATGGGAATTTCATCCCTCACAGCAGTGTGTGCCAGCATCATTGAACAACATGACTTAAAAATGTAGGAGGCGGCATTCTCTACAAATCAAGAACGCCATTCCTGGAAGTTCAACAGACTAATTATGTTCCATTCTTCACATTAAAATTGCACCATTTGATGTCCTTTGATTGAGATTTTTAATCCTTGTACCTAGTAGTTGAGGCCCGCCTCTGTCTAGGAGATTGAGATTACATGTTTACCTTCTTTCTTCCTGATAAATTAGGTTCACTTGATGACGAATGTTTGGTTTGGTATGTAAATCTATTTTCATTCACATTTGTAATGATATAGTTGGAGGTTATTCACTTCAGAAAAGTGTTTCTCTGGACCTGGTGGATGCCTATGTATAGCTGTTTCTCTTTTCTTTTCTTTTGAGTGCTAAAAATTATTTGTTATACGTTTTCTTTTGTCTCATAGGATTCATGTTCTAGATACATGTGTGGTATATAAAGGCATCCTTGTTGCAATCTTCTGTAGAAACATATTCCAAATACTCTTTGTATAAACTTCCTTCAGCATGCTTGCAAGTTTTACTAACATACTTTCTTGTAGATATTCTGGTACCACTGTACAATTACATATCTAGGAGTACTACACATTTCCTCACATGCAAAGATCCGGACTACCAGCAAATCCTTTGGCATATGCTGTCATTTGTGAGTAATCGAAAATTTGGTATTTGTCATTAAAATTCTTGTCAATTTTTGTGGTCATAACTTTAAGGTAAGGCTAGAAAAGGGTATAAGACCATTACAGTGTTTTATCTCACTATTATTTGAAAAGGAACATGAGAGTTAGTTGTCATTTTGACTACTATGGGTTGTTTATGTTGATATAGAATATGTGTGGTTCTTCTGATATGCAAATTATGGCAGATAAAAATATGGAGGACCATGATATTGAGCCTACTCCTAAGCTTATTGAAGTTGTGTTTCAAAATTGCAAAGGTCAAGTGGATCAATGGGTTGAGCCGTATCTCAGAATCACAAATGATCGGTTGCAGCGGACAGAGAGACCATACTTGAAATGCCTCCTTGTACTAGTGGTGAGTTGCCTCTGCCATTCTACGTTGCCTTTAAGGGCCGTTTGGATGGAAGTAAATGGAGATAAATGGGTGGAATTGGGAGTAAATGGTATTTGAAGTGTCTTTGGATGGAAGTAAATGAAATGAGAGTAAATGCGTATGTAAATGAAATCTTCTCCACGAGAGAGGATTTGGAAGTAAATGGGATGAAATGCCTATTTGAGCTCCCTTGGAGAGTTGCATGTGTAAACAAAGGTGCCGCTATGCACATGTCCACCATACATGTGTGATGTGTCACATTAATGATACTCCAAAACAAAGAAAATATTGGCTATATCACTAAAATCACACACACACACACACACACACACACACACACACACACACACACACACACACACACACACACACACACAAAAATGATCCTAACTGTCCAAAGGATGGCTATATAAATGGATAGTTAAAAAATGTTGGCAAGTTTGCGGCCTACCCGTGACTCAAAATTTCCTCATTTTTGGCTAAAGTGTATATTTCAATGGGCTTATTTTTTTTGAGAGATGACCAAATTTTATTTAAAAAGCTCACAAAAATGAGCAAAGTTGGGATTACAACGTATATATTTCAATGTGCTTATTACAATCCTTCTATTAAATATCACATATGTTCACTAAGTTGGGATATTCAAGCTGATTTGGGATATCACATATATTCCTATGAATATTTTGAAAATTTTAAGTGCATTCCAAATCCTCCCATATACTCCCATCCAAACAAAATATTTTGGTTTCAAATGCACTTCATTTTCTCTAATCCAAACACAACTTTGTAAGCCATTTACTCTATATTCATTTACCTCCAAATTCATTTCCCATTTACTTCCATTTAGAAGCTCCCAATCGAGCCCTTAAGGCATTCATGTTTTTGTTTCTATGTTTTTCAAGCAGTTCCTTTTCAAATGATTCTAGCTTTACCTGTCTATTGGAAAATTGGTAGGTTAGAGGGTTGCATATTTAATACTGCTATAGAAGTTTAAAAACATCGAGTTCTTTTTCTTCCATTTTGTAAATGTTTAGTAAAGAAAATTTCAGAACTGTGTACCTTTAGCAGGGGATAGCTTCTCTTGGTTTTGATAGAAATATGTAAGAAATTGGAGAGACAATTGTAGTGTTTAAGCAATTCATTTTCTGGATACCTTGGACTTGGATATTGTTGGCTGGACTTCCAACTATTTTACCATATTTAGAAACTAATGGGAACATATAACCAAAAATGAAAAGATTGAATTGAATCGTGATGCACATGTAGGCATGTTTTCTGCCTAATAAGATGTTCATGTTGATCTTACGTTTTGATTTTACCACAAATTCACACCATATTACCGGTTATTTGTACTATTTCTGTCTAGAGTTCTAGTTATTTACTGTATTTTTGTTGGCACTGAGCCACTGACCTTGTACACACCACCAATTGTATAGTTCTGCTTTAATGTTTGTTTTTATTGTGTTAAGATGCTAATAAACCTCTTATTGGTGCCAAACTTTAAAATAAATTTTACTTATATTTACAGTCTTGCTGCAACGAAGAGTCCAGTTATATTCATTGGTACTGGAGAACACATGGATGAGTTTGAGGTTTTCGATGTTAAGCCCTTTGTCAGCCGTCTTTTAGGTGATCTGCTAATTGGCCCTTTCTTTAATGCTCTTGAAAGATTTATTCATATGCTTCGTTTATTTTACATATTTATTTTTTATATTTTTTTAATTAGGCATGGGTGACTGGTCTGGATTTATGGACAAAATTCATGAAGTTGTGCCTATGGATCAACAACTGGAGCTTCTACAAAAACTTTTCGAAGGGAACTTTACTTTACGGATAATGTATGAGCAATTCCAAAACATACTCAAAATGGGTCCTATTGGCCAGGTTTGTTATCTTAAACCTTTTTCTGGTCCCAAAACTCATATCTTGTTGCTTGTGATAGTGGTTGCCCAGCCTTTTTTTTGTGAGTTTTTCTTTAATCATTTTTAACTTTATACTTCAAGCACTGGTTAAAAAAAAAATAACTTCAACTGTAAACCAAATAAGTTATGTAAGACTGGGCAGAAATAACTTCCAAGTGAATTTATGGTTGAAAAAGTAACTAGCTGTATGTTCTTTATTTGCTATGTATTCTCTATACATCAAGATGTATTGCAAGTTAAAATTGAACCTGGAGCGCCCCATTATTTCTGTTTTGGCTGTGATTCTTGCTAGAAAGTATATCAACGCTACGATTCAGCAACTATATTATTGTTTGTTATTCATATGACATTCTTTATTCAAAATGTGTCACTTTTGAAAAGGACACGACGCCACTGGAAGTTCCCAGTTCCTAATAACTAAGAGCTAAAGTTGTTCAATTCATTCATAGGAATTTTTATACTGCATCTGCCCTTGGTCACCACTCTCAACCATCTCAAACAGTTGATCAGTTGTACTTCTATGCCCAGCACTTCAAACTCTGTTTTTCCCTTGTTTGACATGCATTGGGGACTGTTTCCCTAACTAATCTTTCATTCTCCCTCATACCTATTTGAAACCTTAAAAGAATGATAAATCTAACAATTATGTTAGAACTTTTCATTAGTGATATTTTTGGTAATGATTTAGTTCACCATAATATAGGTTAACTATGTCAACCTTTAGAGATAAATCCTCTTGACTTTTGTAGTATTCAAATAATTGTAAACCTCTAGAGTATTTTGTGCCTTCCATATGCGAGTTCTTTATGTGGTTCCTATGGCGAACAGGCCTTATTTTAATGTGCCAACATGGCACATTTCTGATAGATCTGCGCTATTTCTTTATGTGGGGCCTATGTGAACATGCCTAGAACCAAAAGTCAATCTGGTGACTTTGGTCCACTCGTTAGGTGCATGGTAATGGTTCCAAATATTGGATACACTACTGCCATATTGTATCTGTATTGATAATCCCCTAAAATGTGATATGTCGAGGAAAATCGGCCATACTAAAAAATAGTTGTATTGGTTGAATTGGCTCGTAAATGAGTATATTTGGTGGTTCTATATGAGGTGCAAGGGGAAAAATGAATTTCATCATTCTGATCCTCACTTTATACTGACAAACTTGTGCTTTGATGGAGCATTTCTCCTTGGCCCTTGAATTGGGTGGTTATCTATAGAGTAAAATCTCTCCTTTTCCTCGTAGTTGTGATTTTTCTCTTCTTTAGCATCTTCTCTCCTTTTCTTCACATTAACTTCTCACCTTGTGGCAATTATGTACCACCCAGTAGTCCCTTTGAGTTGGTCACACCTATAGTTGAGCTATATGCCTAAATATTTTTGCAACCGGTACATTTTAGCTTCTACCTCTTATTGATTTTCATTTGCAAAGATGCATGAATACTCAAAGTAGACTGTAACTTCTGGTCCATGTAGGTTTTCTCTATGATTCTTGGCTTTGGTCAAGAATTGATGTCAAAGGGTCGTGAGAAGGAAAGTCAAGCAAGGATCAAGTGTTTCATGACCATCATGGATTCCATGACAAATGAAGGCAAATGCTAGTTAGAATTGTGGTTTTTGTGCATATTATGTCAGTTAATAGGGATGAGGTGTAGATGATACACATCTTCATGTCACCCATCACATGGCCCACTTAGCCTACACCTATGGAAAAAGCAAGGTCATAAGTGGATGGTAGTTTGATAAAAGATTTAGAAAGTGCTAGTGGGTGCATTCCATCATGATTCCCATCTGATGTTTTGTTTCTGATGTCCTCATCTTCTCTAAACAAATTTTCTATTCATGTTACTACTTTTTGGTATTTGTTTTCCATCCTTGTTTCCATTGGAAGAGAAATTACTTTCATCTGATTCCCTTTAAACAACATTGTAGAATTGGACAGCTCGAACCTGAAGCTTATGAATGACTCACGGATTATGCGGATAGTCCGAGGTGCAGGTCATCCCAAGGAAGAGGTGGCAGAGATGTTGGAGGAGTACAGGCGCCTTGCCAAGATCTGGAGCAAGATGAAGGGGCTCAAGATTCCGAAGAAGGGTGAAATGAGTGCATTGTGTAATATCCTTTGAATTTCAGCCAACCCCAAAACCTTTGTTGTGCTTTCCCTAACCTTGTGCTTATTTCCATACAGTGAAGAAAGCAACTGATTACACATTCCAAGTAATTTAATTAATAACAATTTTAAAGTTGGCCTATTTTTTGACATTTACACCTTTACTCCTAGCCCAAAAGGCACATAGTGTAGGATGCATCACCACCCAATGGGTCGCACATTCTGAGATGGTCCAATAATATGAACTGTCCATTCTCAACACCAATATAAGTAAAGATATTTGTCCATATTCACAATTAATTGTTGATCTAAATCATTAATTTTTAGATTCGGATTTTATTTTTTCCCATTGTTCCAAGTTAATCTAGATATATTGGTGGTCACAATCATCCATTCAATATAGGTATCTTAGTAAGGGTGATTTTGCATTGACTCAACAACAGGGATGGTTTTAACATGAACCTCCACTACAGAGGCAAAACAAAATCTACCCAAATTCTCTCCTTTTTAAAGATCCTCTACTGCCTTTTTAAATCTCATTCTACAGTGAATAACCCCAAAGATCATTGTTATGATTTCATGGCATCCAACCTATGCAAAAGGTCCTCCCAATCATGAAATCTGCAGGGCAAAAAATTAGGCCAATCCAACCATCATGTGGGCCAGAATGTGAATATGAGGTTTTCGTGTGGGTGTTTGTTGTTTTCTAAGGTGTGGATTGTCTTTACATGATCCAACCAGCTCATCAAGTGAAACCCACCAGGATTATTGGATTTTCCAAAAACCGGGCCTGTACAATCATCAGGTAGGCAAACCTTAGAAAATGATGGATAACCATCCTAAAACCTCCTCATTCAAGTGGTGGCCCACATTATGGTTGAATTGGTCTGATTTTCAAACACTTTCATGGTTGGGCAACCCTTATTAACAGGTTAACACCATGCATACGTAGCATTCGGCCTCACCTACAACATTGGTAGAATAAAGAATGTTCCAACAGATCCCGCCTTATTTTCTCTTATCAAGATAGCAATGTTCCAAGTTTTTCTCAGGGTTTTTCTTTGCTAAAAAGGGTGCCAAAATAGCGCTATTTTAAATACTTTTATCTATTTTCATGTGCGGTTTGTGCGCCAAATGCAAAGTTAGACTCTGTCAATGCCAAGAATATAGCATTCTGATGCTCACCAAACGGGCCCTCAAATGTATTCCATTTATCCAGACAAGTTTGGTGGCATATAAACATCACAGTGGTCCCTGAAAGGCTAAACTCGGTGGGGGGTTTTATCCTAACTGTTTTATATGGTGTAACTCACTAAGTTTTAGATCTACCTCACTTTTGGGCTCTTCCTAACATGAGCTGGCAGAAGTGGACGTCCAACGGATATTGTAGTGAGCCCCACAGCTTCTGGGGGCCGGGGTCAAGGGAAAGGGGTCTCCATTATAAGTCTCTTTTAGCTCTTTCATCATCATCATCATCATCCTGTTTGGCATTTACCCTCATCATTTTATCTTGTGAATTGGACAGAGTGATGAAATGGAACACAAGCAGTTCCTTCTCACATTCGATAGCGCGGGATCCCATTTCTTAGAACCCAGAGTTTAGGTAGTTCAAACCACTTAATTTCCATTAAACTCAACATGAGAATAGCGATGCTCTCTACAGTGGGTCAAGCTTGGCTTGCAGGTCATGTGACCAAATCCCCTTCCAAGGCAGGTTATAGCCAAAGCTAAATGGTTAATGGCCTGGACTTGGGATGAAAAACGCAGTCCATGTAACTTGAATGGCTTGGATCAAAACCCATCCCAACCCAACTTGCAAACATAGGTTTATCACAGCCTACCCCACCAAAAATGCAAAAATACAGATATGTATATGCTTTGTGTGAACGTATGCATGCATGCATTCACTTTGGGCAGGGCTCGCATACCTTGTGACCGTTGGGTCAGGTCAATTGGGATTAGGTCATCGGAATGGTTATGTCCAGGTGGATCATTGGCCCATTTACCCCCACCTGCTCCAAACCTGACCCGTTGGCACCCACCTGCAAGAGAGTTTACCAAAATTAAAGCTCAAAAGGAAAGCAATTATTACTCAGCCAAAACAGATGAATCGCACTTTTAATTAATTTGACATAGTGGGCTACATCCTGGACCAGCCACTGCTAGTGGATTAGTGTCAATCAATCGCTAACTAGGTTGATTGGCTAAATTAGCTTCTCCTACCCCAAAATCATATGTGGTAAGTTAAGTAAATCATTCTATCTTAGGAGATATGCTTGTTAAATAAATAGACAAATAAATGAATTAAAAGATAGAAAAATATTTTTATATACTTATATATACATATTTACATAATTATGTATTATAGAAAAATGTAAGGGGGAAAATTTTCTCCATGTAAAAAATAAAAAATACAAGAGAAAAAAGTGCATAGCATTACAGTTATGGCTACGGTTCTAATCCGTAGTGATAGGCTAAGCTCTGAGCCGATCGAATGGGTCCCAACCCAGTCGACCCCAACTTGTTGGCTTCATTTTTAAGTAAGCCGGCCTATGGCTACGAATTTTCTGCTTCTATAGTTACGGATTATAGTTGTAGCCATAGGTACCACTAATCCGTAGCCATAGGTACCTTGGTCCAGGGACCCAATAAGTTGGGTCAGCTAGTTGGGGTCGACCGGGTGCACCCAGTCAACCCCATCTCCCTATTTTTGCCATTGCCGCAGCAGCTTGCCCGTTTTGTTTTTTAGTTTTTTTAAATTTTTTTTATATGTTGCTTTTATGGGTCCCATCATGAGGTCTGTGTTATATCCAAACCGTCCATCTATTTGACAAGCTCATATTAAGGCTTGAGACGAAAAATAAGATAGATCTAACTATCAAGTGGACCACACTGTAAAAGGCAGTGGGGAATTGAACGTTTACCATTGAAACTCTTTTAGGGGTTACTGAAGTTTTGGATCATTATGAAATTTGTTTTTCCTCTTCATCTAGGTCTTTGTGATCCTATGAATGAACTTAGATGGGGAAGATTTCTCACAAACATCACAGTGGGCCCCAACTTAGACGGGAGGATTTCTAATGGTTAACGCTCATTCAATATTGTTTACTGTAATGTGGTACACTTGAGATTTGGATATACCTCATTTTTGGTCTCATATCATAAAATGATATGGAAAAATATATGGATGTCATGGATGAAAAGCATACATCATGGTGGAGCCCACAGACCACCGACCTTTCGCCATTAGCTAGTGGCGGGGGAGTACCGAAACCATTTACGTCAAAAGGAGGGGTATTTTCGTCCTGAAATTCCCACTCCGTACGAGGAGGTCGAATTACGTATTCAAAGTTTGTATTGTTTCAAAAAAACTGCTGGATAAAAGGTGGGGTCCACAGTCGTAAATTTCTCTTCCATCATATGCGGATTGGCTACTTACAAGTTGAGTAGGGAGACTGCTGTTGAAGTGACATCACCAAGTTATATGGGCTCCACGATGTTCTATGTTTTGTATCCACGCCATCCATCCACTTAGAGAGATCATTTTAGTGTAATATCCAAAAACTGAGTCACATCTAAAGCTCCAATGAAGCCCGCCACATAAAATAATGGGAAGAGTGACACCACCATTAAAAACTTATAATGGCCACTAAAGTTTTCGATGAAGCTGATATTTGTGTTTTTCATTCTTTAACGTCTTTGTTAACTTTTGGGCATTTTGGATTTCGAAAAAACATCTTGGTGAGCCTTAGCAAGGTTTCAAGGGTGGACATCAATTTTTGTAGTATTTGTTCTGGTAGAGTCCTAGAGCCTTGGATCTGCCTCGTTCTCTGGTTAATGCCGCAAAATAATATTTCTAAATGAACGGACGTTGTGGATACAATACATACAACACAGCGGGGACCACATAACTTGGTGTCGTCACTTTAACGAGTCTCCCTATTCAACTTGTCAGTATCTAATCCGCGTCCCATTCGAGTGCTACTGTGGCTTGATTGCTGACATGTCAAACAGGTGGTCCACGTGGGTTCCACATGGCGACTGCCGCTCCACAGCGGGAGCGGACTACGCGCGTCCTCGGCCTCACCAAGACGGTGCATCCCTTTACGTGGAGCCCTACATATGTATTATATATCCACGCCGTTCATCCAATTTTACCGACCATTTTACGGTATCAAATGAAGCAATTCAAATCTCAGATGAACCATACTATAGAAATCCGTGGTGAATGATCATTAAAAACTTCTTGTGGGCGAAAAAGTTATATATCAAGCTGATATTTGTTTTTTTACCTTCATCTACGTTCATGCAACTTTATCAACGGCCTGGGTAAAAAATAAAAATAAAAGAAATGTTACAATCGCCCTAGGAAGTTTTAAATGGCATAGCATTCAATCACCATAGTTTCCTAATTATGGTCCACGTGAGATTTTTATCTGCGTAATTTTCATCATCATGTCCTAAAGTGGACGGACTGGATATAGAATAAATATATCAAGGTGGGACCACGGCAAGGACCGCACCGTCTTTGGGGAATCTATAGCGAGAGCCGACCAGCCGACCGAATATCCGGCCACGCTTTTTTCCTTTGCCTCGTAAGAAAAACGGTTAAAGTTACGCAAATACCCCTACTCATGTGAAAAAATACGCCAACTGCTACACGCGCCGAAAGAGGAAATCGTATGATGACACGCGTATCAAGAGGTTTTAATTCTGAGAGTGGGGTCCATGGTTAGGTGATCCAGACGACTCCAATGTCGTGTCCCACCATAGATGGACTTTTTGTCTCATATCAGCCTTAATCTTCTTTTACGTAGCCTACACAGAGAGAGTTAATAAGAGAAATTCAGCAACGGTCCACATTCAAATGAAAAAGTTCCCAATATTGGTCGCTTGAATCATCCAATCTGGTATAAAAAAAAAAAGGGTCCCTGCACCACCAGTGGTGGTTCCCAACAAACCAACGGTCTGAATAACAGAGTAATCTCCACCGATGGTTGGCGTTGAAAACCCTTCTATATCGTGCAAAGATGTAGGCTGCGTGTAGATAATCCATCCGTCAGAAGGACGCAGATTGGGTACTTACCCCGCCCGTCCCGAGCACGGCACGTTCAGGGCTTCTGAGTGTCCACTGTGATGTATATCTTTTATCCAAACCGTCCATCCATTTTTCCATAGAAATTTATATACAAAATCAAAAAAATAGGCAGATCCATTTCTCAAGTGGACCACACAATACGGATTAAAATTTTACTGTTGAAAACTTACCTGCAAAATGGACGGTAGAGAATGCTTACAGTGTGATCATCAATTTGAAGTGTCTATCTAGTGAGTATCCACCGTTGATCCGTCACGGTACTCAAGGACCACTTCATCAGACGATCCTGACAGAGCAAACCGCGTCAGCTTGGCATATCTGCGTTGGATCCGAACCGTTGAGTGGGGTGCGCCAGACTGAAAACCTGCTCCCTCAGATCCCAGAAGTCAAAGGATTCCAGTCATGCAGACAGACCAGTCCTCCGATCAAATGTAGCTGTTTGGAAATGGAAAGCGAACGTACAACGAGGCACTGTAGTAAATGCCGTGTTTGGTTTGCACAGCATTTTCTGTGGTGGGCCACACCAATTATATTTATATGACATCCAGTCCGTTCATCTGCAATGCCTCATAAGTATGAAATAATTCCCTAAAAATTACAGTATTGTAAAAGCCCACACACCGTGAAGAAACATTTTTATAAGATTGTGCCATTTTAGCCAGTTGAGAGAAAAGTCTTTTCATCCTGTCAAACAGAAAGCGGAGCCCACAGAGATGTCCATGACAAATCCACTCCGTCCATCTGTTTTTATAGATCAAAATAGAACAGAAATCTAAAAATCAGGCAGATCAAAAATTCAGGTGGACCATATGAAACGAAACAGTGGAAACAGAAGCATCCACCGTTGAAACCTTCCTGGAGCTCACTATGACGTTTATATGCAATCCAAACCGTTCACAAGGTTATTAACTAGGCAAAAACACATCCTTATACAAAACTTCTGTCACGCTGGGCATTCAATTCCTGCTGTTTCTCAAGGTATGGCCCACATGAGCTTTGGATCTGCCTGATTTTGAGACTGTTGTCCTACTGTTGTCTTGCAAAACAGATGGACGGAGTGGATTTGTCACAGACATCACTGTAGTGGCCCCACAAAGTCCGCACGTGAATATCTCTCAAACGAGGCAACTTGTTCCTGGCCCCACCTAATGCAGCAGCAGGTGCCGCACGTGTGCACGTGAGGTTGATCAGATGGTTGTGTGCATTGGGCCATGAAAAAAAAAAGAAGAAGGGTGGAGCGCACGGACGGTTCAGAGGGCCAGATCAGTTTAGGAAAGGGGGACTGTCCACGTGTCCAGATACAAGTAGTTGCATTGTACCCGAAGTAGCGTTGGATCTGTTCACATTTTCTTTTCTTAAAAGAAGTCTCAGTGTCACGACTATCACCAGCTTGGAAATCTCTCTCTCTCTCTCTGTTGTTTAGATAGAAGGTCTTTTCTTAAGGGATGATACAAGGACTTTCTTCTATGAGATTTCAAGGTTTTGTTTCTTTACTTCTCTTTATTACGATTTCTTTTTTTGGGCAGTGTCATTTGTTCTATTTCTCTGCTTATTTCTGAGCTTTCTGATTTTATTTTTTTATGAAGATTTCAAGTGGTTTTTTGCTTTTCTTTTGATGGGTTTTTGTAGTTTCTTGATGGGGTTTATGGGTTTTTATTTTATTTTATTGGTGGATCGCTAATTTCCTTGCGTTGAATTTTAAATATTTGGTTTTTTTTTTTCACTCCTAAGTACTGAATTTCATATTTTTATTTTTATTTTCATATATTAAATTGTTTTTTTTTTTCCCTCTTCTTGTTCTTGTTTGTGTTTCAGAGTTCAATATTTTCTTAAAGAAAAAATCAAAATTTTTGTTGCTTTTCTGATTCTAGAGTTTTAATTTGGTTGGGTTTTCACTTTTCAGCAATTGAAGGTTACATTAGTGTGTTTTTTTTTTCTTTTTTTCATTTTGAACTTTTCTTCATTTTTTTATTTTTTTTCGAATTAATGGGTTTAGGGTTCTTGATTCTAGTCTGCATTGAAGAATTTGGCAGAATTCATTTTATCTTTCTGCAGTATGAAGAGTTTTGGTTTTGGTTATCTTGTTCAAATCCTCGAAAGGACTTTAGATTTTGAAAAAGAAAAAGCAGAGGATTTTAGAATTTAATTTATGGGTTTTGAAGATTTTTGGAGAAGTTTCTTTCTACTCCTTTTTGTCAGGATTTGGAATTTTCTTATGTAAACTCCGTATGCATTATTTTAGGAAATTACGATCCCGTTTCGGATGTGGATTATGTTGCAAGATAGTGAATTGTTCGAAGAAGGGTGGATTGCAATCGCATTCATTTTTATTTTCAACGTGAAAATCAAAAGTTGTTGCAATGATATGCAGAGAATGAACAGTTTAGTTAGAATAGTATTCCGATAATTCACTTTCACTTTGCTGCAACCTAATTATTACAATCTAAGTTGATTGTACATCCAAACACAGCATGATGCCAATTGAATTGGGTTTCAGTAATTTAGTGCAATGCAGTTGAAATTATTGGAGTGGGGCTAGCTTCTTTCGGGAAATAATGGTGATGATGATGGCAGTGGGGCAGTGGGGCTAGCCTTATTTCATTTATGGAGAAGGGACTAGCCTCTGAATTGAGATTATGATAATTTCAGCTCCAACTTGGAATATGTGAAATTACCAGTAGAGGTTTGGCCATCATTATGATTATATTAGGGGCCATGTCCACTATGGTAACTTCTTCTGTTCTGATTTGAATGATTGAAATTTAGTTTAATTGACCATCCAAGCGCATCCGTCTGAATTTTATATATCAGCCCTTTTTTATGTTTTTGTTGGCATTTCTGTGAATTTTTATAAGATTTTTTGGCGTGTTTGGCCAGACCGATATCCCGGTATTAGGAGGGATGGGATAGACCATATCCCAGGATGTGCATGACGCGACAAACAGACCCGGCAAACTTGTCCCGGGATGTAAGCAATCCCATGGATCTTAAAACAATCCACTGACATCATCATCATTACCTTAAAATGGATTCCATCCCTTGGTTAGATGGATTGGAAGCTAAAATCCCGGGATATGCGGGGCGTCCCAAACAGACCCAGTGGACCTGTCCCGGGATATAGCAATCCCATGGATCATAAAACAATCCACTGACACCGCCATCATTACCTTAAATTTCATCCCATCCCGCCTAATCCCATGGGATTTGCCTGGCCAAACACGCCCTTAATGGTCTTATGGATCTGTGGTATTGCTTGGTTTCCACATTTATGTAGTTTTTTGAGTTTAAATTGGTGATTTTTTATTTTTTTTTCAGGTGTTTTAATTTGTTAAAAGGTTAAAGAGATTTTGGGAACCAAAGGTCAAATAAAAATGCGTGCACCATCAATCCTCACTCAATGCTTGCCGGGTCTTGCACCCCACGACAAAGCAAATCAAAGCATTTCCAACCTTTCCGAAAGGGATTTGCATCTCCCATCACCGGCTGTTGAGGTTCTCCCTTCAAAGGTAGGTTCCTCTTGCCTGGATCATGATTTCATTTTGATTTGCATTGTTATGCTTCAAATTAGGATTGGTTTGTGTAGCATCTAAATTATGATTTTGAGGCTGTGTCCTTGTTTGGGAGAAGAATTCATAGTCATTGATTTTGTTAATAAGCTTTGAAAGATGGGTTTGAGCAATCTTCTTTCCATTTTCTAAAAGTACTCAATAAGAGATCAGGGACAGATCCATTACACTGCAACCATGGATCGTAATCAAAGATCCGCATCATCAAATTGTGTTGGAATCAACATATCTCCACCCCAAATCACAACCATAGAAACAGCTTCTATTGCGATTTGGGAGCTTTGTTTCTAATTAACTTTACTCCCATATTTTCCCTTAAATAACCATTATTTACTTGATTTTGTCTCCTTCATCTTGGCAAATAAACTGATGTTTGATCGTCCTTGGAACAGACTGCTCACCCATACAAGTACGCTGGTGAAAATGTCGACTTGCATGGTCTCAACATTTTCAAGGTATCTCATATCTCAGCCTATCTGTTGCCCTATTGTATGTATCTTTACAATCATCATCACCATCACCATCATCATCTAAGTTTTATACCAATTAATTGGGGTTTGCTACATAAATCATGTTTTGCCATTCCACTCTATCAAAGGCCAGACCTTTTGTCAGACCATAGTTCCTCAAATATTTTCTTACTACCTTCATCCATGTTTGTACCAACTCACTCCTCCTAACCAACATGGTTCTTGGTCTCTGTTGCACATATGACCAAACCATCTAATTCTACTTTCCCTCATCTTATTACCTATTGGTATTACTCCTAAGTTCCCTCGAATGCATTCATTTCTAATTATGTCCTTCATTGTCTTGCCACGAATCCATCTCAACATCCTCATTTCAGCTACGCTAAACCTATGTACACGTTCTTCTTTAACTGCCCAACATCTTGTCCCATATAGCATGGCTGGTCTTACTCTACCATTGAGATGAAATTCATTAACAAGGAACAAAGGCCTAACTTCCATATAGCCATAAACACAAATCAAACATGGCCGAACATGAAAATCCATCAGCATTTTGTGTTTACTCGAGTCAAGGCTACATGGAAATCCATAAAAGGTCGCTTCAACTTGGATGCCGGTCTTTTGATTTCCAAGTTCTTCTTGAATGGACCAACTAAAAACTTGCCTGTTTCATAGAAGATTAGTTGAGTTGTCATCAGCTCTGTCAAAAAAAAAATCCCCCAAATTTGGAGCATGGGCTTGGGACTCAATGCCATGTCAAAGGTGGTTGGCTTGGAATCTTGATTTATGTCACCTGAGATTGAGCATCGTTGTTGATAAAATGTCACCTTCGGAATGCTAAGGGACGGTATTTGACCTTATATGTGTAGATTGCCTGCTCAAGCGATTGCATGTTGATGCTGCGGTTTATGTTTAGAACTGCTTCATCGTTTCAGTTTGGAAATGAGTTAGTCTCCTATCCATGTGACAGGGACGAGTCAGTGTTGCAGATATCATTGGCTTTACCAGTTCGGAAATGGTATCTTCAAAATCTGAAGGTAACCTCCATGACTTCTGCTGGCCTTTCTTATGCCACATTCAGTTGTTATGACACGGTTTTGCAGACATTAACTGCAGAAATTTATCCTATGCTGCAGGGTCTCTGAAATCTTGGGAGAGTTCTATTGACCTTGTTAATGTCCTCAAACTTGAAATCCGTGATGGGCAGTTGAGCTTTAGAGGGAAACGTATTCTGGAGGTATTTCAGTTCAAGGAAACTTGCATTATGTATGCATGTCATTATTCTTCTCTAAGATCTATTGGTCCGACCTTGTATTTTGTTTGATGACCTGATAGGCAATGTTTTCTCATGATTACTTGTCAAAAAGGGTTCAATTACTTGTAATTGAATATCACACGTACATACCTGTCTCATGGATTTATTTTTCATTGTCTGTGTGAAAGTGTTGAAATTTGGAGCTGTTGATTCTTTTGACTTATTGGGAATATTCATCTTTCTGTAACTGAGAGCAATGGACACATTATCAGACTGATCATAAACAATATACCTTATTTGGACGTCCTTTTTTTCTTCTTTTTGAAGAGCAACCAAAATTTTATTAGAAAACTAAAGGGAAGAAAAGACAAAAAAAAAGATGATGAGGAATCATCTATAATCACAACAAAGTAGAATAATCTCCCCAACTTTCCTAGAAGACAGGACAGCTGACAGCCAGCAAGGGCATCAGAGACCCTGGCCCACTCAACCACTGGCCACTTCGCCTTAAGAGTCTCTGTGGATTATACATTCCTGCCAAACTGTCTAAATCACAGCTAGCAAGACAAGCCACCATAAAATTCTCCTTTTCCTCCCCTTTATACAAAGTGCCACATGTTAAAGAGATCCCCAATCTTTCTAGGCATCCCAAGAAACTTTTAGCAGAATGAGGAAATTCTACCAAATCTTCTGTGCAAATGAACAGTGCAAAAACAATAGTCCACCGTTTCTGCATGCGGATAGAGAATGCACACACTAGGAATGACCATCTTCTGTTCCTTAGATGATCTATCATGAACACTTTGTTCTTGCTGACTATCCTGTCCAAACATGACAACTTTGTTTGGATGCCGAGCTTTCACCTGCGGAAATAGGCTCTGTCAGATAATTTCCATAGTAGTCTGGTGCCAAGTTTGAGATTCATACACATCCTGGTCATGTATTCTGCAACAAAGAAAAGTAGAACCTGTCATATTTCTGTTGCCTTTTTTATCAACTGCTGAGTTGGAAAATGGAGGGAAGGAGATTTCATTTTGATTTTGATTTTTTTTTTCCCGTTAAATGATACCATAATCTGTTTACAGCTGACTCTTGGGTTTGCTGAATCGAGTTACAGCAGGTCGCTGGTTTTATTTTTCCCTCTCACAGTTGAAAAATTATGAAATTATGGCTGCAGCATTGGTAGCCAAAGAACTGGTACATCACTGGGAGCCTCTCTCGAGTAGGGTATGCCTTGAATGGCATCCAGGAAGTCTAAAATTTAAATATTTTGCATACTTTGTAATGGGGAGGGTGTTACGCTGCTACTAGTAGAAATGTTTTTGAATGTGAATGAAGCATAGGGCTTTAATGAAATGAAGCTAATAACTGTTTCTATCTCCTGTTTCCCATCCACCGCTTTGATGGATTTTGTTTCTTTCTTACCCTTTTCCAGACCTTGAATGAATTTCGTTGCTGATAAATAAATAAAAGAAAAAAGTTTAAATGGTAGTTCTCTTCTCCTCTCTAACGCTCATCTCTCTTTGGTGATTGCTACAGCTTGGTTGCAACTATGGACTTCCTGGGATTTTCGCTTGCCTCAAGGTATATTTCATTGAGTGGATTGAGCTTGCAATAATCTTCTCAGCAGCTGCTTTCTTCTTCTTCATCTTTTTTCAGCCTAAAGAAAAGGAACAAACAAGAACAAAAGTAGTAGCATTTTAAGTCATCCAAAAAATAGAAGCAACGTTAGGTCGGTTTATGGGGTCCTGAGTCTCAGAGTTTGGTGATGTTTTCAATTTAATACATGTGAAGCCCATGATTTGATAATCCATTCATTGATCTGATTGGCTGCCCTGAGGTTTGAAAATCACAAGCCTTATAGAAGCACCTTTGGGTTGGTTTATGGGGTCCTGAGTCTCAAAGTTTGGGGATGCTTTCAATTTAATACATGTGAAGCCTATGATCTGATAATCCAGTCATTGATCTGATTGGCTTCCCTGAGGTTTGAAAATCACAAGCCTTCAACTGTTGCTTGCAAATGACGGTTATGAAAGAAAATGGAGTAAACATTTAATGGAAGGCCAGCCAAAGATTGGAGGGTTACGATATTCCAATCGAAGAGGCTTTTGGGACATTTCCCCCATCCCTGGTGATTCACATTCGATTAATTGAATGGGTTGCCAATTGAGAGTGTCAGAAAATTGTGCGTTCACCTAAGCCCAAACCCTTTAAATTCTTTAATTTTTGGTGCATAGCTCCGCCCTTGGTTCCATCTAATTCTGAATTCTCGGTCCCAACCAACTGCAGGGTGCCTCTACGGTGCATTTTCAGGATCTGAATGCTGAAACAGTGAGGTGCACCACCATACCCAATGTCCTCGCCAACCTTGAGCAGGCTCGGGACAAGCAAATCCGGCAACCCGAGAGCCCTCTGACACCGTCGAGGCAGGCGTTGGCCCCTGATGTCCATTTCTATGCTGGAGACTGGGAGGAGCTACACAGAGTCTTGTCAGTCGTCCGCACGGATGGGTTCGAGGTGACACCTGGGATGAGCCTGAGCTTCTCCGAGGAGGATTTCAATGACGGATGTAGTAGCCAGGACGGCAGTGCCATTGGTCATGACTCATTCTCGAGGCGGTCAAGGAAGCTTTCTGGGAGCCGTGCTTGGGAGAGGGCAAGCGAAACGGACCCAGGTGATGGAGGCTATGATGTGATTTTGATGACAGAGATCCCGTACTCGGGCACTTCTTTGAGGAAGCTATATGCGCTCATAAAAAAGGTTAGTTTGATTGGGTTTCTTGGCTCTTCATTTTCTGCAAACTTACTTTCACGCATGAATTCTTCAGAAGAAATGGCAGAACTAGCACCAGCTAGACTTCTGCGAAACTCTGTGGGGATAACATGCAACTCTTGATAAATTTAAGATTCAGTACTTTTTCTTTTTGAACCTCCCCATTTTTTGTGATCCAAAAAAAAGAGAAGAAGGTTCTGCTAAAGCCCACATGCCACCTCCAACGGAGTTCCAAGTGTGCATCTGTTGTGGCCCACCATGTTCATGGGTTGGCCCAAATCATGCTAGTTCACCCATCCTGTATGCGTGTTGCATGTTGGCCACTGGTAGCTTCGTGTCTATCATACATGGTTTTCATACTTGTTGCCCAGAGTCGTCTATCAACAAAGTATTGGGCCAGATCATTTATATGGTGGGGACTCACATGATGCATGGCTCGGATATCTGAGAAATGTGCAACGTTGTCTTATGTCTCTGCATGCAGAGGACCAAGAGAGGTACAAGTGTGCTTTAGCAAAGTTCTGAAAAGAAACATGTACTCAATGGTTTTTCACAGTAGTTTTTCTGTGAAAATGTCATAAAATTGCCTTGTCAGCAATATTCATAACCAGCTTGCATTTCCTCTGCGACAATCAGTGCTTGCGGCCACCTTATGGGGTTCTCTACTTGGCCGCGAAGAAGAACCTCGTCGGTTTCAGTGGTGGGGCGCGGCAGCTGAGAGGCCTGGTAGATGACGACGGGGTTTTCGGTGTGCATGTGGTCACAGAAATGGCCGACAGGGAGATTTGGAAGTTCTTTCTTAAGCGAGAGTGATCAAATCAGAACAGAAGTCGAGAGTGATCAAATCAGAACAGAAGTCACGGTGCCCTCTGTAACTCCCACATGTATAATACTTAGCGTCTTGTCAATTTTTTATTATGATAATAATGTTGGAATTGGCAGATGCAAGCCGCCCGCCTGTAAAATTCTTCTTTCTTTGCAAATTCTGGATCTAACTTATATGCTATTTTTAAGAGTTCTATAACAAATTCGTTAATGGAATTTGCAATCTAATCATTTACAGCTGCTTGTATGTTGAGTCTCTTCTATGAGGGCGGCCTCTCTTTCTATCCTTTTTTTAAAAATTTAATTTATAGCTGAGATTGAAACAAATGCATGGACGCGTCCACAATGCAGACAATTTGAACCATTTTGAAACGACTGGTGGGAATCTAGCAAGCATTTCAGAGTGAGATTTCTCAAATTTCCATTTCAGAATGTTTTGAGATTCCCACCCTACCATCACTAATATATTGGCAAATGTGTAGACAAGACTCTCATTAGGCACTGGGCATGCACACTTGGGGAAATAAGAAACCACGGATACAGTACACATCCTTTGGCCCATTTGTTCAAGGACTGTAGTCCCAACTTGGAGATCATGTGTTAAATCTCAGATTCTGATTTTGAGTCTAGATCCTACTGTTGAAAGCTGTACCTCCTTTAGATGATTTAGAAGCCCTCTATTTGATGATCTGGACTCTCCTGGACCTAATGGATGGTTTTGAATAGGTAATTTGCATGCTACAATGCGCACGAGATCATTACTCATTTATAACTTGCATTATCGCCCGGCTAGAGGGCGTTTAATGGTCTTCAATCTGACTATTTAGTAGTCACATCTATTTTCTATTTTTCTTCCCTGCAAGGCTGGTCCCCTTCATAAGATTGGATCCGCCTAGCCAGCAGTCGGCCTCAGACCTTCAAAACACACTAGGAATCCTCCAATTTGTGGTTAGGATCACCTGGCCACTGTATGGTTTTTTCGTGCATCACAACTACGGATTCTAGCCGCTGATAACCACAACCAGGTATTCTAGCTCTTGTTTTTTTTTTCTCTTTTTTTTAATCAACGTATGGAAACCGTTTATTTGAATAGAGGCCCGATTGGAAATGTGGCACGGATCCAATACATATTGGACACCATTTGCTAAATGTTTCGAACTGTACAATTTGTCCAGTCCAACCAATGGATAGGCCATTCGATGAATGGGTCATTTGCTCAAAAATCAACAAGAACTACATAATCTCTTTTCACCACAATTGCTTTTATCGTTTCCCAACCAATCCAAAAACAGACCTCGGGTAGTTGGGACCTCCTAAGTTTGATATATGGATCATCCAAGAGGTGACCCACCGATTGAATGGCCTAAATTCATAGCCATTCCTGCCACCGGCCGGTGCAGGGTTGGAGGCCCACTTGCACATCAGCTGATTCTCATTCTTTCAGGTGGACTCAAAACATAAATCATCAATCACTAGCATTACAAAGATAATCTCATTACTTGAGGCGACCTGTAACAGCTGAATTTCCAAAAGATAAAGATCATGTGTAATTTCACATACCACTTGTGTTTTCTGCCAACACCTCATGTAGGCATCCGAGCTGTGCAAAAGTGAGCTGACACCATAAAGATCACTTATACATGAAAATCAGTGTGGTCAGCCCATCGGATAGGCCACATCACCAAAATCAATAGACAGCTGATTTTCCCAACTCTAACATCCACGTAATGAGTGGATCTGCTCAATTTTCGTGACAGGTGATCTTCACCGTGGGACCCACCTTTTGCGCATCTGGGACTTCCCACACAAGAAGCATCAGCAGGAAAGATGGCCATATATGAAAATTCATAGCATGCGATCATTTCTCTTCAAATCGAAGCATGATTATAAATTCAGCAAGAATAAGAGAATGCATGTAATATGGCTAACCACTCAATGCCATTGTAATAGCTTGAGAAGCAATCAAAATTCATACTACAAAGATCAAATCTCGACATTGATAAAGGAGCAGGAAAAAAGAATTTAACAGAAGGCGTAAAAAAAAATTTAATAGAATTAAGAAAAAAGAGGGGGAAAAATGGGGTATCAGAAATTCCCCTTGTCCTCAACAAACCTCAACAAAAACTTCAAAATTGTAGGCTTATAGCCTTCTTCTGCTTTACCTTTTAAATCAACAACCCCCATCAGTACACGCGTGTAGAGCCTCTCCAGCTGGGGTATATTGTAGCCTTCTGTGCCTTCTAGTAGACGCTGCTTCAGAGTCTCAACATGGCCAGAGATCTCTTGGTCTTCCATCAAAGCATCCTCCTGGAGCCTGTCCCGAGTGGAGAGACCAGAAGCGTTTTCAGAAACTTCCGGTTGCTCACCATTGGTTGGGGAATCTTCTGGCCTATTTGGTGGGCCATTCATATCGAGTTCTTGGGATGATGATGGCCGAGAAGCTGTGGGCTTTGTGGGTTCCTGTTCTGCAGGCCGTGACTTGTCTTCTACAGATGAACCAATGTTTGTGCCTGTAGAATTAAATATTACTGGATTCCTTCAACGAAAATAGGAATTAAGAACTGAAACCTGACTAATGTGCTTGCAGACACAGTGCATACCTTTCTATTGGCATCTCTCCCTCAAATCTATTTATGTTATACAATTTTCTTTCTAGTTGTAAACAACATTTTTACCTCAAAATTCCAGAAGGTTCTTTGAGGGATAAAATTACCATAATACCCTTTTTATTTTTTATTTTCAAAAGTGGTGAAGTCAAGAATTGTGGGGCCCACATGCTATGTGTGTGACATCCAATCCGTCCAACAAATGCAATCCACCATGATAATCCAATAAACCAAAAATCCGGACAACCCAATCATAAGGTGGGTCACGCCATAAAAAAAACAATGTACACCACCCAAAATATTCAAATTCATGTGCACCCGATGATTTGATTGGCCATATTGTTGGTTTGTTTGATCATCGCAATGGAGTGTATATGTTGGATGTCACAAGTATACCATGTGGGCCACACAATTCTCAACTTTACCACTTTTTTACAGGAAAAAACAATTGATGGCATCTTTCTAAAAAAAAAAAATTTGACATTTTGGTAGTCTCTCTCTTAAAAAAAAACTGCCCGATAATTTCGATCAAGGGAGGCGTTAATTGGTTAAGTGACAACTCCTGAGAAATTTTGTAGAAAAGTCCCTTGTATTAATAGTAAGGATGAAAAATTACACCATCCATGAAGATCAAATGAAATATCACACTATCCAAAGATACCATAGATATAATAAAGAAAAATTAAAAAAGAGTCCTGACTAATGGATAGAATGGATTGACACATCCCTCCTGCCAGATCTACTTCATAAGATATTTAAGTCTTGTCTTTCAGCCTCAAGAAATGCCATCGGTCCCCACTAGAGAGCAATGGATGATCTCGTCACTCTTTTAAATTCTGTGTTTCCTATGCCATTCCTTACATTCAGCATAATAGAGATAAAGTACTTTGCAAAAGATCCGCCCGACTCCTGAGAAGGATCTTCTGTCCACCCCTCAGATGAGATATTCCAAAAGCCCAAAGGAAAAAGGCCACACTACTTATCCAACCTTGCAATAAAAATGGCCCAGCCGCAGAGGGACACTCGCAACAAGGGACTTCCGCACAGGACAAGGGTGGAGGGACACTCACAACTCACCCCATAAATGGCTTCCCATGGGAGAATATATTAGGGAGGCATATTTGCTATCTCCAGGATTTGAACACTTGACCTTCCGCTTTGATGCCATGTAAAATAACCAATTGCTCTAAAAGCTCAAGCCATTAGAAGATGGCATATCAATGTATATCAAGGGACTTTAACTGTTTACCACCATCAAACACAAAGGAAAGTCTACAAGGGTCACAATGACTTCTAATCACCCAATTAATGACATTTGAAGAATTGCCTTATAAGATCCTTGTTAAGGTTCTAACTTCTAGATTTTGGGCAGTTCACGATGAGATTATTTCCAAAAATCAGGGAGCCTTTGTTGAAGGGCTGCAGATATTGCATAGTGCATTGGTGGCGCACAAATGTTTAGATTCAAGAGAATGAGAGGGCTAAAAAATTGTGTAAGCTGCATATCAAGAAGGCTTATGATCATGTTGAATGGAAGTTTTTGGAGTACATGCTAATCCCCATTTGGTGTGGTAGTAAATGGAGGGGTTGGATTATGGAATGCATCAGTTCAGCCAGATTCTGTGTTGATAAACAGGTCTCCTAAGGGCTTCTTTAAAAGTTCAAGGGGTTTGAGGCAAGGGAATCCACTTTCTCCGCTTTGGTTTGTGGTAGTAGCGGACACATTAGGGAGGATGTTGGAGCGGAGTCAAGATGTAAGGCTATATCACGGTTTCAAGGTTAGCAGGACATGTCAGCCGATCTCCCACCTCCATTATGCAGATGATATGAACCTATTTTGTGATGACAATGCAGACATAGTGGAGAGATTGTGTTTGGTGATCTGTTGTTTTGAAGCTGTTTCAGGTTTAAAAGATAATACTGCTAAGAGCATCATGTTGGGAATCTGTTTGCTGCATGAGAAGGGAGGTTGGTTTACTGGCGGGGATTTTTGGATGAGGGGTGGGTTCCTTCCCATCAACATATCCTGGCCTCCCTCTGTGGGAAAACTGGAGAAGCACCTTTGGGATGTGGTAGTGGAGAGATTTGAAAGTAAAGGCCTGTTTGTTAAATCTGAAGTTGGAAGTCTGAATCTGAAATATGAATCTGAAGTCGAAAACCTAGTATTGGATTGAGAAATACCCATTTGTTAACTAACGTCTGAAATGTTTGGAATATGTTAATTTGACACATTTGCCCTTATGAAATAACCACGATTGAATACCTACCATTAAAATCATCATGGATTCAATCAAAATGTTTATTACCAACATGTTTATAAGGTAAAAACACCTAGATGAAGAGACCACACAAATATCATCTTAATCCAAAGCTTTTGTAGGTCGCAAGACATTTTTTGTAACAACCCACTTTTTGTGGGAAATAGTTCCACCGTCCGCTTCCGTGTGGCCCACCTAAGTTTTGGATCGGCCTCATTTTTTTTTGCCTTATATCTTCTCTTGGCCTGGCCAAGATGATGGATAGAGTAGATTTATATCGGACCCACCGCATCTTTAGAAAAAATAATAAATAAAAAATAAAGTAAAAAAATAAAAACTAATCTTCCGCACGACTAAACTACTTTCTTCACTTTTCTTCCTTTTTGTACAGTAATGGCCGCCGAACCCTCCCACGAAACAAAACTTTCCATGTCCCCCACTCTTCCGCCTCCCTTCCCACATCTATTAAAAAGGAAGGAAAGGTATAAACAAAGTTTTAATCGTATCAAAAAAAAAAAAAAAGAGAAAGAAACGGAGGAATCAATCAAATCCAAATTTGAGAGAGGGAGAGAGAGATCTGTAGATCAAAAGAGAAAGATTAGAACGAGGCCAGATCATCGGAATTTTAAGGTAGGTGATCTTATCTTGAGATTTAGCATTTTCAGTTAATTATTATGCTAATTGTCAGTTGATTATTTATTTATGAATTTCTATTTTTATATATTTCTGATATTTATGTTGAAATAATTTATATATATATATATATATATGTAATTTATTTTAACATTAAATATTAGAAATTTTATTTATATATATATATATATATATATATAATAAAATAAAATAAATTTATAGAATAAAATAAACAATTTATTTGGGTTTATATTTTAATTTATAAACCCTAAATATAAAAATATTTGTGTTACCATATGCCACATTTGCAAATTTCAAAGTGTCTGTGTATCAATCATCATACTCTGGCAGAGTATTAAATAACTCCTCATGAGAAGCCAGAAGATGCACCATGAGGAATTACTATAATGGAGAAGATTTCAAGTCCATCAAGCTGGACCACAAATTAAGGTCCACCCAGCAATAGATTTATGACGTACTAAGTTCATACAAAATCCAACCCTTCCAATACGTTTAAAACCACATGAAGATCATTTTAATGAAAAATCATTCCTATATACTAGTCAGGATATCCACAAAAATAGAAAATAACTTATAACTGCTGATAAATAATATTATCCAGTTAATTAGTGAATGTAAGTGTTTTCTAGTAAGCGATCCTAATAGTATAATAAACCTATTGAATGGGTTAGATTTTTACACTTATATTAAAGGTTAGAAGTTATTTACTTGGTGGACCGTAATTTATTTTTTTTCCAACCAGTTGGACTGGACACTTTTTTTTATAATGGGATTCTGCTAGTGCGAGAAATGCGAGTATGACTACAATCTTACTCGTCTCCACATGCGGAATATAGCACACGTGTGTAAGTCTAGGAATCTACCATGCAATCCACACTTTCAACGTGTCCAGATGAAAATAATAATAATAATAATAATAATAATATAGTTGTATCAACAAGTAGGGCAATTGTGTCCCTTGAGTGAGAGACCCTAAAGCCAGCAAGTAGGGCAATTGTGTCCCTTGGGTGAAAGACCCTAGAACCCACAGGATCCTTTGGAGTCTCCTTTGTGTACAGCGTATGAGTACAATTGTGTGCGCGGACATACGTCAGATGTACAACTGGAGCAGTAGTCTGACCAGCTAACGTATAAATGGGTCCATCACCATGAGGTACCAGTGTGTGGGCATTAATGCAACGTGACCATCCGCTTGGGTACGGTGTTGTAAGAAATTATATAATTATTATGAGAATTCATAGAAATATTACATGCATCGCATTTTCACAATTCTGTTGTTAAATTTCATTATCTGTGTTTATTTTCTTTCATTATTATAAAATTGATATTATCTGAACATGTTAAATTTTGAGTAAGAGATGACCCTATTGGGCTGTTATGCTCATCCTACTAAACAAATGCACAGGTGCAAAGCTGGAATACTATGAGCAGGCGGGCCTCTACTATTAGTTTTATTTGTAAGAAAATTTGGTTTAGTTTTAATTTAATTCAGTTTTTTTTTTTTTTTTTTTTTTTTGTTATTTAGGTATAGTTTATGTTCATATTTCCATGTAGGAAGGGAAAGCTATCAAAAGAGTTGAATTTAATAAATATTTCAGTTGTATCTTCTTTTAGATGACGTTGATTATTATTGAGCTTGATTGAATCAACTGGACTGTAATAAATGAGAATATATTATAACTCACACCCTAGGATTCGGGTCCCGAATACCTTATTCGGGTACCTAAATTTTGGGGCGTGACATTTTGGTATCAGAGCTAGGTTTGATTAAAACTGTGGACCTAGGGTTGTCTTTAAATTTTGTGACCCAAACATAAATCCTTTACTTTATGACAGGAAAAATAGAAAAATAAATTTGGGGACCATTGCATTATGTTAACATCATCTTATTTAGACTTGATATTGAACTAATAAACCAAATCTGGACCCTAAGGAATTTTTAAGAATTTTTAGTATACTACATGAAATTGGACAACAATAGTAAGCAGAAAATACTTAACTTACAAAAGTCATAACTAATTAATTAAAACTCCTTTTAAGTTGATTCAAAGTCCTAGCCGTAGATAAACAAGTGTAATTTCAGTAAAAAATAATTCAAAAATATAAATCTAAGTTTATCCTTTACCAATATTAAGTTATGCGTATACTAGTCAGAAATCGTTTGTTTCTGGACAAACCTAATTATCTGAATTTTGAATTTTCTGTAGACTTTGTATTAGGCTGAAATTTTATAGAATTATAATAGATTCATATATGTATCCTCATAAAAAATTTTACATTAATCCGACACTTGTAAGTATCAAAAACATTAGTGGGAATAGTATCCTAAGAATCTGAATTTTCTGCACTACAACCTTAATACATGTCATTGCCTAAAATTCTCTTAATCTTCATATGTTAGTCTTTTACATCATCAAATCTATCTTGGAATCCAATAAATTTTATTTTTTTTTATGCTCCTAGAGGTGTTAAATATTATGCACTGCATTAATGATTCTTAAAATTCAATTTAGTTACTACAACCTACCTTAGTTGTTACATACTAAGATTACATGTTTAATTAATCGTAGATTATGGCAGACCAAAATATTGATGTCAGAGTTACATCAAGAGCTCCTGGTCCCGATACCACTGAAAACGGGTCACTTATGGGTGGAATTCTTAGGGCCAAAGATGATCTTACGACTCTTGTGGGCTATCAGATAAGACAAACTCAAGTGCAAGGTCAAACCCAAACTGTTCACGTAGCTAACGAAGAGATAGGAACTTTATTGGAAAGGTTCAAAAGACAGAAGCCGCCTGTATTTAAGGGTAGGCCTGACCTATCCGAGGCCGAGGTGTGGAAGAAACAGATTGATAAGATATTCACGGTTATGAAATGCGATGAATACCAAAAAGCGGAATTAGCTACTTACATGCTAGAAAGGGAGGCGGATCATTGATGGGACTCGGTCGTTAGGATGAACCCGAGAGTTGAAGTCTGGACCTGGGCTCAGTTTTGTGAGAAGTTTGACGATAAATACTTTCCTTTGTATGTGAAAAATCAAAAGGCAGGAGAATTCATAAAATTGGAGCAGGGTGATATAACAGTGCGCCAGTATGATGCTAAGTTCACTGAGCTATCACGATTTGCAAATTTTCTGGTGTCCAATGAAACCCGTAAGCCACAAAAATTTGAGAAAGGTCTGAGAGCCTCTATTCGTAGCCGATTAGCCCCTTTCGTACAAAAGACCTATACCGAAGTGTTGGAGCGTGCCTTAGCAGTGGAGAAAGACATCAATGAATATTGGAAAAATCGTGATCAAAGGAAGGACGCAAAGAGTGGTGCTAGAACTGCTACACATATATCTGCAGCCCAGCAAGATGCAACTAAGAGAGAGAACAACATCGACATCGATGGCCAGACCGACGACAGCACATCATGCACCACAATTTTCGAGATATTGCTATAATTGTGGACTCGAGGGCCACACTTCTCGTTTTTGTTCCAGACCACAGCGCACTCAATATCTACAAAGGTCAGAACCTTTGCATCAGTCTTTCAGGCCTCCCCAACAACATGTACCGACGTCTATGTCACAGCGACCTCCACTACATCCTTCCACCTCACAGTCATCCCCGAGACCACCTCAGCCATATCCACAAAGGTCGCTACAGTCGTACCCGACACTACCACAGCAAGGACCTTCATCGGTATATCAAAGACCACCACAGCAGCCGCCGCCATAGGTTAGACCTCAGCAGTACAAGCAGTCGAGGCAGGGAGTTCAGGCATCACGACCACAAGCTCAAGGCCGAGTCTACGCCCTAGTACAGTCAGGAGACAACACAGTGCAGCCGTACGAGAACTTGGCGCAACAATACGATGACTCAATTCAAAGTTATGATGTTCTAGCACAGTCTGGGGATGGAGCGACCCAGACTTATGATAATGTCGCACCCTTATATGAGGATTCAGCACCGCCAACAGATGACATTATTCAGCCTGACATTGAGGCTAGCAGCGATGTAGTCGAAGGTACCATCGTCATTTATTCATCCTTAGCTACAACGTTATTTGACTTTGGAGCATCGCATTCATTTATTTCTTATTGCCTTTTATGCTCGCTTGGGTTATCTCCTACTCCCTTAGATAAGAAGTTAACGGTAGCAAACCGCCTTAGTAATTCAGTGGACCTAAGTCAGATTTGTAAATCTTGTTCGATCATGATTGACAACGTAAATTTACCAGCTAATCTTATAGTTATGCCGAAGCGAGAATACGATATTATACTGGGGATGGATTGGTTATCTTTATATCGGGCAAAAATCGATTGTTTTAGGAAGATAGTCATATTAAATATCGATGGGCAAGCACAGTTACAATTCCATGGGACGCGAAGGAAGGGAGCACCAGTTAGTTTATCAGCCATTTTGGAAGTTGAACCTCAAGGAGTAGAACAAATTTCGATTGTTAATGAATTTCCATAAGTATTTCAAGATATTCCCGGATTACCGCCAAAGAGATGTTGATTTCACAATCGATCTGGTACCTGGGACTGCACCAATCTCCAGAGCACCATACCGTATGGCTCCTGTTGAATTGAGAGAATTAAGGGAGCAACTTCAGCAGCTCCAAGATCAAGCCTTCATTAGGGCTAATATGTCGTCGTGGGCTGCACCAGTATTATTTGTAAGAAAGAATGATGGGTCTTTGAGGCTATGCATCGAATACCGTCAACTTAATAAGACGACTATCAAGAACAAGTACCTGTTGCCGAGGATAAATGATTTATTCGATCAGTTGAAGGGAGCTAAATATTTTTCAAAGACCTACGATCTGGATATCATCAGTTAAGGATTAGAGATGAAGATATACCCAAGACTGCCTTTAGGACTCGGTACGGCCATTATGAATTTCTAGTGATGCCCTTCGGACTAATGAACGCTCCAACAGTATTTATGGACCTCATGAACAGGGTCTTCAAACCGTATTTGGACCGATTCGTGATAGTGTTCATAGATGATATTCTAATTTACTCCAAGACTCAAGAGGATCATGCTGAACACCTTCGAATAGCTCTTCAAACTCTAAAGGACAATCAGTTGTATGCCAAAGCTTAAAAATGTGACTTTTGGAAGAATGAAGTAAAGTTTTTGGGGCACGTGGTATCGGAAAAAGGAGTGTCCGTAGATCCATCGAAAGTCGAAGCAATATTAAATTGAGAGCAGCCCACCAATGTGACAAAAGTACGCAGCTTTCTCAGATTAGCTGGTTATTATAGAAGGTTCATTGAGGGATTCTCTAAGTTAGCAAGGCCATTGACTAACTTGACCAAGAAAGGCACTTCTTTTAAATGGAATGAAAATTGCGAGCTGGCTTTCTCTGAATTAAAGAAGCAATTAACAGAAGCCCCGGTACTTTCTTTACCAGCAGAAGGGGAAAGATTTGTGGTATATACTGATGCATCTTATCAAGGGTTGGGATGTGTGCTGATGCAAAGTGGTAAAGCAATAGCATTTGTGTCAAGGCAGTTGAAACCTCATGAGCAGAATTATCTCACTCACGACTTAGAGCTTGCAGCTGTAGTGTTTGTCTTAAAAATTTGGAGGCATTATCTTTATGGTGAGCAGTTTGAACTGTACTCAGATCACAAGAGTTTAAAGTATCTATTTGATCAAAAAGACCTAAATATGCGGCAGAGGAGATGGATGTAATTCTTGAAGGATTATCATTTCGACATCTGTTATCATCCAGGTAAGGCGAATGTCGTAGCCGACGCGTTAAGCAGGAAGGCGCGAAAGCTGGTGGCAAGTTTAATGATTAAAGAATGGGAGATGCTTGATATAGTTAAGGATTTTAAAGTCAGACTACGTATCGATGAACCTCAGGCTTATATCAATAATTTAGTGGCGCAACCCACTCTGGTAAGTAATTTCTTAATTATCCATTTAGATTAACCATTTAATTCTTATATTAGGATATAGTTATTTAGGATTTTCTTTTTAGGTGCGACGAATAATAAAAGCGCAGAAGAATGATGCATGGCTACAAGAGAATATCAGAAGAAGCGCGAAAGGACAACTTAGAGTGGCGAGTAGGACCTGATGGTGGGGTCAGATTTCAAGGGAGGTTATGTGTTCCAGACATATCTGAATTAAAGAAAGAAGTCTTAGATGAGGCGCACCGCACAAAATTCACCATCCACCCAGGAGGAACCGAGATGTACCGTGATGTATGACGTCAATATTGGTGGAGTAATATGAAGAGGGAGATAGACAACTACGTTGCAAAGTGTCTTACTTGTCAACAGGTTAAAGCGGAGCATTAGAAGCCGTTGGGACTTTTACAACCGTTACAGGTCATAGAATGGAAGTAGGAGCACATATCGATGGATTTTATTGTCGGACTACCGAAAACAAGCCGTCATCATGATGCGATATGGGTGATCGTGGATAGGCTAACAAAGTCAGCACACTTCCTATGCGTATTTCTTCCTCCTCCCTAGACGAGTTAAGCAAACAGTATATCAAGGAGATCGTTAGGCTTCACGGCATTCCTGTGTCCATAGTATCCGATCGAGACCCCAGGTTTACATCACGCTTTTGGATGAGTCTTCAGAAGGCATTGGGAACGACGCTAAACAACAGCGCGGCTTTTCATCCGCAGACTGATGGACAAACGGAACGGGTAAATCAAATCTTAGAAGACATGCTTCGCAGCTGCATTCTTGACTTCAAGGGGAATTGGGACGACCACCTCTATTTAGTAGAATTCGCCTACAACAATAGTTTCCAGTCCAGCATTGGCATGGTGCCATTCGAAGCTTTATACGGAAGACCATGTAGATCACCAAGTTGTTGGGCCGAAGTGGGTGAAAGAACATTGTTGGGACCAGAACTAGTGCAAGAGACATCCGAGAAGATTGCCGTCATCAAAGAACGTCTACGTACTGCTCAGAGTCGCTAGAAGAGCTACACCGACAATCGCCGAAAGAACTTGGAGTTCGCCATAGGAGACCATGTATTTCTGAAGGTATCCCCAATGAAAGGAGTTATGCGATTTGGGAAGAAAGGAAAATTGGCACCATGCTACATTGGACCATTCGAGATCTTGCAGAGAGTAGGCCTCGTAGCTTACAAGCTAGCCTTACCTCCTCAACTTTTTGGCATCCACGACGTATTTCATATATCTATGCTTCGAAAGTACGAGAGAGATGCATCGCATGTCATTGACTGGGAGCCACTGGAAATCCGGGAGGACATTTCATACATAAAGCAACCGATTCGCATCATCGACAGGAACGAGCAAGTACTTCGAACAAGATCAATACCACTCGTGAAGGTTCAATGGGGGCATCATGGCGAGGACGAAGCTTCATGGGAGCGAGAGGATGAAATCCGAGAGAAGTACCCTCATATCTTCATATAATAGGTATGTTAAATTTCGGGGACAAAATTTTTGTTAAGGGGGGTAGAATGTAACTACCCACTTTTTGTGGGAAATAGTTCCATCGTCCGCTTCCGTGTGGCCCACCTAAGTTTTGGATCGGCCTCATTTTTTTTACCTTATATCTTCTCTTGGCCTGGCCAAGATGATGGACAGAGTAGATTTATATGGGACCCACCGCATCTTTAAAAAATAAATAAATAAAAAATAAAGTAGAAAAATAAAAACTAATCTTCCGCACGACTAAACCACTTTCTCCACTTTCCTTCCTTTTTGTACGGTAATGGCCGCCGAACCCTCCCACGAAACAAAACTTCCCACGTCCCCCACTCTTCCGCCTCATTTTTCATATCCATTAAAAAGGAAGGTAAGGTATAAACAAAGTTTTAATCGTATAAAAAAAAAAAGTGAGAAAGAAACGGAGGAATCAATCAAATCCAAATTTGAGAGAGGGAGAGAGAGAGATCTGTAAATCAAGAGAGAGATTAGAACGAGGCCAGATCATCGGAATTTTAAGGTAGGTGATCTTATCTTGAGATTTAGCATTTTCAGTTAATTATTATGCTAATTGTCAGTTGATTATTTATTTATGAATTTCTATTTTTATATATTTCTGATATTTGTGTTGAAATAATATATATATATATATATATATATATATATATATATATATATAAATAAATAAAAATTTTAATATTTAATGTTAAAATAATTTACATATATATAATAAAATAAATTTATAGAATAAAATAAACAACTTATTTGGGTTTATATTTTAATTTATAAACTCAAAATATAAAAATATTTGTGTTATCATATGCCACATTTGCAAATTTCAGAGTGCCTGTGTATCAATCATTATACTCTGGCAGAGTATTAAATAACTCCTCATGAGAAGCCAGAAGATGCACCGTAAGGAATTATTATAATAGAGAAGGTTTCAAGTCCATCAAGCTAGACCACAAGTTAAGGTCCACCCAGCAATAGATTTATGACATACTAAGTTCATACAAAATCCAACCCTTCTAATACGTTTAAAACCACATGAAGATCATTTTAATGAAAAATCATTCCTATATACTAGTTAGGATATCCACAAAAATAGAATATAACTTATAACTGTTAATAAATAATATTATCCAGTTAATTAGCGAATGTAAGTGTTTTCTGGTAAGTGATCCTAATAGTATAATAAACCTATTGAATGGGTTAGATTTTTACACTTATATTAAAGGTTAGAAGTTATTTACTTGGTGGACCGTAAATTTTTTTTTTTCCAACCGGTTGGACTGGACACTTTTTTTTATAATGGGATTCTGCTAGTGTAAGAAATGCAAGTATGACTACAATCTCACTCGTCTCCACATGCAGAAAATAGCACACGTGTGTAAGTCTGGGAATCTACCATGCAATCCACACTTTCAACGTGTCCAGATGAAAAAATAATAATAATAATAATATATAGTTGTATCAGCAAGTAGGGCAATTGTGTCCCTTGGGTGAAAGACCTTAGAACCCACAGGATCCTTTGGAGTCTCCTTTGTGTACGGCGTATGAGTACAATTGTGTGCGCGGACATACGTCAGATGTACAACTGGAGCAGTAGCTGACCAGCTAACGTATAAATGGGTCCATCACCATGAGGTTCCAGTGTGTGCGCGTTAATGCAACGTGACCATCCACTTGGGTACGGTGTTGTAAGAAATTATATAATTATTATGAGAATTCATAGAAATATTACATGCATCGCATTTTCACAATTCTGTTGTTAAATTTCATTATCTATATTTTATTTTCTTTCATTGTTATAAAATTGATATTATCTGAACATGTTAAATTTTGGGTAAGAGATGACCCTACTGGGCTGTTATGCTCATCCTACTAAACAAATGCACAGGTGCAGAGCTGAAATACTATGAGCAGGCGGGCCTCTACTATTAGTTTTATTTATATAAAAATTTGGTTTAGTTTTAATTCAATTCAGTTTTTTTTTTTTTTTGTTATTTAGGTATAGTTTATGTTCATATTTCCATGTAAGAAGGGAAAGGTATCAAAAAAGTTGAATTTAATAAATATTTCAGTTGTATTTTCTTTTAGATGACGTTGATTATTATTGAGCTTGATTGAATCAACTAGATTGTAATAAATGAGAATATATTATAACTCACACCCTGGGATTCGAGTCCCGAATACCTTATTCGGGTACCTAAATTTCGGGGCATGACATTTTTAATGGTCATTTACCACTTTTTCTTGTACTATGGCCCATCTTAGATTTGGATCTGCTTCATTTTTTGGATCATGCACAAAAACGAGCTTTCAATATGGATGGATAGCATGAATGTAGTCACATACATTACTGTGGGCCTCACAGTCAAGGTCCCACCCACCTCGGTGGATCCAGATTGCATACTAACGACGTCAATAGCCCCTGGCTGGATGGTATTGTGTGGCCCCCTTCATAATGTATGTGTTTTATCCACGCTGTACATTCATTTTTCCAAATCATTTTAGGGATTGATCCTAAAAATGAGGATGATCCAAATCTCATGGGGCCTAGAACTTTCTTGGCCCATTAATGGTCACTCACCACTATTTCCTACGATATGGTCTACTTGATAATTGGATTTGCTTCATTTTTTGTATAATGCCCCATAATGATTTGAAAAAAAAAAAAAAGATGAATAGAGTGAATATAGGATACATATATCAAGGTGGGCCCCACGGTTAGGGCCAAGGTAGGTGGCATGTGGCACACTACGCAATCTGCTAAACCCCATAATCGAACGCGGATTAGCTATTGTCATGTTGAGTAGCGAGACTCGCTACTAAAGTGACGTCAACAAGTTCTGTGGGTCCCATCATGATTTATGTGTTGTATCCACACCGTTCATCAATTTGGAGAAATCATATTAGTGCATGATCCAAAGAATGAGTAGATCCAAACCTTGAGTGGACCTCACCATAGAAAACAGTGGGGAGAGTGACACCCACAATTAAAAACTTCCAAGGGCCAGGAAAATTTTCTATCAAGCTAATATTTTTTTCCCACCTTTCATGTTTGTGCTAACACATGAACAGGTTGGATCTCAAATAAATATCATGGTAGACCTTAGGAAGGTTTCAACAGTGGGCATCACTCTCCCCACTATTTTCTATGGTGGGGTCCACTCCAGCTTTGGATATGCCTCATTCTTTGGATAATACCCTAAAATGATCTCTCCAAATGGATGGACAGTGTGGGTACAACACATACATCATGGTGGGCCCATAGAACTTGGTAACATCACTTCAGTAGAAAGTTTGCTACTCAACCTGATCCACTCCCCCCAAATCCGAGTAGGATTGTGTTCTACCCCCACTCGGTAAGCGGTATAGCTAGAGATGGACGGTCCCGTCAAATGGCTCTATGGGGCATAACGTGATGTATATGTTTTATCCACAAAGTCCATTTATTTTTCCATATCATTTTAGGGAAAAGGACCAAAAACAAGCCAGATCTAAGGCTTAAGTGGGCCACACTACAAGAAACAGTGGGAGTTGGGTGCCTACCATAAAAAATTCCTTGGGGCCACATAAGCCTTTGATCAAGCTGATTTTTGTGTTTTCCCTTTATCCAGGTTTGTGTGACCATATGAAAAGTTTAGATGGAAAATAAACTTCACAATGGACCCTAAGAAGGTTTTAATGGTAGTCATTCCATTCCCACTGCTTTCTATGGTGTGGTTGACTTGAGGTTTGGATGTGCCTCATTTTTTGGGATCATGATTTAGGATGATATAGAAAAGTTGATGGGCGGTGTGGATCTTACACATAAATCATAGTGGGCCCAAAGAAGTGCCACACGTTAAAAGTTGGGTTATGTTTTATGCAAAGGAGAAAGTGCAGGGCAATTTGGGAATAAAAAATTAAAAAAAAATAAAAATACATGGAGTGCATTCTCCATTCACCATTAAGCTAGACCTTCATTGCTGAAAAAATTCAGCCAAAATACACGTAGCGCTTTCCATGTTCGGTGTTAACAAACAAAACTAAAAGCTGATTGCTTTCCAATTCCGCATTAAGTCAAAATATTCAGCGTTACCAAACAGGCCCTAAGCTTGCAAATTGGAAGAGCCAGTATCTTCAGTTGGTGGCTGAATCACTCTTATAAAAATTTCCCTCTCTAATCTTCTGTTATATTTTGTCTTTGTTCAAATGCTTAAGGGCAGTGTTGGATAGGTTAAGAGGGGAGAGAAGAATTCTCTTCTCTTATCATGGGTGGAGGTATGCAACCTTTTAATAAGGGAGGCGTAGGTATCAAAGATTTGGGGCTTATGAACAAGGCTCTTTTGGGGAAACGGTCATGGAGGTTTGGGGAGAAGGAACATGCTCTTTGGAGAAGGTCTATAGCAAGCATGGATGGGTGTAATGAGGGTGGGCGGTGCACGTTAGGCTCGTCTTTATATAGAGCTTCGGCTGTTTGGAAAGGGGTGGTGACTATGAAAGGTAAGTTCTTTGAGGGGGTTGGTTACTCTCTAGGAAACAGTGAAAGGAGTGTGTGTAGTGGCTCTGACTGTTTCTCTTTCTTGAGGGACCAGGTGATTTGGGAAACTCCTTGCCATAGGAACCTGTCTAATGAGGAATTGGACAAGTTAATGAAGCTGTTCAGTTGCCTGCAAAATAGGAACTTGGTGCCACAGGAAAGGGATGATTGGGTAGGTATGGAAGATTCATCGTCAAATTGTTTTACAAGGAGCTTGGGATTCCTAATCCCAGTACCCGCAATCCAATCAAATTTATATGGTCATGGTGCTTGGTAGGTTGGCAGGTCATGGTGTTTGGTAGGTTGGTGGGTAAGAATAGGGTCCTTAGGACAACCTTTGGGAAAGGCATATGGATGTCACAAAGGTGGATCATCTCCTCTAACTGGGTAATGCCATTGTCTATTTGACCATTCTTCTTGAACTGGCACAGGAGTGGTTCAGGCTGGGAGGGAGGATCCTTTTTGAATTGTCCTTTTCTTGGGGGTCGGTGATTAATCTAGAAGAAACTAAATAATAAATGTTTTCATAATCATCTATTTGTTGTGACACAAACATACCCAAGTAAGATCCACTACATCTGATCATCAATCTGTTTGTTAACTCTTCATCAAATAGCCATTGGTTCATCTTTTGATCAGACTGTCAACCCATCAATGGATTTACCAATTATCCAATTGAGGGTTTGTATATCGAACCATCAGTGGATCTATCAATTGATCCAATGGTGGGTTCATCTTGTTTTATCATCTTTGCTAGAGGCATCTTCTTTAAATACTTCCTCCATTGAATCTCTAGAAAGCTCTTCCTTCTCAAGAGGCCTACATCTTTCATAGTAGCATATTTACTTTGATTCATCACCATGGAACAAGATAAATTGTACATTTATAATTTATTTCTATAGTGGAGGTAGTTGATGTATTGGATCATTGGTGTCTATTAAAAGTTGCAACATCCGTATCATCTCCTCATCTTGTTGCCTCGTTGTCATGTGGCAAGTAGGGTACCTACCGCGCATCAAAGTCTCCAAATAACTAGAGTAAGAGGGTGAGTTGTCATAACAACGAGGTGTATGAGTAGGGCCTGTTACAAGGAGTCTAGGATGTTCTGCTAGTGTCAGCATCTCTAGTGGTTTCACATAGCAATTATTTTTATACTGAAATGAAAGATGGGTTTTGAAGGGCTTGAAGCTTTAGAGAGAGAGAGAGAGAGTGTGTGTGTGTGTGTGTATTAAAGAAATCTACGGGTTTTTGGAAGATGGAGGAAACATTTAAAAAAAAAAAAAAAACCTTCTAAAGAGAAGATGAGATCTAGGGCTTCTAGAAAGGAAAACGAATAACTAGAAATTGGAAAAGACCAGTACCTCAAATCAAACCAGTTCTCAAACTTGCTTTGATGCCAAAAAAATTCAAGGCGGGTGTGGAAAACTATAGATGAAAATGATTTACAGGTTGAAGGATGGTGGTGGAGGGGAAACCAACTAATAGATGGTTTGGAACCCCTCCAATATATGGTTTTTTAGAGTATCACCATATGATCCAGAACTAGCACAGGCTTAAACAAAGAATAAACTGAAATTTTGTTCATAATTCAACTCTACGTAACAAAGTATTTTATGTGTATGTATATACTTTTTTGAAAGAAAAACAAATCCTAATATAATCGCAACCATTCATTAATTCTAAGCTAACCATTTATTTAAATATAATAGTAATGACTAGATATCCCTAAATCTAATGAGTCACATGCAGCCAGACAGTACTTCCATAAATCGGCAATGGGGAAAATGGGTCTCCAATGTTGGGATCCGGGATATGGTTTTGAAATTGTACATTAAAAAGGGAGCAGCGAGATGGATTTTGAAATTTAAGAGTTTTGGAGAATATGGAAGAAAAAAAATATGGATTTTTTAAAAAAGAAATCTAGGATCATGGGGAAGATCGGAAGATTTTTATTTTTTATTTTTTTTCTTTATGAGAAAGACAAGATCTAGGATTTCTAGAAAGGAACATGAAGAACTAAGAATGGTGAAAGAAGAATACTTCTTTCATGTCAAAATGTCATAGCATGGATATGGAAAAACTATCATTGTAGATGATGACCATTCGTAGTTGAAGGATGGGGGATGGAAGGAAAATAAAATTAAAATAAAGGACATGATGTGGAACCTCTCCAATTTCTGGTTAGGAAGAGGAGACTATTGCCGGCACTTCTAGCAAAGGAACAATGAAACCCATCACAGATTTAAACAAAGAATACACTGAAATTTTATTCATCATTCAAATTATTCATAAAAGAGTCTTTTACATATATACATTTGGGTGGGTATCTACGAAGAAGATCCTGGAAATTTCACATGATCTACAGCGATGAGAAGCAGAAGCCCCTTTTTTTTATTAAGAAGAGGTCAAGAAGTAAAACCATTTGATAACCATAAATAAATTTCAGAATCAGGATATGTAGTAAAGAGGATGCACCGAAAAGTTTCTATGGCAAGTATGACCCAACCGTTTGATAGATTATGATGTGGCAGGTTGGACAAGAGCAGGACTGGACCAAACACAAGACCGGCACAAGGAGAGAGTTGCAGCAGTATATGGTTCTTACACTTATGACTCAGACAAGTAGAAGCTTCTAAAAGCAATGAAACCTAATTTTATCCTAGCCAATCATTAATTCTGACAATACCATCTGTTCTGACAAAATATTAATAATGACAAAATAACCCTAAATCCACCATGACCACATAATCCTTCCATAAATCAGCCATAATTCACTTGAATGATATCATAATCGTATATTATTGGGCTCATTAGAAAGATGAGTCAATAGGCTTTCCAAGAGGACCATTTTTCGTCATTCAGACATCTTTTGGCACTGGAAAAGTGGCACACAAAAGTGACGAAAATACTATTGACTTAAGCCCCAAGTAACTAAGTAGGGGTAAAACTATGATTATCATTCACTAATTAAAACCATTAACTAAATTAAGAAATCCAAAACATGTCATCATATGGATCCATAAAACAGTCACCAGACTGTGGGCTTACAAACGACTGAACAATCTTATCATGAATGGACAGAATGGGAACAACCTTATATGTTAAATTAACAAATGGCGGGACCTTCTCATAGATCATATGGATCATGAGGTCCATTATTGGATTTGTATAGGGTTGTAGCTGATCACTTCTCTTTTTTGCCAGCTGTCCCCATCTTCCAAAGGTTTTTTCTAGTCCTCTAAGAATCAATAAATCCATCAACTTCAACCACATTCTTAAAACAGGCGAACGAGTCAAAGCCTCTTACTCAGATAAGATCAGCATTGGGTTTGAACCAATTTTTGTAGGAGGCACCTGTGTTAGTCTTGAACGATGTGTCTCTAAATCTCAAGTTGCCAAAAAGTAATCCAATTGTTAACTGATCAGTCCTCTTTTTTCTTTTTTTTAGAAGGTTGACTGAGCAGTCCTCTTAAAATTTATTAAAAAAAAAAAAAACTGTGATAACTTTATTAGGAGCAGAAGTTCAGAACTAAACAGAAAAGAAAAAGAAAAAGGCTCCAAATCTCCCCAGCTTTCTGGAAACACCCCCACTAACTTTGACGACAAAGCCCATTCAATAACTAGAGATTTGGCTTCGCTGAAAACATTATATGAATCGAGTTTACCATTCCTGAAACAACACCCATTTCTTTCTAGCCAAATGACCCATATACCCGCCAATAGGCATAATCGCCATACTTTTGCCTTGGATTTCTTTAAACCTCCCTCATGCAACATCAGGAAAAGACTGTCCACAGAAATAGGAGCAGCCCAAGTGATACCAAATAACCAAAGAAAACGATCCCATACTGACTTAGCGAAAACACAATGAAGGAACAGATGGTCCACTGATTCTTCATCCCTCAAAAGACATAAATTTGGAAGGATGAAATTCCACTTGCGCAGGTTGTCTACTGTTAGCACCTTTTCTCGAGGAGCCCCATATCGCCAAATGAACCCTATTGGACATGCTACCACTGGAGGGGCTGCATTGAGGAGAGCCATGTATAAAGATTTAACTGTGAACTTTCCAGATTTTTCCTTTAACCATAACATAGCAACATAGTCGGAGATGACAGGAATCAAAGATGATAGCTTGCCCATCAAGCACGAAAATTCTGCAGCTTTGTCACCATCCAAATTCCGCCTGCAAGGAGGAGCCCACACTACCTTACCACCGATCACTGAAAAGCAAGAATCTACCCTCAAATCCACTTCTGCAGCGATACCCGCCAACCAGGGGTAAAGATCACTAAGTTTTTGTTCCCCCACCCATCTATCCTCCCAGAATCTAACCATCTTTCCATTCCCCAACTAGAAACCTACTCCATCCCATACTTCGGATTTGACCGACGCCTCCCCTTTCCACGCATGAGAAGCTATATAGAGAGAAGATGATCTAATCCACCACCCTCTATCTTCAGTACCATATTTCTTTGCTAACACCACTCTCCAAAGCACATCCTTCTCTACCCCAAATCTCCACACCCATTTACCTAACAATGCTAAATTGAACTTGTCCGACAACCTAATTGCCGCTCCCCCTTGATCGTACAGTTTACACACCTATTTCCATGACACTAGATGGAATTTGTGGGAATCCTCCACGCCTTTCCACAAGAAATCCCTCCTCATCTTATTTAATTTTTCAATCACTAACTTCGGACATTTAAAAAGAGACATGAAGTACACCAGAAGATTAGACATTACCGATTTAATCATGGTAATTCTAGCCCCTATAGAGAGTTGGCTGGATTTCCATTGAGAAAGCTTGGCCACAAACCTCTCAATCACCCGATCCCAAATCTGAACCGACAGTCTTCCAATGCGAAGGGGGAGACCGCGATATGTGGTAGGCAAAGAGCCTACTTGCCCCCGAGCATCATTGCAAACAGATTCATCTCCTCTCTCCACACTTCCACCCCCAAAATTTCACTTTTGGATATATTAACTTTTAAGGCCCGATACCACATGAAAACCAATAACAATCAAACGAAGATATTAGACATAACCTTCGTTTGCTTCACAAAACCAAGTGAAAAGTGTGCCACCCACTGGAAAATCTATGAGATTAGTTCCACACAGAACCAAATAACTTTTATATAACCATACTCCACAAATGAGAATTCAATCACGGTGAATTCAACGGATATTTTCTCTTAGTTTAAGATCGTTAAGGTGATCTGTCATCAAAATCCGGTGGGCGATAACCTCTCTACTCTATATCACAGGTCTTGGGGAGAAAGATTACTCCCTTATCTCTATCTTCCATCTTCACCCTCTCCTGATCCCACCACCAAAATCCTCACAATTATGCATCTGACAACATTCCAATCAACGCTATACTTGGTGCTTTTGGGTTTGAATTTGAACAACTATTTTTGCACTGTGAATCCATTTTCAAATAAAATGCATAGAACCATCTAAGAAATAATACTCACCACCACCACCACCACCAATGTTTTATGCATCAGTATCGCACCTTGTATTGCATATGCAACACAACGATATCACATGTATTGGGAAATCTATCACAATCTGAGGGAAGCATTACAAAAAGATGGAATTTTTCAATGAAACTTCAAGAGAGACATGATTACATGCTTCCTTTCTTTTCTTTGTTTTGAAAAGCAACGAAAAATTTATTAAAAGAACCGCCAAGGTGGCACAAAAGCTACAATCCAAAGAAAAGCACGGCAACCCTAAAAAGGCAAACAACAATCTTTCAACCCATCTGTGCAAGAGGCCCATTCCTCTACATTTAACAATGCCCTATTAAGGACTCGCTCGATTGAGTTGCTATCATTTTGAAAGCACTTTTCATTCCTTTCTCCATATATCCCCCAAATGCTAGCCAACAAGCATAGCCTCCAAAAAGCCCTAGATTGTTTCCGAAGGCCCACTCCATGTGATGCCAAGAAGAGCTTTCTGACTGAGCTTGGAATCACCCAAGCTAAATTGAAGCTCGAAGGAAACCGCTCAACACATGATGCGCGAATTGGCAATGAATGAAGGGGTGATTGACTGACTCAACATAACATATACATAACGCACAAGTTAGGGATCCCCACTGAGCGCCTCTAGAGATTATCCACGGTTAGGACTTTTCCTTTCCAACTAAGCATCTAAAAACTACAACCTTCCGGCGAGATCTATAAGACCACACATGCCTCATCTTCTCAGGCTCTCTACCCTTCCTTTTCGCTTAAAGAGCATAATAGGAGTAAACCAAAGAGGTGCGTAACTTGTCCTTCCGTCAAACTATTCTATCACGCTCCCCTCTCACTAAGCAACATAGTTGAATATGATATAAAAGCAACACAAACTCCCCCACCTCTTCATCATGAAGGGATTTAAGACAAGGAGGAGACTGTACGATTCACTCCCCAATGTAAGAGAAACATCGAGCGACCTTGATGTTGCTTCCCGTAGATAGATAGGCCATTCACGGAAATGCTTCTTTCAAGGAGCATTTGCCTATCCACACATCTTCCCATAAGCGAATTTTTTCCCCATTGCCCAGGGAAAAGCCGACTCCTCTAAGGAACTTAGCCTTTATTGAAAACACCCATTTCCAAATAGTTGATGCTCTATACAGAGGGGAGTCCCTAGTACTCCACCCTCCATCTTGGCATCCATACTGATCAGCCATGAGCTCCCTCCATAGAATGCCCTCCTTTGTCCCAAACCTCCATAGCCACTTCCCCAAGAAAGCGAGATTCATCAACTCCAAATCCCTTACATCGGCTCCTCCGTACAACTTACACACCTCCCCCCAACCAAAGAGATGGAACTTTCTTTTTTTTCTCTTCCAAACCCCGCCATAAGATTCCCGCCTCAGTCTTTATAGCTTGACTAACACCACCTTCAAGCATTTGAATAGCGACAAGAAGTAAACTGGTAAGTTCAAAAGGGTTGTTTTTATGAGGGTTATTCGGCCACCAAGAGAGAGATATTGGCTCTTCCACATCGCCAATTTCCTTTCAAACCTTTTTCACTACTCTGTCCCACAAGTGTTTAGATGGCTTACCTATGAAAAGAGGTAAACCAATGTAAGTAGATGGGTAGGAGCCCACCACACACCCAAAGATACTCCCCAACTGCTCGACCCCCATCTTGGGTAGGCGAACACCCAATATCTCGCTCTCAGCCATATTAACTTTCAACATTGACACCAGTTCAAAGCATCTAATAGTCATCCTTGGCTTTTCCACCACCACCACACACACATCATTCAAATTTCCTACCAACCAGGTACTAAAATACATTAAAAGATACAAAAGAGTGTGGCCAATCTATAGGTAAGCCTACACGCATCAACATATCAACCAATTTTGGTTGATCATCATTTGTTTTAAAAAGTATTTTTAATCATTTTCATTTTTTAATTAATTTTTTTCTAGAAAATAAAAAAGTGTGTTTGATAAATAAAAAAAGTGCAGGAGCATAGTTTTGTCACTTTGGTTTTGTGTGGCAATATGGTGGCCCTCCCAAAGTTGCAGCTCTTGCTTGGCTTGTGGGACAGAACAAGGTGTTCACTAGTCATTATTGATAATCATTGAAATGGGATGATAGTGCTCCCATATGTTTGTGTGGTATATGAAAAATTCAGAATTGGTCGATCGTCTCTTCATACATTGCTCTTTCGCCAAGGAAGTTTGGGATAACTTCTTTGTCTTATTCGGCATGTCTTGGGTCATGTCGAGTTCAATTGAGAATTTCCTTCTGGTTTGGCATGGGGGAGGGGTGGGAAAGATAGGAAGGACAATATGAAGACTTTCATTGTTAGTTGGCATTTGGTACATTTTGGGAGAAAAGGAATAATCATTGTTTTAGGAATTGTAATCAAAGTATTCTGTAACGATAAAGGTGGTCGTAATGGCCACCACTATAACCTTTATGATACGGGCTATAACGGCCATTATGATCTCTCTCTCTCTCTCTCTCTCTCTCTCTCTCTCTCTCTCTCTCTCTCTCTCTCTATATATATATATATATATATATATATATATATTGAAAAAACCCAAAAAACTTGTGTATTTGCCCCGTAATGGACCGTTATGGCCTTACAAGGGCCATAACAGGCCATCATGAGGGGGCTATAATGGCCGTTACAAGTCATTTTTTCCGTAACAGTCGTTATGACCGTGACGACCCCGTGACGTGTAACGGTTGCCATCATTACCTTTACGGCCCTGTAACAGCCATTATGACACACCATGACCGTAATAGGCGAGTATTGGAGATTTTTATTAGGGAAAATTTGATTGTAACTAAGCGAGCCTTGGCCTTAAAGGTTTTAGGCAAAAGTTCTTTTTCTCCTCCTTTTGGCCTGGTTTGCAATTCTTTTGACTTCAGCTTTGTTTAATAAAATCTTCACCTTTCAAAGTAGAAAAAAAAAAAAGTGTGGCCAATATATAGATCACCCTACAGTTAGCATCCCATAACTTTCTACACTCGCTTAAATAAGTGAAAACATAGGATGTTTGGATTTCCCCAATTTCTTTTGTTTTCCATGTTTACAATTCAAACAAACTTTTCTCAAATCCATGTCAATGCAATGAAAATCATGCATAGCTATGGATTGTAACTAGTTTCTTCATAATATATAAAAGGAAACAATTTCAAATGAGAAAAAAACAAACTTTTCTCACCCAATAGAGTCCCAACCCATTTTCGCTCTTGGATTTTGATATCCCCACCAAAAACAAGATTTGTTGGTAAACAACTCAAGTGGAGTTGGCTAAATGAAGCTACGAACAATTTCCCCCACTTTTTTTAGGAGATGGTTTTTCTTTTTCTTTTTTATTTTTATTTTCTTAAAATGTCACTGTACATGCCGAGTATCGATGATACATATCAATTGTATCATTAATACGAGATTTTTTTTTTGAAAGATAACACAATTTATTAAACAACAAAAGCAAACTACAAAGAGAAAGAGACAAAAGCCAGGCTGTTGAGATAGCTACCCAGCTACGACCCTAGAAAAAGCACATTACAACCCTTAAGCATATCGATGGCGGAAGCCCACTCTATAATTAAAAGCCTCGCCCTTTGAGATACAAACTTCACCGATTTACTCTTGTTGTGAAAGCATCTTCCATTTCTCTCTTCCCATATGGACCACCAAACAACAAGGACATTCTCCATAGCACTATCCTTTGCTTTCCCAAATTAACTCCATCCCAAGCTTTCAAGAGTTCTCCTGTTGATGAAGGAAAGGACCACAAAACTTCAAACCGGGAGAAGATGACTACCCAGATTTGATAAATGAAGGTACAATGAACAAATAAGTGATCCACTGATTCCTTAATTCCCATATAACATATCTTCCCAAATATCTTCCCAGAATTCAATTTTCTCGCCATTTCCAAAAGAGAAGCCAACTCCTTTAATAAATTCCAATTTAAAGGATATCACGAGATCACCAAATATTATCCTTCCCCCCCCCCCACCAAAAAAATAATAATAATAATTAAAAAAAAAAAAACCTCTTTCAAGGGAACATCACCCACCCAACTATCTTTCCAGAATTCAATTTTCTCACCATTTCCAAAAGAGAAGCCAACTCCTTTAATAAATTCCAATTTAACGAATATCACGAGATCACGAAATATACCCCCACCCAACCCCCCCCCCCCCCCCCCCCCCCCAAAAAAAAAAAAAAAAAAAACCATCGTCAGAACCTTCTTTTTTTTTCCTACTAACCAACCAAAAGTTGCGATCTTTTGGGGTGGGGGGGTGTATGCCAGACATGTTTAGTTAGCGCCTCTTTGCTAATAATGACGTCTTTATTAAGGGTATCATAGACAGATCGCACCGAGAAAGCACTAATTTTGTAAAACCTCCATATTAGGCTATCCGAGGAAGAAGGGGCCAGATGACAGAGATGAATATGATTAAGAAGGGCCACGAATTCCTCAACCTCATCATTCCACAAGAATCTTCTGCAAGGAGGTTCCCAAACCACCTCTCCCCCAGTAAGGAATAGCAATCGGAGACCACAATGGACGGATTTGGAGGGGGAGGGGTGGCAGGCTATAAATCCGCAGGAAAACCTCTTTCAAGGGAACATCACCCACCCAAATATGTTCCCAGAATTCAATTTTCTCACCATTTCCAAAAGAGAAGCCAACTCCTTTAATAAATTCCAATTTAACGAATATCACGAGATCACCAAATATCCTCCCCCCCCCCGGAAAAAAAAAAAAAAAAAAACCTCTTTCAAGGAAACATCACCCACCCAAATATCTTCCCCGAATTCAATTTTCTCACCATTTCCAAAAGAGCCCTCTTTCAAGGGAACATCACCCACCCAAATATCTTCCCAGACCACAATGGACGGATTTTTTTTTTTTTTTTTTGTTTTTTTTTTTTTTTTTTTGGGGGGGGGGGGGGGGGGGGGGGGGTGTGGCGGTGGCAGGCTATAAATCCGCAGGAAAACCTCTTTCAAGGGAACATCACCCACCCAAATATCTTCCCAGAATTCAATTTTCTCACCATTTCCCAAAGAGAAGCCAACTCCTTTAATAAATTCCAATTTAATGAATATCACGAGATCACTAAATATCCAAACCCCCCCCCCCCCCCCCAACACCCTTGTCCCAACTATTTGGGGTTGGCTTTACAAATATAGTTTCCCCAATCTCTAGACATGATGATTACTAAGCAAATGTTCAGTAAGCAGCTGCCTACTTGACATCAACTATTCTTTACCCAAGCTGCAGAATGGCTGGCGCAATGTTACCATCTAAACTCAGCTATAAAAATTTGAATCCTTTTTAGCAAGCCTTTTTTTTTTCCTTTTCTAAACAGCGGGAAAAACGTTGACAAATCACTTATTCTAGATCATCTAAGAATAGCCCAATCATCGATTGAATATATGCGGCACAAACCAGTAATTAGTGATGAAGGAACAAGGAAATATATGAGGGATGTAATAGTTTACTGATAATATTGGATGTTAATATGAAGAAACACTTAGCCCAACAAAAAGAACTACCTGCTTGCTCGGTGTCAATGTTCTTTTTCGTTCGCTTCAATGCTTCATAACTCTGACACAAATTCATCTCTGGTTGGACATGACGAAGACGGGCACTTGTTCTAGTAACATTCGCCAGTTGAACAACAGGCATTGCTGGAATACCCAACCCCCCCATATCATCTGGCACATGCATTGGCCCTCCCTGTTCAGCAATCTTATCACAAAATGTAACAAGTGCTGGGTCCATCTGTGACAACATCCCTTGCACCTGGAACAAAAATAAAATTCTGAAAAAGAGAAACTAAAAATGGATATAGAGACAGAAAAACTCTTATCTTTCAAGGCAAACAATAATTTAAAACCATAAGGCATACTGCATCTCGAAGTTCATAAGCTCTGCTAACAATCCTAGCACCATTGTAGTCATCTCCATTATAAGCCTGTAAATTAGAATGACGAAACATCAGCAAACTTCATGATGTGACAAGTTATTGAAGAATGAAGATCTACTCTCAACAAAGTGGCAAAGATCATAGTTGCCAATTAATGAATGGTCCTGGCTCAAGTAATCCTGGCACCAGAAGTGCATGTGCTCATATATAGTCATAGGCAAAAAATACCTTTGCATTGGCAACGATAAGGTCAATGTCTTGAAGAAAAGATGAACATGTAAGATACTGTCCGCAGTCTACATGCTGTAAAACAGTGGCCACATCCATGGGATTTTGAACAATTGAATGATAATTGGGTGCATCCTCATCCATGACTGGATAATGGAACACGCTGAAACGTTTATCATACAGAATCCTGCAGAATAGCAATGTATGGTGGAAAAGTCAGTTTTCAGTCAAACCAGACATGATTTCTTTCTTTATTTTTCTACTATTCATAAAAGATTTGGCAGATTCAGAGAGTATCATAAGTTCTCTCTTTGGAGTGGGTAGAAGCAGTAGTTTTTGGCCGGGATTCTTAGAAAGGTTGCAGCTCATCATCTGGATATCCAAATTGTGCTTACTTATGTTGTCATAAACACCACCTTTTGAGAAATGACCTGTTTGACTAGGCTACCAACCTTCTATAAATGATGCCATAATCATTGGATAGTAGATGAGATGTAATTTCTTTTGACAAGTAGAAGCTCAGAGATATGGCATCATTTCAGAATTGATCATATAGTGAATTCTCTCAAATAATATAACCTGTAAATTTATCATAAATGATACAAGTCGCTGGGATATATGACCAAATCAACTTTCTAGCACAAAATTTTGAAAAAGAGATGCCTTCCATTTTTGTCCTTCTTGTCATGTGCACGCTATCAGTGCAGCACAAGGCATGCAAAGAGAACTAATGGACGCAATTAAAGCTATCTTCATGGGGGTTATGAGCTACAACTGTGCCTGACCGATTGCAAACATCACGCAGACACATCCTAAGTCGGCGAAGGGCATGCTGCTCGGCTTCTGCTTTGGCCTTTATCTCTGAAGCTTTTGGACCACTCAGGGCCTTTGGTGCTTTGGGAAGTTCCGGAAGAGCTGTTGGCTCTTTGGACTGATTTGACACGCCTTCAGATGGGATAGAGAAAACAGCTTCAAGCAACCGCTCAAAAAACATTGTCCTGTCCCCTGCAGATGGTTTCTCCACCTGATACCTGACAAAGAGAACACAATACAAGATATTAAGAATCACGTTCACCTTTCAAAAAAATAACTTCAATTTTCGCTAATTATACATAAGAAAAGGGAAAACACATGAAGCCATAAAATATGATTGGTTTAGATTCTTCATATTAGTTACAGATACTGATAAAGACCACTTTCGAGCAAAAATATCAAGGAAAGTTAAATTCATTCAAAGGTGAAATTCGACATCAAATAATTAGAGCAGACAATAAAGGAAATCTAGGAACTAGGTTTGAAAATTTCAAAGGAATATAAATAGAAATAACTTCCACGGAAAGGGGATGCCTGATGAGAAATGGTTCATCATTCCCATCATGAGAAGCGTGAATGCAATAATAGAGTTCAACTAGAATTGGTAAAGCATACACATTACGGGCAGCAAATACTGAAGAAGACTCTTCATCTAGTTCTGAAATTGGTACTGAACATGTTCCAAGTAATAGTAACGGCATATCAGACGGCAACTCCTCCAAAAGAGTCAACAAGACTGCCTTCAGCTGCTCATGAGCCTGTCATTTTAATCATAAAAATTCCAATAAAAATCAGGGAATCAATTATTTCTGTTTAATCTAAGTTTGCATGAGCATCAGTTATGAATGCTAACACAACATCTTTAAGTACTCACAGTCTCCCACCAAAGCTGAAATTGAGGTAGATAGAGTATTGAAGGAGTTGTTCTCCTTGCTTCGCCAAATATATGTACCAATGCCTCCTCTGGTGCCTTTGCACTTGGATCCGAAAGCAGCGATGGGAGGCCAATAGAATGAACAGGAAACTTCTCCAGTTCATGTAAAACAGCAGGCCCAAGATGGTCCTGTTAAACTAAAGAAGTAAGTAAAAATTCAGACTGTGGGTCCCATTATGACCAGCAAATGCCTACATAACAGCAAAATTCTGAGATAATTACCATGCCAACACCTTCGACACCGCATATCAAAAGCCGAGGCCTATACACAACAGGAACTGCAGAACCATAGGAAAAAACAGGGAGTTTCACAGCATCTGATGCTGCAAGAGAAGGAAATATCTCGGATATATGATCCATGAGTTTCTGGAGATGTCCTTGTAAACAAGGAGCAACAACAGATGACAACGGCCTTGAGTGCACAATGGAGCCTCTGTGAGCAGCAGGAGTAATTGTAGACATAGCTTCCAGGAAATGATATTTTTCAACCTTAACTGAATCTACGTCAATGACAAACTTGTCATCGCTAGTGTATACTTGAGGATACTTTTCACGGAATGCCCGTATGGCAGCTTCTGTGCATAGAGCCTTTAAATCTGCTCCACAATATCCAACACAACTAGCTGCAAGTTCCATCTTAAGTTCTTTTGTAGGGGGGTCTTTCCATTTCCGTGTATGAATGTCTAATATTTCAGCACGTGCCTCACAACCTGGTAAAGGAAAATTGAATTCACGATCAAACCTCCCAGGACGACGCAAAGCTCCATCTATGGCATCAATCCTGTTGGTGGCACCAATCAATACAACCTGCCCGCGAGAATCAAGACCGTCCATCAATGCAAGTAAAGTCGAAACGATAGAATTGTGAATTTGTTCTTGTTTGCTAGACCTAACAGGAGCAAGGCCATCTATCTCATCAAAGAAAATAATGGATGGCTGATTCCTTTGAGCTTCTTCAAAAAGCAATTTCAGTTGTCTTTCTGCTTCACCAACCCATTTGCTGAGCACGTCAGCTCCCTTGCGCATGTAAAAACTGACCTTCTGACCAGCCTTTGATGCAGCACAAGCTAATGCTCTTGCAATCAATGTTTTTCCTGTGCCAGGAGGACCGCACAACAAGACTCCCCTTGGTGGAGTGATGTGATAATTCGCAAAGAAATCTGGATAGAGCAGGGGAAAAAACACCATCTCTTTTAAAGCATCAATGTACTCTGAAAGTCCTCCTATGTCGTCAAAACTTACGCTTTCATCGACCTGTAACGGTTGAATGTCTGCACCACCCTTTGAACTTGGCCCAGCAGTTTGAACACCTGTAGTCAAAGAAGCAAAAGCATCACCTTGGTGACCCCAGCCAGATGCAGCAGCATTCAATCCCCATGCTGCTGTCCCATGCATGTCTAGTCCACCAAAGAGCCATGGTGCCCCACCCCTACTTCCACCTCGAGTCCAAGGATTACTGGGACCTTGGTCCAGCTCATCCACAAGAAGAGAGTCATCAGAATCTTCATCTCTTGTTAATCGAAGCCGCTTATGGACACGAGAACTGCCCTTTCTTACCTCCCTGCTGCTCTTGGCACTCATTCCTTGATGCAGCACCCTGCGAGGAGAACGCTGTCGCTGTTTTCCTTCTTTCTCTGGATAGAATCGGCGAACCTCTGAGCGATTACGGAGATCATATCGCCTCCTTCCCTCCTGTTCTTCTTCACCATCTTCATCATCCCCATCCTCCTCTCCTTCATCGCCACCCTCCTCCTCCGCCTCTCCTTCATCCTCACCCTCACCCTCACCTTCATCCCCACCATCACCCTCAACATCATTACCATTTTCTGCTTCATCTTTGCCAACCTGCTCTTCAGAAGAATCCTGGTCATCATCAGACTCTTGATATGGCTGCTGATATGACTGCACTCTTGCCACCACCGTAGATCGTCGAGGACGTAGCCCTTCACGACGTGGAAGTGATTTATTCTCTGTGGTCTTTTTACGATTTGGTGGTGTAGACAGATCATCCTGACTAGCACTAATTTCAATCTTACTTTTAGAAGAACGGAACCTTGGCCTCTGAACCAAAAACCACACCAGTCAGTTTCAAATATCAGTTGCATTACCGTGTACTCTGACAATTTTTTTTTTATCTTCGAGCTCCATTAAAAACAAGCCAACAACTAACCTCCATAAATATTCCATGCTTGGGATAGTATTAAAATCTCACCATTAGGTCGTCGTCTTCAGTTCCAGAACTGTCTGTATCATAATCCTCCAGATTGAAAGAAATCTTCCTTTTCCTGGTAGAACGCCGAAGGTTTGTTGCAATTGACTGCATATAAAAAGGAAGATCACATGTCACTAGGTACAATAAAGGCACTATATATAGCATCATAAAGGCATCTAAATTTCCTTTCAATGCAACCATGGAATTCGAAATTACTGTCAGCAGATGCATGTCTGAAATTTGTAAAGACGACATTATCAGCGCAATGGTTCAACAGATATAATAGAGAATTCAGAACCTTCAACTATGGAAAGTGTGTACTAGTTGGGATAATCTCTCATCATCCTTTTTCTAGCTTTGCGTTTATCATTTCTTAATAAAATTTTGAGTTTCTCTTTTTTAAAAAAAAAAAAAAAAAAGTGTACATAAGTTCTCGTCTCAAGGGATTAGGGAATTCGATGAGAGGTTGGCTGTTAAGGAATTTGTCAAGAAGCACAATGGTAGACATCACATGAACACAAAGTGGAACAGTTTTCCAATATGATGATACACAAATCATGAGGGACAGGCTGTCGAGGAGAAGATCAGAATGTCGCCTCGTAGTGTGGAATACCGAAGTAGAGCAGAAGGCAAACTTCCATGAAGGCATTCAGATTTGAAGTGGGTTGGCTCTTGGGAGGATCTGTGGATAAAGGGGATTTCCCTTGCTTGTATATTTTCTAGATTATGCCTTTTGCTAGTTGGAACATTCTTGTCAAAGATTTCCTCTCTGGTAACCTTTGAAAAAAAAAAAAAAGAAAGAAATATGAAGCCGCGTAGTCACTTCTCTTCCGTTGTAATTTGTGGGACTATACAATTGCAATGGTGGTTAGGCTTCTTGATCTTCTTAGTGCAGCTGCTCATTACCATTTTGAGGATAAGTGTTTGTGGGCTCCAGCTCAAAAGGTTGTTTTTCTTCCAAGAGCTCCCTTAAGGTGTTATGACCGATTGCAACTACCAAGCCGCTGTGTAGGGGACTTGTGCTCTCTCTCGTGTAGAGGTATTTTGTTGATTGGCCACTACCAATAAGATACTTACAAAGGATAACCATCAAAAACAGAAATTAGACTCTTCCCAAAAACTCCATGTGTTCGAAAGATGCAAAATTAGTAGTTCATCTCTTTCTCCAGTTCAAGAGGGCCGTCTCAATTAAGACACCTTTTGTCTCTTTGAAATCAGTTAGGTCCTTCTGGGCTCAACAGCAGACCTCATGGACGGTTGTAGTGGCGGGCCCTTTAAGCCTAGAGGTGATGCTTATGCAGGATGCTCCTGCATGCTGTCACATGTAGGCCTAACAAAAGGCAGGCCAGTGGCTCGTTGAAGCCTGGATTTTGAACTGGTTGGGCTGGGCCTATCCAAAAATTTAGGTGATAAGATGAGGGAAAGTATACATAAATGGTTTGGTTGTGTGCACTGGAGACAAATAACCACGCCAATTAGAAGTGAGTTGCTACAAGTTGGTAAAAGGGCGAGGAGAAGGCCGAAAAGGACGTGGATGGAGGTGGTAAGAAAAGACTGACTTATGTCCAACGGAAGGTGAGTGGAATGGCATAACAAGATTCATGCAGCCAACCCCAATTAAGGGGATAAGGCTTAGATGATGATGACCTCCTAGCACAGGCCCCGCTCATTGCCAGCCTTAATCATGTGAGGCATTTGGAAAGAAAGGAACGATAGATATATATTTTTGAGATAATCCCAATATCATTAGTGGTAGGAGTTACAATGTCCTTGGTTGATTAGGATTTGTTTTTGGCGATTTCAAAGGGTTTTCTAAGTCGGATCTTATCCCTGGGTGGGGGAAGCAAGAAGATCCATCCTTTAAATCCATACTTGGATTACTCCTGCCCCAGTGGTGGAAGCTCAACATCCATGTGAGCTCAATGGGTAACCATTGTGACAACTATTGGTGAGATAGTGACAAAATCGCAATAATCTCACGGAAATTTGATCAAACAATATTATTGTGATACAATATCACGATGTTTTCAAAATATCCCTAGTTTTTCATTTCTCAAGATTTTATCGTGAAAGCACATAAAGATATTTAAAAGTTAAAATAATTTATTTTGTAACTACATATTTTTAAAAATTTTACGATAAATATTTTTAATATTTTATTTTCATTTTTCAATGAGATTCTCCTGGTAATATCGCAAGAAAAATGTCAATATATGAAAATCTCCCGACAAATTTCCAGGCCCAGAAACTGACGAGAATGAGATCAGATGAGCATGGTGCTGTCAGTTTATGTTTCAGGCCAGCCAGTTTTGGATCCTTGAACAGGACTGAGTTCTAATGCAGGCCCAAGGCCCAACATGTATTGAATTTGTGGGTTGTTTATTGCTGATATTTTCCCTTAAATTTAAGGGTCTAAATTGCTATTTTGGATGATTTTAGTTGAAGACTTTGTGGATTCTTTGGAGATCTCTTATTTTTCAGGGGGATTCTCTGGATTTGCATGGGCTATTTTTAGGCCATTACATTTGGAAAAATCTTTGTAGATTCTTTTGTTGCTATTGAATCGATTTGATTGACATGGAATCAATCTAATAGCTGCGAAATATAGTTAAGATTTGATAAGGTTTTTAAGATGGTTCTTTAGGGTAGGTTTTGCCAGAGGTAGAGGGGATATAAATTTTTTCTGAATTTTAGTAAGTTGTTATTCAAGCTTGTGCAAGACTTCAATATTAACAAGTCGTCTCTCCTATTGAAATAATCTCATGTTGTGCATGTCCTTTGTCCATTCTAGCGATTTGGGTATCGAAATCTCATTGACTTGATAGCCAGATTGCATCATTAGTATTAGAGCAGGTGATTGTGGGCAAATTTGACTCTACATCATCTCCTAATGGCTCGAAGTGGGTCACAGAAGAAGAGTTCCCACAAGTAACCCAACTAATCCTCACACTCACAAAGCAGGTAAACCAACTCACCCATACAGTATCCAGTCACACTAATCAAGTAAGAGAACTCCAACATGGAAGGAATCTGAAAACCGAAGTTGGAGCACGAGGAGGTGTAGGTGAAGCTCTCCACCACAGTCCTAACCAACAATAGATGGCTCAAGCTTGTAAAGACACTAAAGATCAAGTTATTCAATTGTTAGAACATGATAAAATGGGAATTGATGTAGATGACCTCATCATTTGATTAAGCAAGATGGAGAAGGTGTTCGAGTACAAGGAGATCACAGGCAATCAAAAGGTTAAATTACCTACTACAAAGTTTTCCGATCACAAGTTAGCTTGGTGGAACAATCTCTGAGCTGAAAGAATCTGTCAAGGTAAGGAGGAAGTTCTCAAGGAAAAAAATGAAAATAAATTAAAAAGAAAATACTCAAACTCCATCAAAGATTTTGATGCCACAACTTATGTCAAGGGAATAAATCAGTGGACCAAATACATTGAGGAATTCCATGCCTTAGACATCAAAGATGGGATTCCATGAAGTATGAGGACTATAAAATGTCAAGTTAACTTAATGGTCTTGACTTGGAAATGAGGAATGAATTGGCCTATGAGGACGTGTTTAAAACGTTCAATGCATAAACACTTGCATTGAAAGCAGAGGAGATATTTAACAAGGGACTTGAAAAGCGATTTGATACCCTACAAGGACCATCATCAACGATAAGGTACCAAGCTAACTCCCACGAAAAACGATTGTAAGACCTCCCATAGGCCGAGATGGTAGGACCACATCCAACAATAAAGACAAACCCCCAACGCAACAGGAGGTGGTTATGGAGGGGCTATTACACCCAAGAAGGGACTCCTTTTAAATGTTTTAGGTATGTGCATCCAAAATATGATTCTTTTTTTTTGTGTGTTTTTTACATAAGTTTGTAATTCATGTAAATTTGGCCGAGGAGAATATATCGAAGACACTCCAGATCATTGTATTAAAAAATGGTTATGTAAATGTCGTATACAAACAAAAGTAAAACACGACACATGATTGGAGTATGAAGAAGGTGAATGTGATGATGGGCACAGCCTATGAAAGATGTAGCAAATGTATCTGGAGATTTTGGGAGAGATTAATTATCTGGCAGGCAATGCTAACAACACCTTGGATAATTGATGAGAGTCAATGGTTGCAATAGAGTATCTTTTGCACTACTTGTACTTCTTGTGGGAAAATGTGTATGATTCTAGTGGATAGGAGAAGTAGTGAGAACATGATCTCGCACCAAATGGTGGATAAATTAAAACTTAATGAACACAAGCATCCAACGTCCATACCAAATTCATTGATCCACGAAAGGAGTTGAAATCTCCATTAACTATAGTTGCTTGGTTTCCATTTCTATTGGATGAGGTATGGTGTTGTGTGTCCCATGGATGCATGTCACATTTTGTTGGAGAGACCAAGGCTGCGTGACCAAGCTATGGAGCACTTGACTAGGGCTAACCATATTCCTTCGCCAAAGATGGTGTTAATATCACGCTCACTCGATAAAGCAGCTTCCAGCACCCAAATCTGATAAAGAAGAGCAAAAGTCCTCACTCCTAAGAGTAGAAAAGTTGGAAGCGAAAAGAGAGTCAATATCTATGTCATGGTTTCCAAAAAAGCAACAACACAATCAAAAGTTCCACCTCCTATACAAAAGCTCCTTCATGAATATGAAAACTGTGCTATAAGAATTACCAGTTGGATTCTCCTATAAGGAACATTCAACACTATATCGACTCGATGCCATGCTCAAGATACACTACCAAGTAAGGCCAACTGAGCACATTGAGATCCATCAGCATGTCATAAAGTTGCAATAGAAATGGTTAATCCGAAAAAGCATGTCACCATGTGTTGTTCTTGAGCTTGCATTGTTTTTTGTTTTTTTTTGTGAGCATTGATAATTTTATTAAACGAGAGGCTGAAGCCAAAAGAATACAAAGACACCCAAAAACAGGAAGAACATTAAAGTTCAATCCAACAATTTGGAAATTGAGCTAAAACTTTTCATGACAAAGCCCATTACATTACAAAAGATTTAGCCCGACGAAACACCTCGGAAACATTATGCTGACGATTCCTGAAGCATCTCTCATTTCTTTCCTTCCATATGGACCAAATCCCTGCTAACAAACTTAAACGCCAAACCTTTTTCCCAATTTCACCTATACCCCTCCATGCCACATTAGATATAAGCAATCTATTGACAACGGCATCACCCATACAATCCCAAATAAAGAAAAGAAATTGTCCCGTACTCTTTTTGCAAACGGTCAATGCACGAAAAGATGATCCACCGACTCCTCAGCTTGATAGCACATGAAGCAATCATTCGGGAGAATCATCATGTATTTTTGGAGATTATCCATAGCTAGAACCTTCTTCCTCACAACTAGCCAAGCAAACGCCACAACCTTTGGGGGAGCCCCCTATCCCCAAACAAATGTTGAGGGATTGATGACGTCACCTGCACTTCCCCCACTTAACAGTCTGTAACAGGATTTAACTGCATATTTACCAGATTTGTCACAAAGCCATCTCATTGAATCAGGCATAGAAATCATCGGCTTCACGGAAGATAGCAACCGTAGGAGACCCATTAGTTCTTCGAACTCTATATCATTCAAGTCCCTTCTACACGGTGGAACCCAATACACTTCTACCCCTTAGAATGAGAAGTATCTTTCCACCCTCATATCTACCTCGCTAGTTACCTCTTGTAAGTGTAGAAATAATTCAATTAACCTCCGATCTCCGATCTCCCTGCCATATATCCTCCCAAAATCTAATATTTTTTCCATCACCAAAAAAGAAGCCTATACCTACCCCAACCTTGCTCTTAACCGAGTCGAAGGTATTCCAGAGATATGAAGCCCTATATAATGAGGACGCCTTTGTCCACCAAACCTCACCATCCACCCCATTTTTACTCCCTACCACTTTTCCCCAAAGAACTCCCTCTTCTAATTTGAATCTCCAAACCTATTTACCTAGTAAAGCTGTATTTATCATCCCTAACTCCCTCAAACCAGCTCCCCTGCATTCTTTTGACTTGCAAACCTCCTCCCATTTGACAAGGTGAAACTTTTGCCTACCTTTCGTGCCCTCCAAAGAAAATCCCTCAAATTTTCCAATTTATTCAATACCAATTTCAGGTATTTGAATAAGGATATGAAATAAACCAAGAGATTAGACATTACCCACTTTATAAGAGTTAAGTCAATAATATACTAATCTACACACTATCCACAATCTACCTACCCTCCACAAAAGCACCCTGAGAATCTGATATAACTGCCCCCAATACTGTTTTTAACCTAGAAGCAAGCACTTTAGCGAGGATCTTGTATGGACCACCCAAGAGGTTGATTGGTCTAAAATCTCTCAAACTCTCAGCTCCTTTTTTTGGAATCACTGCTATAAATGTAGCTCCTAACTCTGATGCAATGAATCCTTTGTCATAGAACTCTTTAATAAATTCAAACACATCCCTCTTTGTCAATTCCCAAAATTTCTTATAGAAAGCAATCGGGAAACCATCCAGTCTCGGCGTTTTATCCCCACCCAACTCCGCAATTGCCTTTTCAATCTCTAGTGCTGCTATAGGTTTTCTAACCAATTTGCCAAATATTGGGAAATCGACTTAAAAGAAAGGTTATCCAAGAAGGGTCTGTTCCACTCTTCACTAGATAGAAGATTCCTGTAAAACATAACCATTGCATTCCATATATTCTCTTTCCCTTCAACTCTCTAACCTTCCACCACTAGCGATTTAATTCTATTTGATCTCGCTCTAGCACTTGCCACTGCATGGAAAATTGTGTTCTTATCACCTTCTTTCAACCAAGTTGCCTGTGATCGCTGGCTCCATTTGATTTCCTACTCTCTCAACTGAGCATGATACTTTGCGTTATAAACTTCCCTCCAACCTATTTTCTCCTCCGAAAGCTCATATTCCTGTTCCTTTAGATCCAAGCATTGAATTTCTTGCAATAAATGACAGTCTCATCATCTCGAGCCGCCAAAATATCTTTTTTCCATCCACATATTTTCTTTTTAAACATTTTTAATTTCTGAAATAATACAAAACCAGCTCCCCCTTGGATTGAGAAGGAAGACCACCAATCTACTCCTTTATCTAAGAAACCTTTAACTTCTAACCAAGCCAATTCGAAGCAAAAAGGATGGGGACCCCAATCTTCCTCATCCGTTTCTAACAAAATCAGAGTGTGATAAAAAAAAATAAAAAAATAAAAAAAAAGGGGACCCCGGCAAACCTCTTTGGAACACCAAAGGCATTTTATCTAACCATTCCAGAAACAACAAGAAATGGTACAATCTAGACTTTATCGCCTTGGCCTACCCATTTGACTAGGTAAACTTAACTTCCCCCATTGGAAGTCTATCCATTTCCTTTCTATTAATCCATTTTGAGAAATTCCTCATGCTACAAGTCATCCTTCCCCCCTTTGACTTTTCAAATGGAAATCTGATAGCATTAAAATCACCACCCACACAACAAAGCAAAGACCATCTGCTATGGCACCATCTAATTCCTCCCACAATTCTGCTCTTTGACACGGTCTAGTTGGCCCATGGACAGCCGTGAAAACCCACCTGAAACATGTTGGAGCTTCCTTTAGCAACAAAGAGACTGTAAAATTGCCCTTCCAACATTCATCTTTATGCCAAATATTTCAATTCCATTTTACTACGATTCCCCCCACCGAGCGAATTGCATCTAAAGCTTCCCCTTCTTTTTGTCTACCCCGCCATAATGAATTTATAATACCCTGATTGATTGCCTGCATTTTAGTCTCCTGGAAGGCTGCCATGTGAACTTTGTACCTCTTACACATATCCCTCACTTGTGCTCTTTTTTGAGGACACCCCAACCCCCTAACATTCCAACTAATAATCTTCAAGGAACACCATTTTGACTCTTTCCCCACTCATCTATTTGACCATTTGCCACCTGCAACACACTGTCAACTCCAGACTCCTTACTAAACACTGCACTGTTACTATTATTGACATATTCCTGCTCCACCTGAATAGCAATCTCATTTTGTACTACCTGCTGTGGTAATGGCCTTCCCCTTTGTTCAACAAACTCAAAATAGGCAACATAGTCTTCCAGTCTGTTGCAAAAGATACCCTCACTAACCTCGCTACTTCCATTGTAAATGATTTGATTCGTTTCATCCCTTGAACCATTGAAACTTTTGCTAACTTTTTGTTGAAACCTCTTTTTCATTGTTCACCTGACGTTGAACCGCTAACAGAGATATCTCCTTTGCTTCCACAATATCAGTCAAAACTTTTGGAACCAATGCTAACCACATCTTAATCAGCACTGACTTCTTCACAGCTTTGCCTAGACCTGCTAAGAGTCAGTGGAGACATAGCATCTCCACTTCTAATGAAAGCTCCAACAATATCCTCGTCAAAAGGAATAATCTGAAGATCTGATATAAGACAGGAGTCCATATAGCCTAACAATATCTGATTCTGCAAATGCATCAATTCCCCCACTATTTCCCCTTAATCAAAACTTTTTACTACCATAGAACCAAACACCAAAAACTGACTGTTACTCAAATCTTCAAAATGCTTCACCCTGGAGTACCTTGTCCCCCTGCGACTGCATAAGATTCTTCCAGATGCGCGCTATCAACACCATCCCTAACCCTAACAACATAAGAAACTTCAGGCCCAGCAAATGAACTAACCTCCCCTTTTTCTATCATCTCAGTTGTCCAATCAAATTCTCTCTACACCAATTCCAGCTCCTCCTGCAGAACCTTCCCCCATATGATAGGATCGCTGATGGACGACCCCCGCCCTGAGAAGTAGCTCCGATGTCCCTACCTGCGAGCTTCTCTTAATGATACCTTTCTGACACTAAAGAAAACTCTGAAATCTTTGTTGCAGTCGCTTCTGTCTTCTCTTTTACCGTCTCCTTGACCATCGTATCTTGAATGATGGTGGGAGAAGAAACTGTAAGCAATCATTTTTTCCCTAATCTTGTCGGGAGGGAGACTTTGCTCCTGCTGAAAACACCCACTGCTTGACAATTGCTTTCTGTCAGGACCTCTGGGCGCACCAAGACAGGGATGGGATTTAAAAAACAAGGTTGGACACACGTGTGATGACTAAAAAGCCCAACCAGCCGTGCGGCTGGTGGAACTAAGGGCTCACATGCCGAACTTTGCACACGAGTCCGATTCTCGAGAACTATACTCAAGCTCGCCAACTCGGGCCTCGAGTTAAAAAACCCCTCTTGCTTACCATGTGTAGACGGATGAAAGGGTATAGAAGCAGTAGCTACGTCATCCAAATTAAAGCATTCACCATGTGTTGAATTTCGAAAAGGAGAGACTGAACACCCCCCCCCCCCCTCCTTTTTCGCTGGCCAATGGTAATGTAACACCTCTGTTCCGGGAATGGTAGACTGTAGGAGTATTGTCCTCTTACTCCTTTGAAATTTCTTTCTTCTGCCATTAACGGGACAATGTTCGCATTAGCTACCTGCTTCTGAATCTGTTCCTCCTTTTAGAGCAAAGTAACTGTGACCTATGCTCCTATATCAACTCTTGAAGTGACCGAGATCGAAAACGAATCCAACTTTTCTTTTGAATTTGGATTCAAGCGGAATGCATCTCCTCACTTCTATCTGTTTGACTATCAATTTCCACAACCGACCCAATACAAGCACCGATTTCTCTGAATATGTCGTCGATCCAAAATTCTAACAGGTTATACCATATTTGGTACCAATGCTCCTCCCACCCAAAGACTGACCATTCCCCCTAGTTTTGTAACTTCATGACTATTCCTTCATCGATCGACCTGCATGCTGCGAATACCACCGCTGCATGATCTTGGAATCCCAAGGAAACCAACATCACATCCTCATAAAGCTTTTTAACCACAACTTCCTCTATTTTGCTACAGCGAAAAAGTAATCGATCAATCAGATCCCTCTCTGTAGTACCCGATCTAACAACTGCTGCAAAACAATGTTCGAATGTCTTTAGAAAATCATCAAGAACTTTAGAATGGATCCTCACTTCTGGTACCTCGCCTGTGGTCACCCACCAGATCCATTTGTTTGTTGAGCCTTCTTTTACCTCTTCTACACTGATTGTTTGCCCTACTTTGTTTAAAATGGCATATCCTTGAAAGACATACCATTTTCTGGTGTTGTAACTGCCCTCTACGGATTCGCCATGTCCTTTTCCTCTATGCTTTGGCCGTCCTTCTTCTGTTTTGGGATTATTGTCCCTTGATTTTCCTATTCCATATCCTCTTTGTTCTTCCTATCAGGCCCAAATTTTGCCTTTTGGACCCTAAATTTTTTATCCCCAAAACTCTCTCTGTTTAGATCGTGGACTGCCTTCACAATTTCATCCTCTGAACTCATGCGAACAAAAGCAAAGCCTCTGATGTCGTTTGAATTTCTATGCCGAGGTATGACAACTTCCATGATAATACATGCACAGGCGAAAGTCCTCTCGAAGTTGATCAGTTTCCACCCTTCCGGAAAACCTTCAACAAACATAGTTGGTTACTCCAACAATTTAGGTGAGTTCTTCCTCCCATTCGGCCGAGACAGTAGCTTTTCCTTAACGATTGTTTCCCATTTCGATGATTTCCCCCCCTTTTCCAACCCAGATGTATCATCTCTCCCGATAACCCCTTTTTCCTTTTTCACACCAAGTTCTTTCCATCGCTTTCCGATATCCCAAGCAGGTGCATTTATTAGTCAAGGTGGACACAAAATGTTCCAAAAACCAAAAAAGAAAGCTTCAGAGACTAGATAACGATATGAGGATTAAAACAAGAATAGAACAAAATTCCCATCATGTCAAGATGTATGTTCAGATGCAGCAACTCGATCTTGCATTGTTTACCCCTAAGAAAGATGGATCTTAGAGGATGTATATGAACAATCATGCGATTAACCAAGTCATTATCAAATATCAAGTACCGGTTTCTAATTCTATGACTAGATAATATATTGGACATATTGTATGGAATAAAGATCTTTTTGAAGATTGACCTAAGGAGTGGACAACATTATTCATGTCCGACATGAGTTTAAATGGAAGACTGCGTTTATAACCTAAATGAGTTCCACAAGTGGGGCATGTGATGACATTTGACCTTCCAAATACACCAAGTGCCTTCATTAAGCTAATGACTAGGGCTTCATATGGCTTGGGTCAGGTCGAGTTGGGGGGCAAACTGACCCAAAAGAAACTAAGAATCAAATCAGAATTTTGTACCCAAACCCAACCCATCAAAATTCAGGTCAGGTATGGGTCACGTCCAAGTCAAAATTAGCAGACCCATTGATTTAATGGGTTGTGTCCTGGTCTTCCTAAACCTAGAACCAGCCCGTTTATTACATGGGTCAAGTTCAAGTTGGGTCTAGTTTGAGTCTGGGCAGGGATAGAAATTACAAACCAATTTTCATACAAATAATGTTCCAAACAAACCATCCAATTAGTGGCGACTATCAACTTTTATGGTAAATAATAACATGTTCAGATGTCCAAGTTCAATAAGTAACATCAAATGGTTAGGGTAGTTAAATTAGTGTAAGTTTTTGGATATTCTCCATCAACAATCGGGCTCATGATTCACAACGGTCCAAACTATTACTAGTAGTGGATGGGTAACCATGATTTAGAAATAGGTGGCTAACTATTGCCATATTCTAGCCCAAAAGAAGAAGGGGGAAAAAACACACGTACTTAGTTACTCCTTTTTTCTTGGGTCAAGGATGGATCGGGTTTGGTTTGGATCTAGGTCAGGTCCATTTTAATATGACCAAAATCAGACCCATTTGAAACTAGATCTAAGACGTTTCAAGTCACATTGATTTTTAGGACCCGGGCCCAACCCATTTAGTAATCCAATCGTACTTTTGGATACAAAACCCACCCCATGGATCTAAAGTTTAGGTCCAAATCCACTAGCTGTTGAGTCGGGTCCAATGACCCACTAGGTCAACCCACCCCATGTGCGCTAACACTAATGATAGGCATTTCATCCTTTCATGAAGAACTTCTTATGATGTTTATTTAATGACATTCTTGCTTTCAGTCCTTGATTATTTCTTGACCTTAATTAATTACAACAAATATTTGATGTACCACAGAAGGTGTCACCATATATTAAGTTAAACATGTCTTTCCTTGTCCATGGGGTTTTGTTTTGGGTTAAATTGTTTCTACAGAAGGGATCAAGGTAGACTGGGAGAAAATTTGGGCCTGGTAGAGTGGCCCATGCCTCAAAACCTTTAGAAGGTCCATTCTTTTCATTGCTTGGTGACATTTCACTAGAGATCTATTCGAAATTTCAGAACTATTATACCGCCTGTTACCAATTGCATGCGCATAGGAAAGTTTGAATGGACCAAAATGTCAGGAAAAAAGGCTTCAGTACCATCAAGAAGAAGATGATGGAGGTCAAGATGTTGCATATCCAAAGTTCAACACTCTTGATATGGAAAGCAGCACTTCAAATGTTGGTATGGTGCAATGCTAAGTTAGGAAGGAAGGTTTAAGTTGATTGCTTCCTTTAATTAGAAGTTTAATGAAGCATGTACCTACTCCATATATGATATTAAGTTCTACTGAGTGGTCTAGGTGCTACAACATTGAAGGCAATGCTTGATTCATTGCAAAGTTCTCTATTAGGATCATAAGTCATTGAGATATTTCAGCTCACAAAAGAAGACAAGTGCTCACTATGCAAAGTATACATCATTTTTACAATAGCATAATTTCTTCTGCATTATAAAGCTGAAATATGGAACAAAGTAGCAGACACTTTGAGTATTAGGGTCTACTGGGGAGACTTACCATGGACGTTGTTGGAATTGAGGCATTAAAAGAAAAATACATCGAGGACCCCACTTTCAGCAAGGTGCAGGACGAATGAGCGTGACACGGGTTCCAACTCTTTTTTTTTTTTTTGAAAGGCAACGAAAATTTTATCAAAGAAAAGGAAGGAAACAGACCGCTGAGGTAGCGAGCTGAAAGCTCCCAAAAGCAAATAAAAACAAGAAAACAAAACAAAGAAAAGAGAAGCAAAAGAAAACAAAAAGGAAACAAAAAGATCTAACTAAGGATCAGACAGAAGGAGAAAAAACAATCCACAGAAAACAGCTACACCCTGCCAATCGTCGGAGTGCCGGTGAAAAGAGGAATGTGGCTAATGGTTGTAGAGTGGCAAGTCCATTCAAAGAGGAACTACTGAATTTTGTTGATCACATAGGCGATCGAATGGGCCTCATCTTTGAAACAACGCCAATTTCTTTCTTCCCAGATGGCCCACCAGGCGGCAAGAAGAGAGAACTGCCATGCCGCAACTCTGTTCTTATCCATGGGGATTCCATGCCAGGCCGCGAAAATAGAATCAGTGGATTTAGGAAAAGACCAGGAGATGTTAAAATGTGAGAGGATAGTTGCCCAGACTGAGTTGAAATAAGAACAATGAACAAACAAATGATCCGTCGTTTCTTCGTTAGATAGGCAGCAGATACAAACGTTCGGAAGAATCATCCCTCTTTTCATCAGATTGTCAATAGTGAGAACTTTTCTCTTACCAACCAACCATCCGAAAACAGCGATTTTTGGAGGGACCTTGTATTTCCAAATCTTCGCGTAGAGCGTCACTGTTGAAGAATCAGTCTTCTGATCCAGAAAACAATATAAAGATTTAACAGAGAACATACCCTTACTGTCGAGGGCCCACACCAGCTTATCATGCTGATCTGGATGAGGATGGCAATTACCTAACCGTTGAAGGAGGTTCGCATAAGACTCGATTTCCCAATCGTGAAGGTTCCTTCTGCAGGGAGGGATCCAGACCACACCGTTACCTTGAATAGAATAACAATCAGCCACTGTTATTGACAGATCACGGGCTAGCCTATATATATCTGGAAATTCCTGTTTAAGGGCATGGAAACCCGCCCATAAGTCCTCCCATAACTGAATTTTGTCCCCTTTTCCTATGGAGAAACGGCAATGAGTTTGCACCTCGCTATGAGAAGATATGATTCCTCTCCAAACCGCAGAAACGCTACTATTAGACACCCCCTTTGTCCACCAACCAAGAGGCGATTTTCCGTATTTGCATTTGATCACCTTATTCCATAGGATATCTTCTTCTGCACCAAGTCTCCACCACCATTTTCCTAGTAGAGCGCGATTCATAGTTTTGAGATTTCTAATTCCAGCTCCACCGTCCTTATAGTGTTTGCAAACCTCAGGCCAAGCAACCAAATGAAATTTTTTTCGATCCTCCCTTCCATGCCACAGGAAGTCCCGTCTGAGCTCTTGCACTTCCAAAAACACTTTCTATATGGAAAGTAGTGCTTCGAACATTGGTATGGTGCAATGCCAAGTCAGGAAGGAAAGCTTAAGCCGAAAAGTTAGTTGCCTTGTTAACAAAAAGCTTAATGGTGTATATATAACTACTCCATGTATGATCTTGAGTTTTACTGAGTGTCCCAAGTGCTACAACATTGAAGGCATCACTCAATTCATTGGGAATTTTTATATACTCAGATCATGAGTCATTCAAATATTTCTACTCCGAAAAGAAGTTGAGTACTCGCTATGCAAAGTGGACATCTTTTTTACAATAATATGCCTTCCTTTTGCGTCATAAAGCTAAAATTCAGAAGAAACAGTAAACACTTCAAGTATTAGCATGTTGCTAGTGGAGACACTTGCCATGGAGGTTGTTGGAATTGAGGCATTAAAAAATATTACATGGAGGACCCCACTTTCAGCAAGTTGCACAACAAATGTGTGGATTGTCGAACTCTAAAGTGTGAATTCATCTTACATGATGAATATTTATTCAAGGGGTCACACATGTGAATCCCCAAAGGATCATTGTGGGAAAAGATCACATCTATGCTACACAAAGGGTTCAAAGGACACTTTATATATATATATATATATATATATATATATATATATATATATATATAAGGGCAACGAAACTGAAAATGTATTAAAAGAAAGAAAGAGGTACAAAAGACGAAAAGAAAGAAAAAGAAAAAAGAAAACAAGAGCAACAAAAGAAAAAGTCCAACTGCTGCGATAGCAGAAGAAACCTAAGGACCTAAGAAGCTAAAATCCACCCCTTTGAGCATATTAACATTAGCGGCCCATTCAATCATCAAATGCTTAGCCCTAGACCCAACACACTTAGCAGTAGAAGAAGAGTTGTTGAAGCATCTGTTGTTCCTTTCTTCCCACACCGCCCACCAAATTGCGAGAATGGCCATACACCATATAGAAGACTTCAGCTTCCCTAACTTGAGACCATTCCAAGCAACTAAAAAGTCTGCGGCTGAACATGGTTAACACTAACTGACCAGAAGTCTTCTATAATGGAGGATATAAACTGACAGTGAACCATCAGATGATTCACTGATTCCGCCTGCCTCATGCAATTAATACAGATATTGGTGATCAGCATTCCCCTCTTGGCCAAATTATCGATGGTAAGAATTCTGTTACGCCCCACCAGCCACCCAAAGCAAATAACTTTAGGCGGAACCTGAACCTTCCAAATACCCGACGTGGCAACATAGGGATCCTGATTAGGGGGATAAATAATCGAATACAAAGATTTAACAGAAAAGGCACCAGAATTCTCGAAAGGCCATTTAATACTGTCTAGCATGTCAGGAGAGATGGAAGAGTGTCGAAGATACTCCAAGAGAGTTGCATACTCTATAGCTTCATTATCAGAAAGTTTTGAGTGCATCTGATATCCCAAACTGTGTTTCCTGACGAAACAGAACAGCAACTGTTTATAAAAATTTCCTTGTATGGGGAGATTCGATATATCAATGGGAAGAGACGTCTAAGGGGAGTATCAGCAAGCCAGATATCCTTCCAAAAATGAATAGAAGATCCATTGCCCAGCGCATAGCAAGCAGAATTAATAACCGAATGACTGATCTTGAGAATACCACGCCAAATGTGTGAAGCCTTATAGTACGAAGACTTTCTCAGCCACCATCCGCCTTGAGAAACACCGTATTTCCCTGTGACTATCGCAGCCCAAAGAGCATCCTTTTCAACTGCAAATCTCCAAACCCACTTCCCCAAAAGAGCTGAATTCATAAGGTGAAGATTCTTGACATTAGCCCCTCCCTCCCTGAAAACTTTATACACCTCTTTCCACTCAAGCAAGTGAACCTTATGCTGGTTTTCCTTCCCAAACCATAGGAAATCTCTTCTGATTTACTCCATACACTTGATGATCGAGCCGGGACATCTGAACAATGACATAAAGTAAAGGGGGAGGCTTGACAGGGCAGATTTGATCAACGTCAGGCGACCCCCCAAAGAGAGATACCTACATTTCCAAGAGGCTAGATATTTATGGAATTTAGAGATAACCGTCCCACATAAACGTCGGCGGGGCACCCATAGAGAGGGGAAGGCCAACAAAAACAGTTTGGAAAGAGTCAACACGGCACCCCAAGGAATCGACAAATTTCTGGATCGAAGGGAGAGGGATATTAATGCCAAGAAGCTTCGACTTTCTCATATTTATCCGAAGACCCGAAACTACTTCAAAGCAGCGTAGGGTAATTAGGAGGTTGTCGACTTTTTCTTGAGAAGCCTCAGAGAATATGAGGGTGTCGTCCGCGAATTGAATGTGAGATAAAACATAACCAATTGGGAATGAAAAATACTACTAGTCCTACATGTGTCATGACATTGAATGGCCCATTGCACAATGTTCTACATGCCGAGTCTCCAAAGGTCATGCAAAATAGAGACCTTTATATGCCTCTTCTTGTTCCAATTGCATCGTAAGTGGATTTTCAATGGACTTTATTCTGGGTCTTCTTAGGACTCAAAGAGGAACTTATTTGATCTTCTTCGTAGTGGATTGTTTCTCAAAACCCAATTCATACCATGCAACAGGACGATGGATGCAACGCATAACAATGTCATCTTCTTCAAAGAAAACTGTGACACTTCACGAGGTGCTGAAGATTATAAATTCAAATTGGTTTATGGGACACTTCTATAAGGCTTCATGGAAATGTCTAAGAACTAAGATTTAATTCTCCCACACATCAGAAGGAGTCACCATAGGACCTTGTTAACCTTTTGATTGTTGTAGGCAACGTGTATCTAAGTGGGATTTGTTTTACCCCAAGCCACATTTGCATACAACAGCTTAGTAAATCGTACCACAAGAAAATTACCATCCGAGATAAGAGAAGTCCACATCATGTAATTGATTTAGTCCTTCACCAGTACAAGATTAAGCGGCGATATTGATGCTTTCATCGAGCACATTCGAGACTTGGAAGCTCAAATAAAGGAAAAAGGAGTGAAAAAAGCAACGCGAAGTATCGCGAAGTTCCAAAGAACACCACCGAGAGAAGAAATATAACGAAGATGTCTTGGCTAGGGTTTATCTTCACAAAGAAAGGTTTCCAAAGGAAACTTATAACAAGCTTTAGCCTATGAAGATTATGCCATGCCAAGTCAGGAGAAAGGTGACGTGTATGAGACCGAGTTGCCAGATGACTTAGATATCGTGTGAATTTTCAACATGGGCGACTTGTTCAAGTACCATGGCAAGGTGCATGACATGCAAACCAAAGTTATTGTCGATATTGACCAACAATTGCCCAAAAAAAAAAGAAAGCAGAACAAGTATTGCGTATGAAGACTACCAATACCCAACAAGGTCGATACAAGTAAAACTTGGTGAAATGTAAGAACAAACCCCATTCTGAATGCACGTGGATCACAAGCAATGAATAGAAAAGGGGAGATAAACCTCTACTACTTCTATGGAGCACCTAATTTGCCCTTCGAGTCATTTCTTTCCAACACGGTGTAAATGATGTAGGCCCAAGGCCCACAATGAGGCCTAACCATGGGTTATTTGTTGCTTTTTAAAACTAAATTTCAAGGTCTACAATTGTTATTTTGGAGGATTCCAACTGAAGATTTTGCCGATTCTTTGAACATATTGGGGGTTGATTCTCTTGAATTGCAGAAACAATTGTAGGCCATTACATTTTGACAAAATGTTTGTGGATTCACTTTTGTTATTTTAGGTAGAGTTGATTAATATACAATCAATCTAATGGCTGGAGATTCTTATTAAACATTTAATGAGGATTTTTAGGATGGCTCATTAGGGTCGGTTGTTCTAGAGGTAGAGGCATTACACTTTTTTCCAAAGTTCTATGAAGTTGCTATCAGTGTTATCATACGTGATCGCATATGCCATTTTGGGAGCATATAGCAAATATGCAATTTTATAACCATAGTGGCATATGCAATTTTACGCAACAACATATGCAATGATTATGTGATTGCATATACAATTATGCCATCACTCATGTGATGGAAAAAAAAAGTACATTTTTTGGGGGGTTGTGCGATGGCATATGCGATTATGTGATCGCATATAGGCCCCTTAGGTTGCATACAATCGCTTAGGGGTCGTTTGGCACCTTGGATTGGAGGGGATTAGAGGGGGTTTCAAATCCCCTTGGTTGTTTGGCAGCAAAAAGCAACTGGGGATTGCCAATCCAGGGGGTTCCCAATTCCCTCTTTGAGGGGGTTTGTAATCCACGGTAAGAGCTTGGATTACACCTAAAATCGTTTCAATATTTGCAGGTATAAATGTATGTCACTGTACACTATCATTCTACTGGGCACATGGCCCACTAACGATGATCAGCACCGTCCAAACATTGTTCATGTAGATCAGCACCGTCAAAATATTGTCCAGCACCGTCCAAACGTTGTCCATATTAATCAACAATTAAAAATCGTTAGTTAGTCACTCAAACATGATCTTGTGCTTGCGGTCTATCTGAGACTTGGAATTTCATCATTTTTTGGCAAAGCATATATTTTAGCGGGCTTATCACAACCATAGTGTCAAAAATTATGTATCTCACTGATTGGAGATATTAAAGTTGATTTAGTAATTAAATTCAAACCCCCGTAAATATACCATTTATAGGTATTTTTGAATTAAAGTTGATTCACACTCCAGGGTGCCAAACACACCTAGAGGATTGCCAATCCAGGGGGTTTCCAATCCTGGGGGTTGCGAATCCAGGGGGTTCCAAATCCACGCTCCCAAACAGGCCCTTATGCTACTTGACATCAATGGTTGCTCTTCAATTACTTGTACGTTGTAATTAGCGCAAGACTTTGACATTAATATGTTGTTTATCTTCCCTCTACTCAAATACTCTTGTCCGGTGTGTCCTTTTTCCATTCTAATGATTTTGGATATTGAAATCTCATTGATTTGATAACTAGATTGCATCAGTTGTTATCCGTCAAAATATGGGTGTAGAGAGATTTTTGCTAGTTGGATGGGCATGTCCTTGGCTGTGGACGAGGACCTTTTTTTTTTTAAGAGAACAAAAATCAACCCACAGAGCAGGAAAAGAATACAACCAACATGGTGCGAAGCAACAAAAAAAAGATCTCTAGACACTGGCTTTAACATATATAACCCAGCTCGTTGCCACTGAGCTTTCTCTAATTTGCCCACTCCTCCGTGCTAGGCCCACATGAAATCTTCTACGGGCTTTGGCATAACTCAATCCACATGAAGCAAACAAAGGAAATGAGCCCACACTATAGAGGCAAAGGAACAATGGAAAAACAAATGATCAACAAACTCCATGTTATCCTCACACATCAGACACATCTTGGATAATATCAACATTCTCATTTGAAGATTTGTCCAAGGTGAGAATTCTCTTATGCCCCACAAGCCAAACAAAATACTAAAACCCTCAAAGGAGCTCCTTAGAACTAAAAATGAAAAGGGAGAGAGCGAAGAGCAATTGTCCTCACCTAGACACTTCACAAAAGAACGCAACGAGAATTTTCAAAAGGGTGACCCAACCAAATCAGAGAATGTGAGTCAGAAGGGGGAGGGGAAGCACTCGACAGATGGACCAACAAATCAGCAAATCGCCGAACTCCTCATCCGACACATGCCTCCTACACAGGGGATTCCAAACCACCATGCCACCAACCATAGAAAAACAGTTCGCCGCATAAATGAATCGATCATGAGCTAGTCTCACCACTCTAAGAAAAATGTCTTAAAGAGCACGATCTCCACAACATCTATCAACCCAGAAACGAATGTAATGACAATCACCCAAAGAAAGCACAATTCTCCGTCTAACAAGATGCTTTATCGTTACAATTTCTTTCCACACATGAGAAGCTCTATAAAGCAAACTTCTCTTCACAAACCAATCACCCTAATGAACCCCATATTTCCTCTCCATTATCTCCCCTCTTCTGCCCGAATCATCAAATCCATTTGCAAGCCCCCTCCCCCCCCTACTGAACCCCATATTCCCTCTCCATTATCTCCCCTCTTCTGACCTGAATCGTCGAATCCATTTGCAAGCCCCCCATGTCTCCACAACATCTATCAACCCAGAAACGAATGCGATGATAATCACCCAAAGAAAGCACAATTCTCCGTCTAACAAGATGCTTTATCGTTGCAATTTCTTTCCACACATGAGAAGCTCTATAAAGCAAACTTCTCTTCCCAAACCAATCACCCTACTGAACCCCATATTTCCTCTCCATTATCTCCCCTCTTCTGACCCGAAACAACAACAAAAAGATCTCTAGACACTGGCTTTAACATATATAACCCAGCTCGTTGCCACTGAGCTTTCTCTAATTTGCCCACTCCTCCGTGCTAGGTCCACATGAAATCTTCTACGGACTTTGGCATAACTCAATCCACATGAAGCAAACAAAGGAAATGAGCCCACACTATAGAGGCAAAGGAACAATAGAAAAACAAATGATCAACCAACTCCATGTTATCCTCACACATCAGACACATCTTGGATAATATCAACATTCTCATTTGAAGATTTGTCCAAGGTGAGAATTCTCTTATGCCCCACAAGCCAAACAAAATACTAAAACCCTCAAAGGAGCTCCTTAGAACTAAAAATGAAAAGGGAGAGAGCGAAGAGCAATTGTCCTCACCTAGACACTTCACAAAAGAACGCAACGAGAATTTTCGAAAGGGTGACCCAACCAAACAGAGAATGTGAGTCAGAAGGGGGAGGGGAAGCACTTGACAGATGGACCAACAAATCAGCAAATCGCCAAACTCCTCATCCGACACATGCCTCCTACACAGGGGATTCCAAACCACCATGCCACCAACCATAGAAAAACAGTTCGCCGCATAAATTAATCGATCATGAGCTAGTCTCGCCACTCTAAGAAAAATGTCTTAAAGAGCACAGTCTCCACAACATCTATCAACCCAGAAACGAATGCAATGACAATCACCCAAAGAAAGCACAATTCTCCGTCTAACAAAATGCTTTATTGTTACAATTTCTTTCCACACATGAGAAGCTCTATAAAGCAAACTTCTCTTCACAAACCAATCACCCTACTGAACCCCATATTTCCTCTCCATTATCTCCCCTCTTCTGCCCAAATCATCAAATCCATTTGCAAGCCCCCTCCCCCGCTACTGAACCCCATATTCCCTCTCCATTATCTCCCCTCTTCTGACCTAAATCGTTGAATCCATTTGCAAGTCCCCCATGTCTCCACAACATCTATCAACCCAGAAACGAATGCGATGATAATCAACCAAAGAAAGCACAATTCTCCGTCTAACAAGATGCTTTATTGTTGCAATTTCTTTCCACACATGAGAAGCTCTATAAAGCAAACTTCTCTTCACAAACCAATCACCCTACTGAACCCCGTATTTCCTCTCCATTATCTCCCCTCTTCTGACCCGAATCATCAAATCCATTTGCAAGCCCCCTACTGAACCCCATATTCCATCCCCCCCCCCCCCCCCGACTTATCTGACGACTATTCACCAATGCCTTGAACTCACTGAAAAGCCATTTTCCTCCCCCTTTTGAAGCAAAGTTTCCCCAATAACAACGAACAAATACGGGGATAAATGATCCCCCTACCTATGTCCTCTAGACGCCTTGAAGAAGTCTTTCGATGATCCATTAACCAGAACAAAAAATGATGCAGATTGAACACAAGCTTTTAACCATCATCTCCACTTAGAGCCACAACCCAATCTCCTGAGCATATAGTCTAGGAAATCCAAATCAACGTGATTGTACACCTTTTCCACATCCAACTTACACACTATGCTGCTTTTCTTTTCCTTGAATCTTAAATCAATACATTCATGGGCTATGAGTGCACTGTCTAGAATGTCTTCTTGCTACATAAGCACCCCAAGAGTCTGGAATGACCCTAGCAAGAACACTTTTAAAATGAAGAGCAAGAATCTTAGTCAAAAGTTTATTGGGACCACTTATAAGGCTTATCGGCCTAAAATCTTTTAGCTGAGTTACCCCTTCAACTTTTGGAATGAGTTCAATAAACGTAGCCCCGAGCTCTCAAGAAATCCATAACATCCTTTTTTTATAATATGCCAAAACTTTTGATAAAATAACATAGGGAAATCATCGGGGCCCAATGCTTTATCTCCCCATATAGAACCTAAGGCTGCATAAACCTCTTCCTCTAAGAAAGGTGCTTCTAAGAGAAAACATCAACGCTTGGTAGCTGCAAGAAATCAATATATTCCAATCCCGACCACTTCCAATTCTCCCACGAGACAAAGCCGGAATAAAACTAAACAATAGTGTCACAAATCCGACTCTTGTCTGAAATTCTCGACCCATTAACTATTAAAAAAGAAATTTTGTTAGCCTAAGCCCAAGCATTGGCAATACTATAATAATAATAATAATAGGTGATTTTACCCCCCCCCCCCCCCTTTAACCACAAGGCCCTCGATCTTTGCCGCCACTTGACTTCCTCTTCATTTGAGCACTAAGTATATTTCAAAGACAATTCTTCTCTTCTGCTTTTGCCTTCTAATGAGAGACCACTGCTTTCCTCTAGAATATCAAATCCCATGATCTCTTCATCCATAGAATCAAATTCCACCTCCCTAGCACCCAAAACCTCTTTCTTCCACGAGTTCATTTTATCCTTAAGTCATTTAAGTTTCCTACTCAAATGAAAGTCAATGAACCCATCCACAAAAAATGAAGACCACCACTCCGTAATTAGATATTAAAACTTGTCAAGTGTAGCCTTCAAACATGAAAGGTCTAAGGCCTTGATTGTCTTAAGGAACTTTGAGAACAATTGGGCAATGATCCGATGCAATCCTTGGCAGACCACGTTGACTAGCCAAAGGAAGTCGATCCACCTAGTCTGAAAAAATTAGGAATATGTCCAACCTAGACATTATTGCTTCTGATTGCCCATTAGACCACGTATATTTGGCTCCCCCAAGGGGCAATTAATTAGCTCTTGCCAAGCCACCCAATCCAAAAAAATTTTCATACTTAAAGTCACTTTGCCACCCCTAGACTTCCCAAAAGAAAATCTAACCACATTAAAATCTCCGCCAATGCACCACGGATCTGCCCACCTCTGACAAACATTATCAAGTTTTACCCAAAACTGAGCCCGGACACTGTAAGGGCACAGACCATAAACTGTTGAAAAAATCCACTAGAAACCATTTGACACATCCCTCAAAAAAACAGATAAGGAAAAAGAACCAGCAAACAAATCCATCTTCTTCCATTTGTCGATGGACGGTGATTGTTGTAAATCAATCTTTTGAGCGTCCTCGATTATGCTCCCCTTCAATAACCTATAAGACTAAGGATGTGCTACCCTTCTATGGATATCAGATAACATCAGATTCCTGGAGAGAATAGTTATAGTGCCGGTTCACTTGTAAAGGAATGAGTCCATGGATCTTCTCCTTGTATGGGGGATTCATATCCATTGCCTTGATGGATTTATTTTTCAATTTGCCATGTGGGCTCTTTTAATAAAATCTTTTATTATAGATCAAAATAAAATGAGTTTTTATATGTTTCATGTCTTGAGTTTGTACGGGTGTGGATCATTTTTCAATGATACGAACCATCAATATGCTGCCCTCACATTGGAAGACTGGCCCACACACCAAAATCACCATATTCAAATATCCTAGCTGTTTAATTGTGTGTAATTTATGTATTTCGTTCTCTTATTGATTTTTCACCGTTTTCTAAACCACCTATTTGTCAAGAAGTTATTCAATGATTAGGATTTTTCCATCCAGGTGAATTTTGGTGCACAAACCATCCACAGTCCAGCCCAGCCTATAAACGGTTAGGACGATTGAACCATCGCACCCAATTTCAAAAACTGAAAGCCCAAAAGAGATACATGGATATCTGAAACATGGGTCCTGCTTCTGTTTCATTAAAAAAAGGTCCAAAAACAATGTCTACAAAGCGTTATCGAATGCAGTGAATTCAAAAACTTAACAGAATATCTTCATAAACAAATGCATTCAATCATCATCATCATCATCCATCATAGCCATGAAATATACATAAACAAGGCAAAATGCAGAAGCACGTACATCCGAACCAGGTGTCCGCACAGGCCGGTGGCGCCCAGGCCGCAACATCTTGGCGATCTGGGAAGCCGCAGTCCGCCTCTTGGTCTTGTTCTTCTTCCGAATTGTCGGATTGTAATACAGGTACGGCCGTCCGAATACGGACGGCCGCCGCCGCAGCCTATCACTGGTCCGCACAGGCCTGTTCCCAGGCCCGTCCCCTCCTGATCGTTTTGAATCCATAGTAATAATTACAAAGGAAGCCCCACCTTTTCTATCAAAATCATCACATCCAGAACAACAAAAATCAATACAAATCCAATAAAACGCAATCCTTGCAGCTTTCACATAAAAAAATCAATAGAAATCCAACAAAAACGGAATCTCTGCATTTTTCAAATAAAAATTGCGGGAAATGGCGAGAGATTGCTTTTCAGATAGAACGATTCAAGAAAAACAGATTTTTTTCTTAAATTTTTGAGGTTTCTTGGAAGTCTCATTAGCTTATTCTAGGGCTTTTGATGATTGGACAGATTGCGATTCCAGACACACACACACACACACACACACACACACACACACACACACACACAGAGGAAGGGAGCTAACCTTAGAAAGACATTTGAGACGTAGAATCTTCTGTCTTGAAAGCTATGAGAGAGAACGAAGGAAGGAAGAAAGGAGAGAGAGAGAGAGAGATTTCCTTGCGTGAGTGTGGGGAGCTGAGAAGAAAAAGAGGAACGAAAACAAAGAGGAAGAGGGCGTGAACCAGGGATTCTTTTGTTTGCGATGAAATGCGAGAGCGATTCGCGAGATGAGATATCGGGATGGTGAATCTCACCACTCGTGCTAACATGGCACACGAGTAATAGATCTGGTCCATGTAGGATTCAATTTGATCATTTCTTGTTCTTTTGATGGGTCATTTATCAATAGGAGGGTCTCACTTAAATGTTGTTTATACACTATTGTTGGAGATTTCTTTTCACATGTCCAATTTTCTCATTTGATTGTGGCCCATATGAGAAGCTGATCAACTGATTTATTGAAATACAAATTTTCACCGTCGGATTCACCTGGTTATTGGAACGGATCTTGTATAAGTCAGATACATTGACAGATATTTTAAAACTCACTTCTTCAATCTCTCTGCGCGCGAATCCCTTTACTGCTCCGACGGTCTGGGGGTTGAGACTAGAGAACTCAGAGCAGAGGGTTGAGACTCGATAAACGAGAGTTCTGACTCGAGGGACGCGAATTTCCTATGATCCCAGCTGAAGGGTGCTCGTCTAACCCAAAGCTCTGCGGGGCCCACCAAAATGTCCGTGTGACATCTACACCGCCCATCTGTTTCTCCAGCTCGTAGTAGGAAGTGTACCCGAAAAATGAGAGAGATTCAAAACTTGCGTTGGCCACACCACATAAAACATATTTAGTAGAAACGCAGACCATTGAATCGTTCCTGGGCCCACCGTGAATTGTATATGCTATCCAATCGGCAGAAGGTCATTCCCACAATGATGGACGGAAAACACAGATATCTGCCTGATAGAAAACTTCCCTGAAGTTCAATCGTTATATATTCTCTTGGTGTGGCCCACCTGAGTTTTAGTCTACCTAGTTTCTAGCTCTTGTCCGAGCACAAATAAGGGCGCGGATTGGGTACTACCCCACCAGTACCTACCTAAAGAAGGATGATCCCCGCGAGGTTTTATGAGGCTCACCTGGATTTATATGTTTTATCTATACTGTTCATTTATTTTGACAGAATATTTTAAAAAATGAGCCAAAAAAATAAAGCAAATTGGAAACTTGGGTGGACCACACCATGTGAAACAATGGAGAGTGAACACTTACCTTTTGCAATCCTCTTGGGAGCAAGAGAACTTTTGGATGAACCTGATGTTTATGTTTCTCATCATACTTTGAGTAACCTTACGAACAGATTGTCCATGTGGTGTGGTCTACTTTAGCAATCCATCTTATTCTTTTCCGGCCAACTCCCTTACCATGATGCATCAATACCAATAGACTACGTGGATAAAACATATGCATCATGGCTGGCCTCACAGAAGCTCCCAAATTCGACCATCCCCTCTAGTTATGTCACGGTGGGGTAGTACCCCATTCTGCAACCCACGATGACGAGGTGCAACTAATCTACAAGGAGGTGAAACTCCAACCATAAGAAACAAAGTAGTAATTGTCTATTAACAGGCATAAAAGTTCTGTATCAAGCTTATATTTGATTTTATCCTTCGTTTAGACTTGTGTGACCTTACCAATAGATTGTAAGGCAAATAAACTGGAAGGAAACATTAAGGTATGCTGTAAGAAGGTTTAAATGGTAGGGCATTCATCACCATTATTTCCTAAAGTATTGTCCACCTAATAATTGGATCTTCTTCCAGTTTGGGATCACGCCCTAGAATGATCACGAAAAACGGATGGACGGTGTGGATACAGAATATACACGTCAAGGTGGGAGCCATAGTAAGGGCCGCACTGTCTTGGGTGAGGTCGGGGTCTCACCCAATCCGCTCCCTGTAAAACAGACATCAGGTGGGCGCCACATCAATGCATATTACGCGGCCTCTGGAAGAGGATTACATACTTCCCTGCCTGTCCCGAGCTCGGAAGAGGCTGGGCTTCTGAGGGGCCCACTGTGATGTATGGGTTTATCTACACCACATATCCATTTTTACCTATCGTTTTAGGTTACATGACAAAAAATATAGCAGTTATAAGGCTCAAGTGGACCACTCAATAAATATTAAACATTTACGGTTGAAATTTTTTTGGGGCCACAAAAGCTTTGGATTAAACTGATATTTGTGTTTTTCCTTCGTCCAGGTATAACTTACCTTATGAACAGGTTAGATAACAAATAAACATCAAAGTGGGCCTTAGAAAAGTTTCAATGGTGGTAGTCACTGTCACCGCTATTTACCATGGTGTGGTCCACTCAAGATTATATCCAACACAATTTTTGAATTATATACTAAAATGATATGAAAAAAATGGATGGACGGTGTAGATAAACTCATAAATTACGATTTCCCTTAAGAGCTCTAGCCTGTTCGGAGCTCCGTACATCCAGGGTAGTACCTAATCTGCGTACCCAACTTCCCGGCAAGGAATCGTAGGAAATTGGCGTCTCGACCGGGCGGAGCTCTTGGCGTCGGACGCACGCGCTAGAGTCACGTGAGTTGAATTTGGAAGTGGAAAGAGAAACGTTGGTGCAACGGATGATCCGCAGTCACTGACAAATTGGATACGTGGCATGCAATAAAAAATTTCAAATGATGGGTCCCACCTTAGATTTCATCGTAAACCACGTTTATTAGATTATCTTACTATGAAATATGCGGACATTTATTGCATGGTTACAAATGACAATGAGAATTATCTAATGGTCCTAAAAAATATCAGTTCATAATCGGGTGGACTTTTTCAAACATGTATGACTGTAACTTTGCGCCTGTTGGTTCACGGATTACCCCATCAATGTAAATGAGATTTGCAATCATTATAATTTTTTCCTTGCTAATTCAAACACAAGAGTCATTGGATGTATTTAGGAATTTGATAAAGTAATTTATGATCACTGTACTTTTTCATAAAGTTATTATTAAAATTTCTTATCTAAATAGTCACATTAATGTGAATTTATGATAATTTGACATAAAGGTAATGTAAAATTTGACATAAATAAGTATAAAAATTGAAGATAAAATACAAATGTTGTTAAGAGATAAGCAATTTCTAATTATTGTATATTTTTCTTTTTATACTATTATGATAATTGGTGAAATAAATAGACGGCTAGTGAAAGTGGGTTATATTGCTTGTCGGTTTGAAATTCAATCACGTGTGATATGTGTGAGCATGCGGAAAGTAATTATGCAGCTTGATTCTAACCGAACAACTTTGACCCAAAGCATTAAGATAAGTCAATATATCAAACTTGACCGCATATGACAGAGATATGAGAAGATCAGTTGCATATTCAACCACTCATAAGATATTTAAGATAATTAGGCGATTATCGGATGGTGGGGTTCATCCTTCAAAAATGGGTTGCGCCTTACCTTTTGCATGAAAAGAACTTCAAATTTAAAGATAAGCAAAAAGAAAACACTTAGAGTCGACCACAAGGAGTAACTGTAAAGCACCTTTTTGAGAGAAAAATCACCTGTTTTAAAATAGAATTCGTACAACGTATGAGCGTAAACTTTGATTACTACTAAGGATTACATTTATTGGATTATTGTTACTGCTAATATAGAATTAGGTTACTAGTTACGCTAAAGGACATATTATGTTAAGAAACATGAATGATGATTGATAAGACTATGCTGAAATATATGTGATTTAATTGGTTTGTTTGATTGGGCTTGTATGAGACATTTCGCTTCGTTGAACTCATTTGTTATTTATAGACTTTTTAGAAATAATCGTCTGAATGCATATTTCCATGTCTAATAGTTACGGTAACCGCTTCATCACCACTCTAGCCTTCTAGACTCTTCTTTTCCTTCTTGATGCTTGTCTTGATAACCACTTCTCATTCAACCATGTTCTATCTTCGAATACTCGACCACGTTCCATCTTCAGATGATGTGTATTACCCGACCAGTGCTAGTTGTCATTTTTGCAAAACATACTTCAAATATCCCCGCAGATCTTAAGCATGTTGTATACTTCTTATGCAATGACACATGTCATTTTCTAATTGATTTTTTCATAAATGGTAAAAAAAATAGGTTATAACATTGCCCCCCACGTCACATCGCCTTTGGGCAAAATGGTGAAAGCGACATTAGTTCATTATTCAATACAATAAATGCAACAAACTTTTCTTTCCACATGTCAACTCCTTATTGACTCTGCTCGACTAGGATAAAAGTCGAATATAGGTCTTGCTTTTTTCCATAGTTGTTATTGTGACATGCAACAATTCTCTTTCAACAATCGAATCATATGAGGAGTCATGATTATCATTTCATTAATGCGCACTTTCTTGACCGATATATATGAATTTTCGAATCAATTTTAATTTTTTATGCCTTTTGCTTTTTTACTCATTTTTTCTTCTTCCAAAATTTCATACATTATCATGACTGTTTCTTCATCTTCTGCTTTTCCAACCTTCTATCAGGAAGATTTCATCGGAGAACTAAACACTCCCTCTTCCAAGATCATAATCGATATCATCTTCAATACCCCCGTTGATAAGAACAAAACATTCCGCTCATTTGGGTTGGCCTTCCATCCCGAAATTACTCACTAATAAATTTCGACAATAGATAGGTTCTTCCTAGGTTATCCAGGTAAAAACTTGTTACTTCAATCCAATTTTTCAGATCTGCAAATGCCTTCAAATTAAGCTTCAAGATCTTGTCTGAGATCAATGAAAGGATTAGCAGAATGGTACAATCGCATAGTCCAGCAACATGGCGATACATGAAAACAAGACGTCATCTATAAATGTATCAAGCTCACTCTTTTCGAATTTCTAGCATATGCTTCCCTCCTTACTGCCACTTCGACTTTCTGGAGCCAATCAATCAACACCTTCCAATTCAAATGTGGTCCTATGAGTCCAACAATCATGGATGTTTGTGCTTTCACCCATCTCCTCCCTTTTAGTGATATAGTCTACCCAAGTTTTGCCCAATACGACAATCATTATTTCATCATTTCAAACAAAAATGGAAGAGCTTACTCCAATTTCATGTTGATTTAGCACAAGAATTATGCTGAAGTCAATGACCAAAAACACACAACGTTCATATTAATGTGAATATGTTGTTATTTGCTCTATATGAATGTCAAACAAATTACAAAAAAGGTTCATCTGGGCAAGGTGCTAGCTCAAGGACAACAGCTAGTTATTGCTCCATTTGTGCTCGGTCATTTGTATTGCGGCATATATAAATCAACAACCAAAGATTTTTACCAGAATAGAGGACCTTTATGACTTCTTCAAATGTAGCTTTGTGAATATTTTTATTGTTTTACTTGCAATCCTACTACTTTTTCCATACTCTATTATTCATTCAGTCAACACAATATCTTTATCCAAGGATCATTTGTATATTTGTGGAATGTATGAATTTCTTTTTCTCCATTCGTACCAATAATCTTAAATTATTCTTTCTATCCTTTCCAAAATAAAGATATCAGCCTAGTCTGGTTCACCGAAAAGGACTTCAAACTGGTCGACATTAACACAGTCAAGAACAGGGATAAGGCGTGGGAAAGTTATCTCATTTGTAGGTACCTCTCCTATAGTGGCACCATGGAAACTAGTGTTAATACTAAAACAGGGGTCAAGTAATACTATCTCAATCTTCTTGCCCGTTAATTCGGCTTAATTCAATGTATTCCTTACCCTTTCGCTCATAAAACTTACAATTAACCTCATCATTAACACTCGCTCATGGAATAGGTCAGCATTTATCAAACCCTCCATAACAATTTATAGATGATAAGCATTACTTTTGAACTAATTATCTTCCAAAGTTGTCCCCGTCAAACAATCACTTTCCATGATTGGCGGCAGAATTACTATAATAAAAAATTGGTTATTGAATATAGTAATTTCATCATTGCCCTGCTTTTCTCTTATGCAAATAGGAAAGAGAAATGCATGGTCAAGGAAAAAGAAACTAACGACCGATGAGAATAAAAAGAAAATCGTATCAAAACCAGTTATATTCCCTGTTAGTTCACCGATTTGTGCACATTGTTAGTCAATCACGTGAGTTGTTGTGTCAGGGAGTCGGTTGAGCCCTTGAAAGATGAAGACCGAAAACACGAGTGGACGTGAAGCAAGGAGCAAAAAATATGTATATGAGGTATGTTGGTGATCCCAACCTTTGATCTAAAACAACCCTTGAACCTCTGAATGTTAATTCCTATTAGGAAAACTTTGTTTGATCATTCAAAGCCTTATTAAAGAGCTTTAATTGAACACGCTTAGATTGGCTTTTGATGTCCTGAGTTGTTGGAAAACAAGCTGCACATTTTTAGCAATCTTCGGTTCACCGAATCCACATTCAATCTGGCCGAAAATCAGTTAAAACATGACAGCGTGCTGAGACAGCAAAAATGTTAATTCGGCTGCAACTGAATGTCCGACCGAAAGTGTCAAAATCTGTCAAGCGGCTTTTATTGTCTAATTTGGTTCGAACGAAGGTAAATTTGGTCCGACTGAATATTAGTCGTTATAAATCCATTTTAGCCTTTTTCCTATAAATTTAGAGATTGAATCTTTGTAAAGATGATGGTTTTGACTTTGAGTGAGAAAAAGACACTCGAGTGTCCCAAAACTTTCAAATCCTTCTAGGCTCTCACCCATTGAGATCCATGTCCCCTTTCAAGTGGTTTATCACTCTACGATCATTCAAATGCTCCATTTTTGGAAGAACTTGACATCTCACATTCTCTACAAGTTAAACTAAATTTAATAGGTGTCTCTTTTGTCTAAACAATTTCTAGAATGGTCATTTATGTGAATTTCTACTAGGAGCCCAATCCTATCATTAGTTGTAGGAGATTCATATAACTCCCGTCACCTTGGTCACCTCAATGGAGCATCGCATGCAAGGTGTTTGATCATGGAGCTAAAACATTGGTAATGTATTGGCATCAATGATTGTGTGAGTAACGAGAAGTTGATTCAAGGCATGAGAGAGCATTGAATAAATATCTCGAGAAGGCACGCCAATGGTGCTGAATCCAAGAAGTAAGGTTGTCATTTGTAGGGTTCATGTACACTCATTTCTCGTGAAGGATTGAGTGTAACAGTTTGATTGTCAAACTCAATTAGGTTATTATGTAGGACATTGGTTCTCGTGTATGATTTAAATCAAGTTCTTTCATAGGTCTCCAACACAGGTGTATACATGTAGGTTTTTGTATAGGACCGAGGTTCGTGTTTAGCCTATAGAAAATAACGCTAAGTCTCTGAGGGAGACGGTTCTTATGTATGATTGTCAAGGTTAGAGGTGAAACTTCCAATAATAAAATTCATTACAATCATGGGTTGAGTACATCCGTCAAGAGTGGAGTAGGAAAACTGAACTAATATAAATGCTTGTGTTTGAGATTGTCTTTTGAGCACATGTTTAATTATCTTATGTTATCAATTAGTAAATTTTATGTATGCATGATTAGATGAATGCTAGGAGTTGATAGTTAGCAAATTCCACACACACATGTACACTATCTTATGTATAAACTAGTTGCTTAAAATGTTGCATCTTTTTGTAACATATGTACATGATTTGACTTTCTATTGGCTTGGAAGCCTCAAATTTAATTACCTTAGTTTAATTGAAAATTAGCTTAAGTAAGCAATTGTGTTTAATTGTCTTAGTTTAATTCATTTTTTTTTCTTCTTCTTTATTATTATTTTTTTTTCTCTCTCTATCTTTTTTAATGTAATTGACTAAATGCCCTCTTATGATTCATTTTCTCTCATTAATGAAATATATATATATATATATATATATATATATATATATATATATATATATATATATATATATATATATATATATATATATATATATATATATATATATATTATTTCCATTCTTTCTTCTTAATCATGTTAGATTTCGGCCTATTTTTAGCAGTACGGACTTATTGCTACTAATATTCTTACTTGACCTGGCCTTGCACTACTTCCCACATATTGGGATAATCCATCTTCAAGAATTGCCCTATCAATTGGAACATTTGTGACTTTCCCTACATGTCATGAAAGATATAAGATCTACCTTAAAGAAGTTGGATAATAGTAGATGGTCCATCTTAGGTGGGTGGCCATTTACAAAAAACTTTATCCTTGGTCTCCAATGGAAACATTGCCTTCCAGACCATATCTCATTCTCCGAAGGCTTTTCCTTTTACTCTTTTGTTATAGGCTTGAGTAACCTTAGGGGGTGTTTGGCGCATGGGATTGAGAAGGAATAGGTGGGATGAGATTTAAGAAAAAAAATGTAATTATTGCATATAGTAGGGATTGTCTCATGTTACCATGGGGTAAGCTTAATTCCATACTATGTTTGTAATATGGTGGTACATTGAATGGATATACCCACCATCATTTGAAACTATTGAGAATAACGCATATGTGTTATATCCAAACCGTTCATCTGTTTTGTAACCTCATTTTATGGCATGGGCCTAAAAATGAGGGAAATCCAAAACTTATGTGGCCCCCATGAAGTTTTCAATGGTAGGTATTCAATCCCTGTTGTTTTCTATGGTGGGGTCCACTTGAGCTTTAGATCTACTTGATTTTTTGGCCCATGCTCTAAAATGATCTCAAAAAATGAGTGGACGGTGTGGATATAGCCCACACATCATGGTGGAACCTACACAACTTGCTAATATTGAGTGGAATTGGACCCAATGCAATTCCATCTAATCTGATTCCAAGCTTTTCCATTCTTCCCAAACATTGATTGGAATTAGCACGGGACCAAATGCAATTCCATCGCACGTAATCCCATCTAATACCATGCACCAAATGCCCCCTTAGCGTTGTTGGATATTATGGAATCCAAAGCTCTCAATCATGTCTTATATAACCCTTCCAACTCAATCAACATGGCCTTTGTAAACTCATATGGAGTTAAGCCAACCTTATACGCAACCCTTAGGGATGACACAATAACCTCTAAAGGTAGTACTATATCATGCCCATAAGTGGGTGTAAAAAGACTTACTCTAGTATTAGTCTGAGGTGAATTCCTGTAAGCCCACAGGGCTTTGGATAACTTAGTATGCCATTTGCGGGGATTATCCTCGATCATCTTTCTCAATATGTTTTTATGACTTTGTAAGGCGTTAAATACAATATTTTGATCTTGTACTATTTAACCATTGCTTTAACCTTTTTGGACGAGGATGATGCACCTCGTCTAAGGTAATAGACTTATGAATCCTAAATCTATAAATAATATGAGTCTCGATAAACTCAATAATTTCTCAATGATTAACTTACTTCATGAGTTTTGCCTCTACCCACTTAGTAAAATAATCGGTGGCCATTATGATAAAATGATCCAGTTTTGATGAAGATAGATGGATTTGGCCTATTAAATCAATAACTCACCCTTGAAAAGGCTAAGGCTTAATGATAGGATGTAACTTGGCCACAAGCACATGTTGCATTGGCCCATATTTTTGTCATGCCTCGCACCCCTTAGCATAATGGATATAGTCAGCCATCATTTTTTTTTTTAATATAAAAATACTCATAGCACCAAAGTGAGCCTCATCTTTCTTTTGGGTTGGTGGGCCCCATACAACCCCTCATATGCTTTGGCCATGGCCAACATTGTTTCCTTTTGATTTAAACATCATAATAACATGCCATCAACCTCATTTCTATATAGCTTGCTGTCGACCATAACGTAATTAGGAGTTGTTCTTCTGATATCCCTGCTGGTTTGAGAATATAAAAGATATCTCATGATCAGAGTTCTCAAATCATTTTTACTTATTTCAACTTGATAAATTTCTAGGGTCGGTTCCCTTTGAAAAACTGATGGCAAAGATCTCTTTTGCACAATAATCATTCTCTTGTTTGATCATTGGGCGATTTGGATTTCAATTGCCAATTTTGCCATCTCAATGACGTCAACATTGTGTTCTCGGGTAACATGTGTCAATTTGACATCATCGAAATTATCCATCAGCTGGGTCACTAGGGCATAATGTGGCAACAGTGCAACACCGGTGCACTTAAACAAATTTGTCATTTCGTTTATTACTAACTATGAATCACCTGTTACTGATATGTTCCCTGCACCTAATTCCATAAACATTTCTAAGCGGATCACCAAAGTCTCATATTTTCCTTGATTATTGGTGCACTCAAACTCTAATTGGAACGCAAACTCCTACCTCTTCCCATTCGAGGCGATTAAAATAATCCATACTCTTGATGATTTGTCGGTTCTCGAACCGTCGAAAGTCAATTTTTAGGGTGTAAAAAATACATGATACAAGTAACTCTTTTGGAAGAAGTTGACTTTCTATGTCAGATGGATGATCGACTAGAGAATTTTTTATGGCCCGCCCTTTTCACAGCTCTTTGGGGCATATATTTGATATCAAACTCAAACAAAACTAATACCCATTTGCCAATTCGGACATTCAAAATTGGCCGATTCATCATATATTTCACTCAATCAGTGACCACAATTGCATTAATTGATTTGGCCAGTAAATAATGTTATAATTTAGTAGTCGCAAAATACAATGACAAGTACAAATTTTCTATTTCAGAATATCGTCTCTCAGCATCTAACAGCATCAGCATCCGACTGAGGTAGTAGACTACATACTCTTTCCAATCATCGCCTTGTGCCAGTATGACTCCAATTAACTCTTTAGAAGCCGTGACATACAGCTTGAGCGGTTGACCTTTGACTGACGACATCAACACCAATGGCTTTATCAAGTACTCCTTGATTTTATCAAAAGCCAATTGATGTTTTCCTTCCCATCTAAGCTCATCTCCTTGTTTCAACGTCACCAACGGAGAAAACGTATTAATTTTTTCAGCACAATTAGAAATAAACTTGCACATAAAGTTAACCTGACCAAGAAAGCATTGCAATTTTATTTTGTTCCTCGGTGGCTAACCATCTATAATTATTGGTGCCTTGTTTTAATCTATCTCGATCCCTAGCTGATGCACAATGAACCATAGGAAGTTACTAACCAAGACACTAAAAGCATACTTAATGAGGTTCATTTTCAGCCTGTGAACCCTCATTTGCTCAAATGACTTACATAAATGGGTAAAATGCTATGCGGTATCAGTCGACTTGACCACCACATCGTCTATGTATACTTCCATGAAATGGTCAATCATATCATGAAAGATAACATCCATTGCCCTTTAATAAATACAGTTGCAATTTTAGCGCAAATAACATAACCACTCAACAAAACGTCTCCAAAGGCCCATAACATTTGAATGTCGTTTTCAGCAAATCATTAGGTGTTATGCTCATTTGGCTATATTCTGAATGACCATCCATAAAGGAAAGCATCTGATGCCCAACTGCTCGGTCGATTAGCTGATCAACCATTGACATTGGATACTCATCTTTAGGTATGACTTGATTTATATTTCTAAAGTCGATACATACTCAGAGCTTACCATTTTTTTTTTTATGACTGGAACTACTTTGGAGATCCATTTGTCATATTTGATGGGCTTGATGAATCCTGCCTATCCTGCCTTCAAGAGTTGCTCGATCTTATCTTTTATTTTCTGGGTGACCTCCGCTGTCATTCGCCTGGGTGGTTGTTTATGCGGTCGATACTCATCCTCTATCGATAACCTGTGCTCGACCAAGTTTCGATCTAACCTAGTCATCTCGTGGTAATCCAATGCGAAACAGTCAATAAACTTCTTGAGCAAGTTAGTGAGCTAACCTTGGACTTGTGGTTTCGACAACCACTGATGAAGGTCTGCCTGGGATTTTGCTATGTTCCTAGATTTACTTCGACCAGGGGATCTTGGACTTAGGCCTGAGAATCATCTAGTTTTTCTAGAGCCATCTTCCAATCCTTCATATCTATGCCGTCTTCGGCTACCTTATCAGCTAGTATTATAGTTTCTGTCAGGTTGACAAAGCAGTCATTACAATATTCTCTCAAGCTCTCTTCGAGCTTCTTTATTCTTGCTATGAACTTGGTGTTCTCCCATTAACCGATGGTACACTTGTAATAGAATCTCTTCTATAGTGCAATGCGGAATTGCCCGATAGGATACTATAGCCTTCGACAAGTCGCTATCTAGGCGATTCTTATTGTTGGCTAGCACCAATTCAACCTTATCTTGGTTCTAGACAATTATAATTTGGTGAAAGGATGATGGGATACATGAGAAAGAGTGTATCTAGTTTCTCCCTATCAAGGCATTGTAATTGGATGAGGTGTCAACCACGAAGAAAGCGGCTAACATTTTCTTAGTTCCCACTATCAACTCAATAGGCAGGAGCCCAAGTGTTTCTGTTATCCCCCCAGCAAACTTGCTAACCATGACTTCCATTGCGATTAGGCCGGCCATTGTTTTCCCCAGTTTTGCCATCATTTTGGCGATGAGGATATACACAGCTACCCCTTTACAGACCAGGACTTTGGTAATTGGACATCCCTCTAAATGGACGGATATATACAATAGCTTCAGGTATCGGGTCATGATAATGGTGGGTCTTTCTATAACCACTTTCTTATAGGATGTGCCTGGCTCGACGGTGACGGTCGATACATTCTTGGTCTCCTCCTATGGGTAGAAGGAACTATATTGTATTATAACCAGAGGACCAATCTCCTCCACGTCTCCTATCATCTCATTACCCTGAGATGACTTGGCTTGAAAACTCAATGAGAACGTAAGCACCATGTTACAATCCATGTGACTGGTGGGAGCAAAACAAATACTATTAAAGAAATTGGACATTGCCTCCCAGGCGTTTCCAAATTATGTTGCTCTTCAGCATTCTCGATGGTGGGTATAGTACTAGGACAATTCACCATCGGAGCCACCCCTGCCTCTTTGGGACTAGGTGTTGTCTCTTCCAATGATTTTGCTATAGCAAGAATTCTTCAATCAATAGGTCATCAGCCTAGAAACACTCATCACTGAGATACTCGGTTGAGCCCTCAAAATTTTTTTGTATCTTTCCTGTCTTTCATATTAATTTATTGGCTATTACCGACATGTGGTTGACTTCTCGTAGCTGGATCATCTGGGACATGTTTTACAACCAAATCGATCGTATTCAAAGCCAACTACTCCTCTTGGTTGGAGAATCCTTAATGTCTGGCATGGTCACATGGTCACCAATCGAGGCTCATTCTTTACATAGGCCAATTATCTTCGCTTAGCAGCCTGTCATCTTTGCCAACGCTGCTTCTGAGTGCGAGTCATCCCTTTAGGTATGACTGAGAATTTGAGATAACTCACCTCCTCCTGGAAAGGGATAGGTTTGACTAATCTACATCTCAACAATGGAGCTGGTCGAAACTGGTTAATGTGAGGACAATATGTTCTCTGTTGCTGATGGGAGCCTGCTCCTTCAACCCTTTGTGAAAACTAGGGTTTGATTTGACTAGTTGGAAGAGGTAACAGTTTGGTCGGTCGGATCGCCCTTGTACATTGATTACACTTATGTCATTCGCGATAGATGTGTAGTGTCGTCCTTGACCATACTTCTACACTTGTGGGTGCATGCCAAGATGTGTCGCATTTCTTGTCGGCTTGTCATACTCATACCACAACCTGGTGATTAAAAGGCCCAAGGTCAATCTTCTGTTGTGGTCGAGCCAACTTCTGGAGATCAACTGCGGCTATGTTGGTCTCCAGGTTAGGTGGAAATGTATCAATGTCGATCAACATTACTTCCTTTTCTTTTTCGAGAACTTTTAGTAATCCCTGACCAATGTTGTTATGGATGATATTCCTGAAAACCAGGCAATTTTTAATGGAGTGGGAATGGGTTTCGTGCCACTTATAGTACACTTAGTGTTTTTTAATTCCTTGATCGTGTGTATTTTATGGTTAATGAAAACTTGAATAAATATGACATTACCAAATTCTTCAAAATAAAGCAGGATAAATAATCTCAATCGCACAAAGTATTGAAATCTTAATTCCAAATAATTCGTAGGACAACCTTCACCTAGTATTTTAGGCAGGACAACCTTATATCATGATGTTGTCGAAATCAAACTTTCAAACTAACAAGAGACAATGAAATAAATATAGCATTAACTACAAATAACGAAATAAATATAATATTCACCACATAGGCACAAGGGGTTATAGTGATTCGGTGCTTAAACCCGCACCTACTCCACTCCCAAAATTACTACTCTCATAATTTTGGCTTTCACTATACTAAGGTTTTCACGGGTTCACCTTAATAATATCTTACAGTTCTTGTGATTTTCACAGGAGATCATAACAAAACTCCATTTGTGATTTTCATGGGCTATCACAAATCAACCCACATAAATTTTCAAGCTATTTCAGAAAAACCTAAACAAAACAGTAATAATTGAAAATTGTACTTATCTTCAAATGACGATTTGAAGATGTAGTTGAAACTTGATTTAGGGATTTTCTTTCTTGAGCGTCAAAGAGATAGTATATGCTCAACCAGAAAGAATATAGAGATCTAATGTATTTTAAGGAATATAAACCCTAATGTCGCATATTTAATTTTCTATTTATCAAGTAGAGTATAGATTACTCTCCAGTTGCATTTAAGATCAACTTGAGAAAGCGAATTGAATAAGCTAAATAAAAATAATAAAAACCACATAAATAGCTTGAGAAAGACTTGAGCTTCTCTCTTACTTGCAGAAGGTTTTTAGTGGATTTTGTTTTGGAATAGAATGATAGAAGGTCCCTATTTATAACCAAACAATTTGAAAATTCGATTAGCCTAAAAATCAGTTTGGTTGGCCGGATTCCAATGATTCCATTCCAATGGCTATCAGATTGTGCATGATGAGATTTATCAAAAATTCAGCTGGCCCAAGACAAAATTCGGCTAGGTGAATTCCCTCGAAAATTCGATAATTCTTTGCTGGAAATTGACCTGAACTTTCTTCGGGTTGGCTGAACTTCAAGTTAGGTTGGCCGAACCCAAAGTTGGGCTAGCCAAATTTGTAACAAAATTTTCAAAATTTCAAATATGAAAACTCGGTTGAAACTGAAGTTAGGTTAGTTGAAGTAAGTTGGGTTGCCCAAACTTAAAGTTAGGTTAGTCGAAGTAAGTTGGGCTGCCCAAACTTAAAGTTAGGTTAGCCGAAGTTTAGTGAACATACATTATAGTTTACCAATTTTAATAATTTTTCAAAAGCATGTAACCTAAGGTCTTTCTAGGGTCATTCCACCTGGTGGTTGGCATATATAAAGATCTTTAATATTGAAATCAAGCGACATTGTTTAAGTCTTGAGATGTTGAGCCAATCTTCATGAGATGCCATAGAAGACTGAAGTGTACTTGTGATCTAACCAGTATCTTTGTCTACGAAATTTGGCAACTTATATGTGCTACAAATATAAGCACTTACAAAACTTGAATGAATTTTTTGGCCAACATTATCTTGAAGATCTCATCAGCCCGAGTAATGTCGAATGTATATACCTTATGAGTTTTCTGTGTGGTCAATGTAGTTGCTTCCATTTTAACCAACGCCGAACACACTAACGGCTTCTTGGCCACTACCTCGTAATTAGGATCATAACCTCGTAATTAGGATCATATTAGTATGTTCCAGAGCTGACGAGTTCTTTTGCATTGCTCCTTCCTGAAGAAGGGCTTCATATCATGATATATTTCTTTTCAAATCGTATAAATCCACAAGATCCATTTCGATAAACTTTTTACGGAGTTTGTATTTCAAACCATCATGGGCAAGTTGTACAAACTCGGCATTAGTCATGACTACCTTAAATTAGTTTTTTTTTTCTCTTGAATCAGGCAATATATTTTTTGCACGATTCACCATGCAATTGCCAGAAACGTGCGAGGTCGACTATATAAATTTTTCTGTCATTGTAGAAGAACTGAGTGCAGAATTTCTCCTCCATCTCTTGGTAGGTTTGGATGGAGTTTGATAATAAATTAGAATACTAAGTAAAAGCTATTGTGGTTAAGGAATGACCAAATATTTATAACTTATAATATAGAAAATTCAACACATTACATGGTAAATTGACCTGTGCTCCATGGTTGATTGACTAGTATCACCTGTGAAAAGTGCAAAGTTTGGTCGATAATTCATAGATAACAGATGCTTCTAGTCAATCCATTCAAGATAAAGTTTGTGGTATATTGGGGTAGTGGTGCGGCTAAGAACTTGGCCTACCACTTCTTAGACCAGTTGCATAACCTAGTCATTATCTATATGTTGAGGTTCAACCATTGGTGGCAGATATTAAGCTATCAAGTCTTGTCCCCCATTGTAAGGCAAATTCTTAGGAAAAGAATGCTCCCGGGCATTCCATAATTTCTAATTTCAAGAATGAAGTTTCTGACCTCTCGCTTAGGTCGCCTAAATTTGGTAGGTGGAGGAGCATTTCGCATATCCTGCATTGGGACAAGATGCGTTTTCCATTGTGTGTGTGTGTGGGGGGGGAGGGGGGGGGGGGGGGGTATCTGCAGTACTGGCACCAAGTTTTCAATATAACTGGCCTCAATATTTTGCTGAGGTGTATGAGGTGCCCTCTCGGCAAGGATAACCACCATTTGATTCAAGTTCTCAGTCTAGCCGACCATCCACCTGTTGAAGGTGTCAGCCTAAATTCATGGTTACTCTACTTTAGTCCTTCATTGCCCTGTAATATGTTGGATTCCTATCTGCATATCGTGCAGCCTGACTGTTATCACCTTAAGAGGTTCGCTTTGAGATGAAGATGCCCCATCTTAGTTTGGAAGATTGGCATTGGGTTTGGTGGCGAACCCAGGATTTCAGGTGCTGGCTGCACCTGCATTTTCCTGAGTGGAGGTAGTGCGGAAGGTGTTGTGGGCTCATTAGCCCCAAAAGAGTTTTAGGTAACCATTCAACTCATATTTTCAAAGTTTGATTAATTAATTAAACTAGGGTCAAACCAGTATTTGTACCAAATCAGGTGTCCCACAGGGCATGCCAAAAATTGTTGCCTCTCGATTTCAAATTCAGTCACATGTAATACGTGTGGGCGTGCTAAAAATTATCACCTTTCAGTTTCAAATTCAGTCACGTATGATATGTGTGGGTGTGACATAATCAACTGTGTAGCTCGATTCCAACCAAACAACTTTGACCACAAGCACCAAGATAGGCTGATACCTTAAACTTAGCCGTATGCAATTGAGATCTGAGAAGACCGATCGCCAATTCATCCACTCGTAAGATGTTAAAGATAATCAATGTGATTATCGGAGGGTAGGGTTCTTCCTCTGAAAATGAGTTGCACCTTGCCTTTTGTATGAAAGGACTTTCAGATTCAAAGATAAACAAACACCTTTATGAGAAAAGAACTGCTTGTATTAAATTAGAATTCATCTAGTGTATGAGCGTAGACTTGGATTATTGCTAAGGATTATAACTACTGGATTACTGCTACTCCTAATGTAGGATTATGATATTGGTTATGCTAAAGAACGTAAATGACATATTATGCTAAGAAACATGAATGGTGATTGATAAGACTATGCTGAGATAGATTTGATTTAATTAGTTTGTTTGATTGGGTTGGTATGAGACGCTTTGGTTTTTTGAACTCCTTTGCTATTTATAGACTTCTTAGAAATAATCATCTGGATGCATCTTCCCACCTCCAATAATTGCAGCAATCGCTTCAACACCACTCTGGCATTTCAGACTCTTCTTTTTCTTATTGACACCTATCTTGATAACCGCTTCTCGTTCAACCACATTTAGTCTTTGAATGTTCGGCCATGTTCCATCTTTAGATGACGTGTATTACCCAACTAGTGCCATGCCAGTTATCATTTTCGCAAAACGAGCGCCAAATATTCCCGCAGATCTTACACAAGTTGTATACTTCTTGTGCAATGACACGTACGTGTCCTTTTCTAATTAACTCTTCGACGAAATGGTTAAAAAAAAGGATACAGTAGACTACGCAATTTAATTAGTTTAATTTTAGTTAGCATTTGCAACATATAATTTTTTTAGGTGCATATATATTAAGCGATGTACTTTAGGATAGTATCAAGTCTAAGGCCCGTTTGCCCGGGCGGATTGGAAGGGATTGGATGGTTTTAGAAGGGATTGGAAGTTAAATCCCGGGATTGGCCGGGCGTGCCAAACAGACTGGCTGATCTAATCCCAATCCCATGGATCTTAAGACAATCCACTGACAACACCATCATTACCTTTAAATCCCATCCAATCCACCCTAATCCGTTCAAATTTTCCTGGGACGTGTTTGGTTGGAAGGATTGGAAGGGATGGGAAGGTTTAATCTTGGGATTGGCCGGGTGTGCCAAACAGACTCGATATAGCAATCCCATGGATCTTAAGACAATCCACTGACAACACCATCATTACCTCGGAATCCATGCCATCCACCCTATTCAATCCCTTCCAATTCACCCAGCCAAACGGGCCCGGCCGGGTGAATCCCATGGGATTAGGAGGGATGGTATGGATTTTAAGGTAATGATGGTGGTGTCAGTGGATTGGTTTAAGATCCATGGGATTGCTATATCCCGGGACAAGTTCACTAGGTCTGTTTGGCACACCTGGCATATCCCCGGATCTTACCTTCCAATCCGTCCAACCAAAGGATGGGATCAATTTTAAAGTAACGATGGTAATGTCAGTGGATTGTTTTAAAATCCATGGGATTGCTTATATCCCGGGACCCATACATGGTTCTATTTGGCTCGTCATGCATATCCCAGAATATCGCGATCCCATTCCTCCTAATACCGTGGGACCGGTCTGGCCAAACAGGTCCGTATTACGAAATGCCCGCGTAACGAAAAATAAAAAACTTTGAGACTCATGTGATGGTGGTATGCTCGCACCATGAAATTGTACACATGGATTAATATTAATTTCCAGAAAAAGCCTACTGCGCCGTTGATTGTTGGACGGTTAATGGATCACTAGAGTTAAACAAATCTAATGTGTCAAATACGTCAATGATCGATCATCCAATCTGTATATTATTCTTACCCTTAGATAAGAGGATGCTTATGTTTAAACAATTTAATTTTATTTATTACATACCATGTGTATAATATCTGATTCCTTGACTATCAATCATCCTTCTTTGCCAAAGTATCAAAAAACTGTCCAAACAGAAATGCGAACCAACTAAGTTGGTTAACTCATTAGAAATGTGGAAACAAGAACCACAAGATAGATGAGAGCCTTTCATTGGTGTGCATAGCATGCCCTAGTATAACCATCAGCAAGTCGACGTCTATATGAAAGATCAAATAGTTTGAGATAAATATACCGATGGTCCAATTCAATACACACATTGGGCCCACCCAAATCTCTGACTGGCCTGAATTTTGGGCCATCGAATCTACGCAAACTGCAAGATGTGGATTCTGATTTCATAGACGTGGCAAACAGAAAATATGGAATCTAATGATGAGTCCATTGTTTGGTTGGCAGTCTTTTTTTTTTTTTCATGAAAATGTTAGAAAGTGATTTGCAAGAGTCGCCTCTCCTTGAAAATCAAACATTTAAGGCCTTTTTGGATACCACCAAATAAGTTACTTTTTCTACTTACAGCAGTTGATATGTGACTTTTTTCAGATAAGAAAATTTGGTTTATGATTAGTTAAATCAGGACGATAAGCCAGTCCGAGTCACTGAGTCTTCAATTCATGCTAACTAGTTGAAATCCAAACTTAAACCAACCCAAACCTGGCCCATTTGCAACCAAAAGTAACAAGCATTTCTCTTCTTTTGCTGAGATGTAAGCTGCTGCAAGGTTTTAAATCCATGTATCAGGCATCATATCAGCACCAATTCAGCCCTGTACTGCCCCAAATGGCTGCATCATCCCTTCATCAAGCTGGCCTTGTATCGGCCCGTCTCACCCCTATATCGGTCTGTTTCGGGCGAATACTAGCTGATATAGCCACACCATTCATAGGCATAGATGATACACGATACGTATCAGGTAGGGGTGCACACGGGTCGGTTCGGTCCGGTTCTGGGGTGAAACCAAAACTGAACCATTCCTTACAGTTATAGGATTTTCGGAACCAGAACTAGACCGTTAGCACCCTAGAACCGAACTGGAAACAGACCATGAAACTCAGTTTAGTTTCGGATTGGTTCTAGGCTTTTTATAATCCAGCCCAATTGCATGTTTTATTTATAATGAGAGAGAGAGAGAGAGAGAGAGAGAGAGAGAGAGAGAGAGAGAGAGAGAGAGAGAGAGAGAGAGAGAGAGAGTGAGGGCAGCCGCATGCAGTAGGGTTGGATCTGGTTAGGGTTTTATTTTTTTATTTGTTTTAAATTTCAGTTCGGTTCAACAGTTCGGTTCGGTTCTACATACCCCCAAACCGAGAATCGAACCGAACAAAATGGTTCTTTGAGTTTTGGAACTGGACCAAACCACACCGTTTGGTCGGTTCCACAGTTCTACCGGTTCGCACCCCTACTATCAGGCCAGTTTTAGAAACCAGGTTTCAAACCATACTTTAAACCTTGAGCTAGTGTGCTTTCAGACCAAGAATTCGAAGGCATGTTTGGTGGAGATTTAAACATGAATTCATCTCATTTTAGTTAACAGAAAAAGATATTAATCTCTAATACATGATGAGTTCATATTAACAGTAATTATGTATTAGAGATGAGATAAACTCATTTTTTAGGCCTCTGCCAAGCAGCTCCTAACATTTGAAATCAATTGAAAAGAGAACACTGCATTCCTACTTCGGATGATGAAATTCAATGGATAGAATACAAACAGTACACTCAAGAGATCATCAGTAGATTGATCATAGTCCAATCAAGACCAAGTTGGACCACTAACACTCAAAACAGATAGATCTGCTTGATAGCATAATGACAAATCTTGTTCTTGGCAATTTCTCAGCCTGGATTTTTTTCAGGAGTTTTTCAAATTTTGAAGTTTTTCTCAAGATATTATTGGCAAAATCTCGCCAAATATAAAAATATTCTTTGTTATAAATAAATAAATTTAAAGTTTAAAAATATATTTATATAACAAATTCCTTGAGCTCTTTACTATTTTTTATGGTAATATCATAAAAATATCATTTAGTGAATTTTTTGAGACATTGCCGTGAGATTTTCCCGATTAGCCCCACAACCGTTTACAAGCAATGGGTCCCACTCAACACCACCATTTGATCAAGCAATCTACTCAGCCAACATAGCCGTCCCATGGCTCAAATGCAGTTTACTCCCTTTAACATTTTTTTTTTTTTGAGGTTACCACAGGATGCACAGCATTGTTCTTCACTCAGCCCAACTACCTCACAGGTGGGGCCTACATCTTGATTACCTGTGCTGATCATCCAGTAGGCAACTCCCTTGTCGATGGACCACACCCTCCACCGATGATCCTATCCGATCGATGGATTGCCTGTGAATCGACAGTTAAAGAACAAAAGAATAGACATTCGCGGGTACCTGTTCAACATAAAGAAGCCGGGGATACATTAACATAACAAAAACCATAATGAAATTTCCACTAAAAAATTACCACATTATGTTGAGTTTCTACAAATAAAGAATGAAAAAAATAGCAAATGAAATTCCCAAAACACATGATACCAACAACACTTGACATTGCAATCTACAGATAGCCACAAATATACACATTGTTGAGCCTGTCAATCTCTTCAACATCCGGCAGCTTTCAAGAACTTGTCATATGGGCTCGAAGGTGGTAGCCTGAAGGACTGCTCATAATCATTAGAATACAAGTGGGGCTGAAAAACATGAACATGGTGCAATTCGCTCAATTTATCATCCAGTGCTGAGAATTTCGTTGCCTTCTGAAACCGACAAAAAGAAAGGTAGACATGAAGAATGAGATGGGTGTGATCCAAAATAAGATTCCTATCATAATTGACAGAGGAAAGACTGACGTTTTTGTGCTTCATGGGTAGTGTGATTTGAAAGATGTAGCTAGCATTTTTTTTTTTTCTCTTTTTCCTAACAGCCAATTTAGATAGTGGAGAAAGAAAAGAAAACTCTAATAATTATCCAATGATGAAATCCCACATGAAAATAAATTCACGTGGATTTCATTTTGAATGTTGTGTTTGAATATCAAGTGGAGATCAAAATAAAGATCTCACATTAATAGCCTCGATCTTGTGCATGAGAATTTGACATTGGTGTTTGGATCATTATTACCTTTTGAATCAATGTTTCCTTCGTAATCCAAACCTAGAGAAACTTCCCATCAAAGGAAAAGTCATCCATTCAGTTTTTGTTTCTTCTCTCTTCCCACTATCCAAACATAGGCTAAGGGGCATGTTCATCACTTTGAAAAGTATATTTTGGCCAAAACAAGTTGTAAAACAATGGCAATTTGATTGGATAAACTTCATTGAGATTATTGAAATTTCAATATTGTGGGTCATATTGACCACAAAATGGAATTTCTATGACTTAAACCTCATGACAAGAAATCGACAAGCGTGCTAGTTACATGAAGCATATGTGGGAGCACCAAGAAATGAAACAGAAGGTAGGAAATAGGCTAATTCTATGCCATGGCAAATATTTAGTGCAACTTGCTCGGACAACAAACAGCACATGTGAGGCCAATCGTTTAATTTGGGCTGACAATCATGATCGTCCATTTTGGTCAAGAATTGCCTATATCCAGAGGTTATAGGATCTTTTAACTCTTGATGTGGCCCGATGAAAAAGCGCTATGTATGCCTATTAGATATGGGGCCCACAGCAAAAGGGGTAAAATCATCATTCACATGGGGGAATCTGTCTTTCACTACAGCCCTCCATCTGACAGGCACACACGGTGCGTTATCATTAGGCTATATCAGAGGTTACCGGGCCACGTTAGGAGTTAAGAGGGATTGCATGAGTCTTCTGTAACGTTCCATCCATTTTCATCATATGACTAGGATAATCTAATGAGTTATATGACCACAAGCTGAAGATAAGCACACTATGGTCGAGTTTGTTAATTTGAAAAAGTGGGGCACATTGTTCAATGATCCAGACCATTGATCTGTTGGACCCCACCATGGAAGGATCATGCCTTGAATCTCCTTGTTGGGACAATCCTAACCGCATTCTTTTTAATCTTTGGCCTGTAAATGGATGTTTAAGAACAGAAAAATAGCAATATTCCATGTACAACTGAAAAGGGCACAAGATAGTGCCTAGGATCTCCCAACCTAGGAGATTTCAGGATAGTGGTCCACCAAGGATTGGTCGCAACAGGTCAATGGTCTGGATTATTAAACCATGGGTTGCACCTGTGCAAATTGAAGACACAAGTGCACTGTACATATCCTCAGGTCAAGGATCACATGGTTCCTCTCAAATTCCACTCATCTGATAGGAGGGGGCAAATTGGGGCATGTCCGAACCCATGATGGATCCAACCAGATAAATGGCCTAGATTACCAAATGGTGGGCTCTCCTACACTGTTTGGTGGGTCGAACTTGGGAAATGCCATTTCTTTCAATCGGGCATTATATGCTGCCTCTTTATGGCACAGGTAGCAAAATTCAAGCAACAATACGTCAAGCATAGTCAAGAAAAATATGCTGGCAATTAGGAAAAGTGCAATTTTGACTTACCATGTGGGATAAAACCAAACCCTTTTCCTCATTTGATTCCGCTGGGGTGATGTGCACAGGTTCCAGTTGTTGCTTGAAACTAAAAAGTACAGACATCTTCTGCTGTTTTCCCACGACAAGGGCCTCACACTGGTTTTTCATCTGGTTGTAAGACACGGGTGTACTGGAAACTGGGAAGCTAACAACTTGGGAGGCTGCTTCAAGGACCTGTCAGGAATATTCAGCTTTGATCACAACTTATGACATGGAGGTTTCACAAGAATTCATGTAATTGATCAATTAAAATTTAAATGAAAGAGGTGAAGTTGGATCTCTTAGCGTCTGTTTGAATGCACACCAAATTCACGAATTTGGCAATTAATGTGTTTGGGTTGGCATTAATTGATAAATTAACTAATTGTCCAATTAGCAAAGGGGGGATAAATCATGAACTCATCAATTAAAAAAAAAAGTCTAAAATTCCCCAACTCAGGAAGTTGGGAAGTCAAGGGCTTCCAAAGGTTAAGCTTGAGAATGGTTCCTCGCCCTCAACAGAACGTCCATTTAGTAACCATTGGTCTGACGGCTATGATCATTTGATCAAAGTGAGGTTTGTGATAAATAAGCAATTAAAGTGGACACTGCATGATGAGGTCCAAGCAATGGACCTTATATAGCATAATCACCATTGCTTAGATGGTGAATATCCTTGGATCAACGAAGTGTGGAAAACATTTGCAAACAAAAAATCATATTAGTCAATGTAAGGATGCCGATAGGTGAATGCTTGGGCCAAGCAAAATCAACACTTTGAATAGGCCAGGCCCAAACCAACTCGGGTCCGGCTCAGAGGTGTGTTTCCTCATGTTGGTTTCATTCAAGGCATGTCCATTTCAAGGTTAGATTTGCATCTTCTCAGGGTGCCATGGGGGATTTTGGGTGTGCCTTAAATGCCTTTAATAAAACATGGCACCATCCTGACTTAAAAATTCTAAAAAGAAGATTAAATTAAGAATAGTGTCATGGAGAAAATAGAAGTGTAAAGAAACAGTATACATACCGATTCTATCAGCTGGTTAACGCTTAGAACGTCAAAGGCATTCATTGAGAGTGATGTTTTGCAATCCAACTGACTTCTAGATGTCTCAAAGAAAGCATCTTCATCAGTCAACAATGCCGGAGGCATTATCTGAAAAAATTGAAAATCCTTGTTAGGGAAACGACCATCACCCACATATCCATAGCGTTCGGAACATTGAGAGATGAGTATGAGATTTGGGAGAAAGAAACCATTATAACCTCATCGAAATATTCATACTCCTGAGCCAGTGGTGAACATGGTCGCGATGTCTCCATGAATAACGGTGCCCCTAGTGGAAATGTGTCATCAGGCGAAAATTCCTGCTGGAGCTGCATTTTTATTCCCAACAGCTCCTTCTGCAATGAAACTCAAAAGGTGTTTAAGATAACACACACACTCTCTCTCTCTCTCTCTCTCTCACACACACACACACACACACACACACGGAGCACATGTATGCATGACCAAACCCATGCGCATGCCAGCATATTCACATGCAGAAACATACGCAGAAGTTTGCTCATTCTACATGCATGCAGATCCCAGCCCCTCTACAAGTTGAGACATTTGTGACTTGCCAACATGGCAAATGTGCATGATTTAAGTCATATATTCAGATGTGCCCCACAGTGTATGTGCCCTGGCCCAAGAATCAGGTGGGTCGGCTCACTATGTAATAGCCACAAGAGTCCATTGAAGGTGGATCATTAGCCAACTTCTTCTAAGCAATCCGAATTTTTGTGTACAGTCTCACCAGATACTGAAGCAGCCTGATTTTTTGGCCAAGGGCAAATAGACGAAGCATTGCCACCTGATGGACAGCTTGAATCTTGCACAAATGTGCCACATATATGCATATGGGGCAGCAGTAGATGGTTAGGATCTTCCAGCATGGAGATAGCAAACCTCTATGATTAATGATCACCTGCAACTGGTTTTAGCTTAGCTTAACATACAACCAATCTCAAATGCCAACTTGTGATATGCAAGACATTCGTGCAGTGCAAAATATGGGACCCATCAAGAACATCACCTAGCGCAAAACAAAAAAATAATAAAAAAAATAAATAAAAATCAGGGTGCTCCACTCATCAAATTGGACACAAGTACATCGAATCAGATCGTTGTCAGGTCTGATTCAATTTAAACCATCCATAAGTTTTGTACATGGTGGCCTGTCTAATGAGTGTAAAGGCCTGATTTTTTTACAAGTGATGTTTGTTGAGAATACAAACTCAACTGTTAACGTGTTGTGTCTGTTGTTCTTGCCCTAATTGGTTTTTATCCCATGATTAATATTTGTGGAATGTGGGTAATGACTCTTTCTTTTTTTCCCACACCCCGCATGGGTACTTGAACCAATGACCTCAATGTTGAAATGCACTCTGTCTACCACTAAGCCATGCGTTGAGACCTGAATGTGGTTTATGACTCATATCTATATATCTATATCAATGTGGGTCTTACGAGTTTGTGTAGGCAATGTACAACCTTGTGCACCTGGGATATCTAACCTAATAAGAGTGCTTCAACCCTTAATTCGATATAAATTTTGTGTTTTCTTGTTATTAGTTTTGTTAGCATGGTATTAGAATGGTTTAGATCCTGTTGATTTTGTTTATTCAATCATCATCATCATCTAAGCCTTATCCCAATTACTTGGGGTTCGTTGCATGAATCCTGTTCCACCATTCCAGTCTATCAAGGGCATTTAGAATGTAATATTGTTTGGATTCATCAGTTTGATGCCGGTTAACAACCTGACACAGCCCCCCTTTATCTGGGCTTGGGACCGGCAATGAGATCATAAACTCCCACAGTCGCAATGTAATAGACTATTACATTGGTCGATTAAAATCAAGCATCTGGAATGTCATTTTGTTTATTGGTACAATACTTCATTTTTACCCATCCAGTTGATTTGTGGGGCCACCAGAAATATCTCCATGATTGACTGAGATCCTTGGTTTGGCCTTTAGTAAACCCTTTGTTCTCATTCATATCAGCCTTCAAGGTGCTACTGTTGGCTAGAAGCCTGTCACTGTTGTAAACATAACCACTGTCATTTGAGAAGTCCACCTTCATGGTGAATCATTGTCTAAGTGGGAGCCACTAGTCAACACCATTTTTCACACCATTATGGATGTGCATCATTTCTTCACTGTCATCATTCGCTGGTGATATGGTGAGCTTAAGAAAGCTCCCAACGAGGAATATTGGTTAGTCCTAGGTCTCTATTGAATGGAATGCTGAAGGAGAAGGTGAGGTGGTTTGTGTATAGAAATTATTCAATGAATGCCTGCAAAGAAGATGGGTGGTTTGCACTTGTGTTGCTTAACGGGTGACTGAAATTGGTCGCTTCCTTTGATTCCAATCAGTTTCTAGGGACTACTTGATCCATATGCAATGGAGTTATGGTGATATGGCTCAACACATGCAAATTGTTTGACATAATGCTCCATGTGACGTATTGATCCATGGAGAATTACATAAGATCTTACCTCAGGTAAGTTTCCATATTTCTTCATAAAGTGGGAGACCACAGTTTCCCTTAGTTGACCACCATCCATTTCTACTGCCGAGAGAGACTTCAAGGCAGCAACTTCATCTTCTTCTGATCCGTAACCTGTCCTCTCACAATCAGATGTTGGGTGAATAGCCTGCAGTCTACTATCTTCAACCAAATGAAGATAAGGATCAACCTGTTGTAACAGAATATGAACACATAAATCACAGCTGCTGCATACATAGACATCTGGAAAAAAAGAAAAAGAAAAAGACATTTGAAAAAGTCTCAGCACAAATGAATTTCAAAACCGCAATTCTTTAAACAAAGAAATGGAACTGTCTACACTACCATATATTTTACCAGAAAAAGAATTAATTATAAGGTTCTGATGTACCCAATCTGTGCAGGTGGGACCTGTGATGTGGCAATCCAGACAGTTGATCTGATGGGGATAAGATCTTCTGATCTGGGAGATTCTGTGATCCCCAACCCATTGCAGAGTCCATCCGATCAACAGTATGGATCAATGAATCATGGGGCCCTAACATCAGGAAATGAATTTACATCTGTGAAATGGACGTGATACTTCAAACAAGGATACCTTCTCTACATAACCCAAGCCTTGAATTTATATTTTTTCCGCAAAATCTTAATATCTTAATATTTAGAATGCTTAAGGTGATTCTGGGCTTTAAAAGTTTACAATGATGAGGCAATTAGTAACCAACCGTTTTATTCATGAGCATTGCTTTGACAGAAGGAATCAGTTCCAGAAGATTCGCTGCCTTAGCTGAAAAAATAAGCATTGATGATGCCAAGGTAAAGAGAGACCTCCGACGAGAGTACTGCAAACTACCTTTAAAGGATACAAAATGAAGATGACCATTAGAAGAATAACTTGCCAAATAAGGAAATTCAAACCAGAATTTCCATGTGTGTGTGTGTGTGTATGTATTAATAAAGAAAAAGTCCATTTCTATGCTCCTTCATTCAATTGTAACAGAAATGGAAATTGTTACCAACTGTGCTATTTCAATATCAATGGAAGAAAGAGGTACAATAAAATAAGAAAAATCTAAGGACGCACCATCTTGTTCAAGAGATATGCTCCTAAGAGAGAACGCAAGCTGAAAACAGCGAACTAGGGCTGCATGACTCGAGGTCTGTCATAAGCATATCGAACTGTTACTCAAGCACATAATACAAAAATAAGTTTAGAGATGATATTTTCAGATTATAAATGATGAAGTTCAACATTGGCAAAAAAAAAAAAAAAAAACCTTAATACATCAGCCAAAAGTTCAAGAATATGACTTTTTCTACCCCAATTTTTTTTTTTTTTTTAAAAAAAAAAAAAAACTAAAGAAGGAAAAAATACAACCATCTATCAAGCCTAAGAATATGACTTGCAACGGTTTTACATAAAAAAAATTCAAACAACTTCTTTATCTTTATAAGACTCACGGAAAAACAACAATATTGATAATCACAATCATATGCAATCAGCTTAAGCATGTTAGAGAAAATATTTAAACTTATTTCAACTGCTCACTATATGAATCCTGACAATGTGACATTCCAAACATAGAGTGGAATGGCAAAATAGGATTCATGTAGCCAATCACGATTAGTTGGATAAAGCATAGATGATGATGATTTCAACTGGTCACATACATCCACCCTGGTGGACATGAGTTAACGTAAGCCCCAGCACACATGCCAACATGTCACAAGGCTCGTCAGACCAACATTCTCAATTTTCTAATCTGGATTACTTTTGGGGTATCCCCCATAGCCCCATCCACTGTGGGGCCTATCAGATCAACATTGTGGATCTTGGAACCATGGCCCCCACTTGTATGGAATGGACATATCAAGAAATTTAACGTTCTGACACATTGAGGCCTGTTTGATTACTCATCCTCTGACGTGAACGATGCCATAGGTAGATAAAAGTGTATTGTCCCAAATTCATCTAACCTTTTGCAACATGGTCCAAAGTCAAAAACTGAATAATACATTAGAAAGCTTGCAATTCATAAAATACCCTTTACTGGTCAGAATCTTTCATTTATATCATTCTTCAGGGTCCATTAGTTTGAAAGGTGGGAAATCCACCCAGAGAGGAATAATTAGCATTTTTGTGCTACCAAAAGTCCCACCTTACAAATTAGAATAGAATATTGTAAGGTTCAGAAAAGCTCATAATTCAGATTAGACTTTATAAATCCTTTTAATAAAAGAAGAAGAAAAAAAGATAAGACTTTAGAATTGCATCTAGTGTCAAGAATAGGAGATTGCACAAACTAATCACACAAGTTCAATAAGAGAATAGATTCAAGAAAGAATCTACAGCCGAATTTTGTTACTGTCTAATTAGCCGTTAAGTTACATAATGTACACAATGTTTGGTAGCCCCACATGCACCTTTACATGGAGATAAAATGCCAAACTAGCATGTTTTTAGGACATCCAAGCCATGCATCATGTGGGGTCCACTGTCGAATTAGCGGTTAAGTTACATAATGTACATAATGTTTGGCAGCCCCGCATGCACCTTTACATGGAGATAAAATGCCAAACTAGGATGTTTTTAGGACATCCAAGCCATGCATCATGTGGGGTCCACTGTCTAGATGAACTGGCCTAGAATTCAGGCTATTAAATTATCAGGTAGGCCACATAATATGAAAATAATGCGCAGCAACAGTCCATCAATTGTTTTCTTACATGTGTGACCTACTTGAAAACTAAATGGCCTCAGTTTCTGGCCCAATGATCTTCTATAGTGGGTCTACCACCCAAAAAAGCTCAGATATCCTACAAACATGTGGCTGCAAGTAAGATGTGCATGTGGCAAACCTCTATTACATAATGCTAGAAAATTCAAGTGGTATCTGTACGAATAGCAATAAAAGCAGCAGGAAACCTCACCTTGGATCGAGAAAACATCAAAGCGAGGTTATAGGTTTGGGCCATTGCCTCAAAAGATGTAGGAGTGTTTTCAGGGGATGTTGCCTGAGCCCAAATCGATGAAAGCAGAAGGCCCACTTGGTGACTACTCAACCGAATTAGCTCCTGGATAACATGTAGATGGCCAAGAACAGTTATGAAAGATGATATGAAACTAATCCACAATTCAGCAATCATAAATTACAGAAACTAAAGCTAAATTAGCAGTTGCATGTATATATAATGTGAGTGTTGCCATGCCCATATTCAACCCTACACATGGCCATGCATGCATGTGAGGGTCACCTGTAGTGCTGTACCTTGAGCCCGAACCAACTCAAGGAACCACTCAACCTGAACTCTGGTTGGGTCAATTGGGAACAATTTACCCAACCTGAGCTTGCGTTGAGTTGGGTCAGGTTGTTGATGTCCTTGGGTCGGGTTCGGGTTGGAAAATACCAACCTGATTTGAAATTGGGTTGGGTTTATTGAACAAATACAGGTTGGGTTGGAAATAATCACATGTATTTGGGTCAGGTCAGGTTGAATATAGAGGAGTTTGGGTTGGGTCAGGATGTGGTTTGGGTCCCCTTGAGTTAGGATCGGGTTTGGGTTGACCCTCAGTCCGACCTGTCCCACCTGAGCCGCACCCCTAGTCACCCAAGCCATGCATCAGGTGGGCGTCACCTGCTAGATAACCTGGCAGAAAAACAGCTCAATCAACTCATCAGGTGGCCTACACATGCACGAAGACAATGGATGGTTTCAACGACATGTGAAACATTCCCACGTTCCACTTTACGAGTGTGGCTTACTTGACGAGTGAACCAGGCTTTTTCTGGCCTGGGCCATCTATACTGCTGGATCCACCTAGTATATGGCTCTGTCTGATATTCAATACAAATTCAAGGTTGGCACGTGTGGCAGCAGTTCAGTGGTTCCTACTTCCTTCTTAGATTCAGCAACAGTTCTTCCTTCTTTCACCGAACATAAAGGAGAGAGTTTGATGCTATGACGTTGGCTGCGAGATGGATACACTTTGTAATGTTTAACATCAAGGTCCGCAGTTTGGCACCCTTCCACAATATCATTGTGAAAATTATTCTCCCTTATCCCTTCATTCCCATCATTGGCGGCCCCTGATTCAACCTTGCTGTCTTGAGATGCATCCTGTGCAGAAGGGCTCATCTCCCCCACTTTCTCCAAAATAGAAGCTGAAGAAGAGAAGCCCGAGAGAGCTATTGAAAGTGCTTGACGTGGACCGTCTTCTTTTGGTGAGACTTTTGGTGAGACAAGAAAAGGTGGAACTGTCAGAGAAGCTGTTGATGGCACAAGCACAACTGAAAAGACACGATGCGCTCCAACCCGTGTCTCATGGTCTGGGTGGGCCATCAATAATAGCAACTGGTGAAATAGAGCTTCTGGGAAAGCCTGAAATCACAAGGAAGATGCTCTGCAACTTAGTCCAAGGATTCACCGGGCTTGAACAACAATTAGATACTCAAGACGTATACTTCTGCATCTATGCAAGTATATGAGAAACGCACTTCACAGAAGTTCTATGAAGTACCATCCACCATACATGTGGAAAATATGTATGGTGATAAGGACCATTAAATTGATGGACCATAATGTGGATGGGCTATAGGTCAAAAATCATAGTGACAGAGAGCTGCAACCGTCAAATTACAGTGAGTTTTGCCCACTGATTGTGTATAGCAGCTCATTTTTAAGTTAACTGGCCCTTTTTTAGGTCACTGATCAGATGGCTACTCAAGTACAATCACCAAGATTTTAGGCCACTGGTATGGCCTTCCACATAGTGGCCCATCAAATCAGCAGTCCTGGTCGCCACATACAGGCGATGCTTGGTGCAACCTTCATAGAAGTTTCGTGAAGTGTGCATTTCATAGTGGAGAATTCCTCTTGCTAGTATTAAACAGAGTCTATAGTCAATGTTACCTTCTTGTAATACGAAACGTTAGGGACAGATGCTACTATTTGTGCAGTTCGATAAATGGCAGACATAGTTGTTCTGGATACAACAGAAGTAGTTGGGATATTTTCCAGTGTTACAGCCATCATATCAAGAATAGGCCCAACATCTCCCACCTGTTAATTCAAGATGTCAGTCATTTGTATAGTGATGTATTGTTGAGTATTCAATCAAAGCAAGAAAAAGGGGAATAAAGAATGCTGAGGCTGTTTGCTCTTTCCCAGAACCGACTTGAATAAAATAAAGCAATTGGACACTGTAACCATCTGACACTGGATGATGGAACATAACATATTTGAGTAGACCACCTACGTTGTATGATTGGTGTCTGGGGCTGCATGGGAAAGTAAACCGCCTTACACGAGCTTCTTTCCCTCTTTCCCACCCCCCAAATAATCAAAAGAGACATAAGAACAGGAAGATCCCATTCTTACCTACCACAACCCTGTCTGCCTTGGGAACTGGGAACACCCAAAAATTCCACTATTTACCGCAAGCCACAGGAAGAGGGAACGAATTGAAATGGAATTTAGAAATTAAGTTATTTAATAGCCAAGAGTATCTAGCTGTTTGATACCTTCAAGGTAGGAATTGTGCTGCCAGTATAAAATCCATGGGACTGAAACTAAAGGAGCATTTGGTTGCACAAAATATCATGATTATTCATTATTAATCAGATTAATTTGGTGCAAATTTATGATATTTCATGAAATTTGGTGCAACCAGACACACCCTAAGCAAAACCGGTACTAATAGGAAGCAGTGTGAAAAATATTGCCGAATATTTTGAAAATCTCGCGATAATATAGCAGAAAATACACCATATGATATAATTGTGACATTATCAAAATATCAGCAGATTTTAAAATATCGCGCTCTTATTGCAATGTTAACTCGAAAAAAAATAAATAATAATAATAAATGAATTTGTTATACATGATTTATCACTATCATAGGGAGCAATAATAAACCTTATTTGATAGTTGTACAAGGCACTCTTCTAATGCAAAATGAAGAGAGGCATTCCACTCATTTACATCATCTCCCGCTTCTAATGATTCAATGGAACATTGCATACACTTGTGCAAATGTCTAATCAGGTCGCTTATCGCAGCAATTATAGCTACCGAAGCCTGCAGCTTTGAATGCTCAGCAAGATGGGTGGTAACTTTAAGAATGTCGATCTGCATTCTCGGATCTTTCATGACATTCTTGTGATCTAAGTGCTTGACCAACATAGATAACAACAGATGGGGCTTCTCTCCTGCAGGTTGAACCAAAATTAATTAATTGCTAGCTCAAGGCTTATTATCCAACTCAGTCTATCACAATACTAGGAAATAAAAATAATAGGATAGACTAAGATCCGCATCTGCCACCATTTATTAAATCGTGGCACTCATCTCCCACACTCAGCATACATGAACGTCAATCTAGAGTCTAAATCATGGGCCCCATTGGGGTCTTAAGCATTTTCCTGAAAATTAAAAATCATCAGATTATTCCAACCATCCAATTTGGTGGTTGTCAAATGGGTGGTTAAAAAGAAATTGGTGAACGGTCAAAATTTAAAACCCAATATCTGATGGTTTTGTCTAGATTAATATGCATGTTTGTGCCAAATCTATGGTGGAGTCATCAGGTTTAAGGAATGGTGGAAAATGTATACTTAGTCTAGCCCAAAATAAATAAATAAATAAATAATCATTGAGGGCTAGGCAAGGGGACAGAAATTATTTTCAAAGGTCATGGAAGATCAATATATAAGGCAGGAATTAAAAAATTACCTGACTTTTCCATCACCAATTGTATATTGGATAAAACAGAACGTGCAAGTCCCTTCTCGGGACACCAATGATTCCCAGAATCAAAATTGTGAAATAAAGGTTCTAAAATACGCCGCACGGTAGTTGCCTCCTTCGCTAGCATGGCCATATTTTGCAAGCAGATTCTAGACCAATATGTGGGGCACTTGGAAGTGTCACTGTTAAAAGTTACAAAAGAAGCAAAGGTGTCTACAAGTTATAGCATTGAAAAGAAGTAAAAAATTATATTAAGTGAAACGAATAACTGGCAATTGACTTGGGGTGGTCTTACATTGTGTCATCCAATGCAGGTTTGGTATCAACAAAGTCCTGTAATGAAGGCAGGCTCCTTCGAATGTCCAGGAATGGTGAACCGTGGTCCCCTACTATCTTGGAACTTTCCAAGTCAGTTTGAGAATCCTCATAATTCTCCAAGGTCACTGAGATAATCTGTTTCAGACCAAAAGAAAGGCATACAAACTCAATCACCCACCAAGAAAAGGAGATTCTGCAGCAAACGAATGGTTGCAATTAGTCTCTCTCTCTCTCTCTCTCTCTTTTTTTTTTTTTTTTTTTTTTGTATTGACTTTTCTTCCTTTATTTGATTTTTTCTAATTTTACAATCAATTAGTAGATCAGCCATAGTCCACCATCTTGAATCCATCCCACAAGCACAAAGGAAACATGCATTAGAAGGGGGTAAATAAATACAGTACTTTTGGTTTTATAATCAAAATGAAGGATGTCTTTCCTATACAAATAACAAAATCAAGCACAACTCATAGGTGGCTTTAGACCTGGCAAATAATAGGACTTCTCTCCTATTGCTTCAACAGCCAAATAAAAAGTCCAAGTGAACTATTTCAATAATTTTATAAAATATAAAAAATGGATTACCACACAACTTACAAATTGAAGGATGTCTTTCCTATACAAATAACAAAATCAAGCACAACTCATAGGTGGCTTTAGACCTGGCAAATAATAGGACTTCTCTCCTATTGCTTCAACAGCCAAATAAAAAGTCCAAGTGAACTATTTCAATAATTTTATAAAACATAAAAAATGGATTACCACACAACTTACAAATTTTAAGTTCTTAAAATATTTCAAGGTTAGATGCTCTGATTTTCACCACTGTGAAAGGTATATATAGGTGAGCCTACAGGACATGCATGGAAAGCAGCATGGACACTCAATGAAAAGAAGAACTTACATCATCGAAGTCCATCAAGATATGTGAGTACTCCCCCATGAACCATACCTATGCATAAAAATGAAAAAAAAAACACACACATTGTATTATCGAGCAAGAAAAATGCATGCCTTACGAATCGCAGAGGTAGTGGTAGTGGCAGGATAGGCATATCAACAGATGGTGCCAGCTGCTAACAGTAAGTGAAATAAAGAAATTTGGGAAGAACAATAGGGAGATAAAGCAGAGAGGTAGGCAAAATGGACCACTAAACAGATCATAAAAAGAATCCCAATATCATATATTATTGAAGCTGCACATTGGAACATAATATGTGAAGGATTTCCATAGCCACGAAACGGAAGCCTTTCTCCTTAATCCATACGAGGCTTAAAGTTTTGTGTTACCATGCATCAAGTGGACATCTATCTATTGGATTTTGAGCCATAGTATTTGATTTTGAGCCTTACTATGGCTACTTTCTAGAGTAGGATTCTGATCATACTCTCTCCATTGCTCCAATGTGGTGCAAGATACAAACTGTTCATCAGGTGTGCCACAGATGTATGTCACTTATTGACCATTGAGATTTTCTTATACCATCCTCTTTCCATATACGTGTGGCCACCTGATGATCCAACCGACCTATTTTCAGGCCTCAGCGCATATAAAGTGGGAGCTACCAGATGAATGACCTGGATCCTGTGCACACATGTCACATTGCCACATATGGGGATAATGGAACTCATGATCCTGCTCAATCAAGCTGCCATTTCAGTTCTCTTGGAATTTATCATGAACTACAACAGACGCAAAATTGAAAATAATGAGGATCCATCCACTATACCACATTCTAGGTCTCCAGTTCCATATCCCTACAGTAGGTCGGTTTTGGTTTAGTGGCATTTATCTTGTTTCTTTGTCAATCTACTTGCATGTTGACTAATTTCCCTAAAATTCAAGATCTGAGCAGGCAGGCATAAATAAGGTATGGTTTTCATTGCTCTAGAAATGTCAATTTTGGCTGGTTACCTCCACTAGGATATATTTCACATGTCGGGTTATGTTTCAACCCCACATACTTGGACGTACTCATGTTTACATGAGGTGTTATCTATTGACACCACTGCTTAATGATATTTTATGGGGGGAAAAACACTTACAAAAAGAAACGACAGAAAATTGCTCATGATGCAAAGTTCAATTGGGGCCTTCAACATGAAGACAAGTAAAGGACCATAGTGGGGACTTTATGATCCAATCCATCAACATAGGGACTTGTGCTCAAATCATGTTGTCAGAAGTGTCACGCTACAACTGATGAAGATAAATTTGAGCAGTCACCAGTGTAGTCAAAGGCGACTGAGGCACACATCTAGGCCTTTTGGGCCTGTTGCGCCTCGCCTGGCCCATGGTTGAGTCATTTACCTTAGGCATGCACCAAGCACCTGGGTACGCCTACATGCTCCTGCACAATATGTGGCTTTCTAGGTGAGGTACCCTCATGTGCATGGTTCTTTTGGTGTCTCACCACCCAATAAGGTTGCAAATAAATAAGAAAGAACTTTAAGCCCTATTTCAACAACTTTTCTCATTCCTTTTGAGATTAAAGCTTGATATATTTTCCCCCCAAATTTCAACTTCTTTTCATTTCTTTTTCTTCTTGATTTCTTTCTTCTAATAGAGTGTTGAGATATATTCCATTTCAATGAAAGTAATTTGAGCTTCCATTGGTGTCATATAGGGGGGAGAGAGAGAGAGAGAGAGCACAACCGTTGCTGGACTAGAAAAAGTTTTGAGTCCCATAAAAATCAAAGTGGCATATGAGAAATCTTGTGCATGTAGCAAATATCAGCATGAGAAGTAAATGAAAATCACTCTATATAGGAGAAAGACAGGTATTTACAATAATAAATAGACCATACCATGGAAGCGAGAGCTTGCAACCCTGCAGAACGCAAACAAAGCCCTCTTTCATCTTGTCCTACTTCATTAGCCAGTTGACAGAGTTTCGGTATGAAGCCTTCTAAATTGAACATGTATGTGCTATCCATCTGTTCCAATGACGGTTCCATGAGTTAGAGCTAACAGATAACATGAGTTTAATCAAGGTATGCTTATATATTTATCTGAAAGAAACTGTTTTGTTCACCTCAGCAATGCGCAGGTTGGACCTTTCAACAACCTACCCACCACACGATGGGCCATGCCCAAATATCTTCCTTATCAAATGATCCTAAACATCTGATGAAAATGAAGGATAGCAACTAGCAGTCCACATTTATTGGGACTCCAATCTGACAATTTCGATCCACCAAAGGGGGAAATTTTTGGAGCATCACAATCAACCATGCGCTGCCTTTACTATCAACATGCATCTGGAAGTAGCAAACTCACACTATAAATTTACTATTTCAGGAGAAGGTACCTGACAATCTATAAAATCGACAAGGGCATTGCAACCCAGAATGCGCATTCCATCCTGCCGTGTTTGGTCAAGAAGAGTCCTTATGAGGGACAATAAGCTACAAGCATATAGTGGCCTGAAACAGTAACATTTCATATACAGTAAAAATGAATGCCCAAATTCTAAACTACTCAGAACACACACACACACACACAGAGGGAGGGAGGGAGGGAGGGAGATACAGAAGATTAAAGAAAAAAGATCAAGTAGAGGGATGGAAGCTGATACTATATCAGATCTAAAAGCATCTGCGGGGTTTAAAAAAGTTCACAGCTCTATCAGCATGAAACCTCAACCTGAAGCAGAAATTGAAGGTGAAGATTTAAATATATGGACTCACATCTGCTCCTTGCACAAAGCTAAAAGTTTCCTATAGATGCACATCACGACTTTTGCTTGACCAAAATGTTCATTTCGCAATTCCTTGTAGCATCTCTGCTCTAGGTACTCTGTAATCTGAAGAGAAAAGAATAAAGAGAATATGTAAGAAACAAGCTTAGAATTATGCTTTGTTGAGATTAATATATATATACACATGGAGCAAATAGTTAATAAGATTAGCCTCATTGCTGTTTGTCGCTCAGGTACTTGTACGTGACCAACCTTTTGGACAGGTTGGATGTCATACACGGATGACTTGGTTGCACTTATGTGCTAGTTGGATGATCATCTTGCATCCAACTAGCTTCATTTGAGACTTCCTCATTTTTTTTATTTCTTATATTAAAATTTCATAACATATTCTTCATTATTATGAATCCCTTGATATAGTAGAATGGTAGAACAAGATTCATGTAGTCGACCCCAATTAATTGGGATAACGCTTAGATGATGATGATTCTTTGTTATTATTAATGTATAAATTTTAGTATTTGTTACTATTTTCACCTTTTCTTCCTTGGAGGATTTAAAAAAGAAGAAGCACAAAATCCATTATAGAAGCACAGTATCAACTGATGCTGTCACAGGTAGAGCTGTACACGAACCGAGTTAGCTTGGTTAACTCACTTGACTCGACTCAGCTCAAAACTGGGTTTGAGCCGAGTCGAGCTGATTTTTTGAACTCGAAAAATTTTCAAGCCAAGTCCGAGCTAGACCGAACTCGACTCGACTATTTTGTATACATTTATATATTTAAATAAATTATATATTATATATTATTTATATTATAATATATATTATATATTAAAAACTATAAAACCTAAGCTTGAAATCAGCTTGAAAGATCGAGCTCAAGCTCGGCTTGAGCTGCCCAATCAGGCCCAAGGACTGAGCCGAGTCGAGTTCGAGCTGGGGTAGCCTGCTGGCCGAGCCAAGATGAGCTGGACCAAGCTCGACTCAGTTCGACTAGTGTACATCTCCAGTCACAGGTGTCACTCCTTACCTAGACTAAAGTTAAGCACATTTGAAAGACATGGTATTGTACTTAGCTTCCACATCTCTTGTAAGTTGATGTGTTTACAGTGCTCATTTCGGTCGATTGTCATTTATCATGGAAAAGCTGGTGGTGTTGATCCACCACCACACATCTGCAGAGATTGAGATATAGTCTTACCAGTGATGACCTTTTTTCCTTACAAAATATCATTTATCATGAATGACAACACCAATAGCAATCAATTAAATTAAATTTCTTCAATTTGGCATTTGTCAATATAAGGTATTGTGAAGGATTCACGAAATGAACAAACACAATTTCAAACCTTTAAAGCAACATCATCTCAATGGAGACGGAGAATACCTCAGGGATTCGCAGTGGGTTCTTTGCAGCATATTCACAAAGCTTGAAAATCTTTCTTTCATCCGCTTGTCCATCCTATGAGAATGTAAAGGCAGGAAAAAATAAATGAAATTTGTAGCAGACCAAAAAATAGATATTATTTGTCTAAACTAGGAAAAGAAATACAAAGAGCCTGAAAGTGAGATGTTCCATGGCATATTTGTGTTTTACAGCTGAGAAACCGAAGTAAGATTTCAAATCCGTCTTACAATTCCAGTTTCTAAATAAATATGACCATGTGACCAAACAAAAATTTTTTTTTTGCCCTTTTTGAGGAACAAAATAAACAAAACAAACATCTCTACATCCTCTCAAGTTCTGAAAGAACCAAGCTTCAAAAACGATAAAAGAAGACAAACAGGTCCTGGTATGCAGTAAGTTCAGCAATGAAAATATCAAATGTGGAACTCAAAGATCATAATATTTTCAATCTTTTGACAACGATGAAACACACACACACACACAATATTAGTGATTTAGAAGCTGAAACAAGTCTCATGGCATTGGATCTGACCAAACCCAACTGAAGAAGACAAAGTACACAGCTTGGGCTGAGAGTTTGTACAGTACACTTGAGTTTTGCTCAGTGATGAAAACTGTTGATATCATGGGGCTCACTGTGGACATTCCATGCAACAAAAATCTCCAAGCATTGAGAATTTGGTTTGGCCCTTTTTTTTTGCTGAATGTGGGCTTTCACTGTATTTTTATTCTTAACCGTCTATTTTCTAGCCACCAATTGAAGGGCCAGCAATCAGCATTTTCCCATTTGGGAGATTTTGCAGGACATGGCCCATGCATGCCCCAGAAAAACTCTCAAATTGAGAATTCTCAGCCACCAATCTTGGTACTTTTTTGCAGTTGAATGTGGCCCAGTGCTGCATTTCTCTTATTATTTCTTAACCATCTATTTGTAGGCCAAAGAAAAGATCGAAAGGTTAGGATGTCATAGTGTCATGTTGAAGGGATTTTTGGGGCATGGTTCATCCACGGTGGGGCATAATCAAGGTTTGAAATCATTCTGTTACATAATGTATCTTTCACCACCATTGCCACTATGTATAGCCCCGTATCCGGCTGTTTTGGGTCGATACAGGGCTCATACACCTGTATTGTTCATTGGTGACACCAGTATGTATTGCCTGACACGTAGCTGTTTCGGATGATACTTTAAACCTTGGGAAGAACACACAATGGTCTGGATTACTGAACTATCCGCCCCCCTAGGTAGAACTGAAAACCATGTTTATTGTCCAAAGCCTCAGCTGAAGGATCATAAGATTAATCAAACTAGAATTCATCACCTCCATTCATTTCAAAGAACACCAACTGTCCAAGATCACCAATGGTCTCAATTACTGAACTATGGCCCCACTGTAGAACTGAAAACCCATGTTTATTGTCCAGAGTCTCAGCTGGAGAATCATATAATTATTCAAAATAGAATTCATCACCTGTGTTCATTTCAAAGCACACCAACTGTCAAGATCACCAATGGTCCGGATTACTGACCTACAGGTCCCACTAGGTAGAACTGAAAACCGTGTTTATTGTTCAAAGCCTTCACTGATTAACTAGAATTCTCCATCTCCATTCATTTTGAAGAACACCAACTGTTCAGGATCGCCAACACATCAAAACACAATCTCTCCTCTCTTCCAAATCAGGTCCACTCATCATTTGAGAAGACCACTCATCAATACATGGCTGTCCACAAACACCCACTTCTCCCACTCCCTTTCCATTATTATTGCCGCCCATCCCATTATTCCATCCACCTCATGGTCACAAATGAAAATTCAACTAAAGTTGAAAAATCGGCAGAAAAAGGCCAAAATTCAATGACTATGATCTTCCAATCTGAGCGATTTTTTGTCCATGGGTGAGGCGCATGATATCAACAGCTTGGATTACTTGACAATGGACCAGACTTATACAAACTGAAAACCCGAGCCCGCTTGCAGATTCTAGATTCATAACAGGGACAAACTGTCACTAGAATTCTGACTTATAAATCATCAACACTATCAAACACGAATCATTAATAATCACAGAACAACAAATCAAATAAGTTCAGGTAAATTTACAATGCTTAACCAAGAAATTCACCTGAGACCGAGGGAAGATTTCGGTGAGGAGCTTCTTGTAACGTTTGATAGGCTGTCTCGATCGGGCCCGCATCGAGGGGCAGATATAACAGAGGTTGCTGCAGGCAGGCAATACCCGCCTCGACATAACCCCCATTGTTGCAGGAATTCAACCCCCACTTCTAAAAAAGACAAACGAAAAAACAGAGAGAGAAAGATAATCTCAATGCACTTAAAAATAGGAAAAATTACAATAACCCAAGAACAGAAATTGACTATCTAAAAATTGGATGCTATCAACTACAGTAATTCACAAAAATCCCATACATTCTCCTTTGTTTCAGAGAGAGAAAAAACAAAAAAAAAATCAATGATTGTGCAGATTCCAAGCAAAATTCTCGAAAACAGAAAACGACACAACAATCCAAGAGATGAAAAATCTCTTTTTTTACTATACCCAGTTCTTAATATTGTGATCTGGACCAGTTGTCAAAATAGAAAGAAAGAAAACAAGAAAAAAGAACTGCTAAATTCTACCTCTGATAGAGCAAGAAAATGGTAGGTCAAAAAACGAATTGGAGTGATGGGTTTTTTCAGAAATGCAGATTTCGATCAGAATTTCACGGTCTGAAAAGAAAATTTCAAAAGAAAACGGAGAATCTGATGAGGCATAACTCAGTTTATAGATTCTGGAACGGGCAAATGCCCCCAAGGCCCAAGCGGCTTTTTATTATTTATTATTGTTTTTTCTTTTCAGTAGAAAATATTTTAAATTTAGAAATTAAAGGCCACTATTTTAACCCATCTTTTGATAGATACACCCACTCTTCGTACTTTTGGTAATAAAATAATAAATGATTGTATCATATAGTAGAAAATGAAGAAAATGAAGGGCTTAGTTATCGATCAAGTCAGGTGTCAATATCATTTTCATAATGAATTCAAAATTATCTAAAACGTATCAGGGTAGCAATCAAAACCGTCCAAAATCAGGACCCATTATAAAAACACAATTAGTGGAAATCTCAGCCGTCTGTACCACCCTTTTAAATTTTAACGGCTGGCAGTATTCTTTTTAATTTGTACACTTGACGGGAATCGTTGAATATTGGGACCATCCACATTGAGGATCCGCGATCTGACGGTCCAGATTGATGCGCATGCACGCCACGTCTTTGGTTGATGAGCTGTATACAGCCGCCAGAGAGACGTGGTTGTGTAGTGAGGCCCTTACCACCCTTGACCGTCGTATGAATGTTCTGTGGGGCCCACCGTGATGTAGGAGTTTTATCCACGCTGTCCATCCGTTTTTCCATATCATATTGGGGTATTACACCAAAATTGAAAAATATCCAAATCTCAAGTGGACCAATCCACAGAAAACAGTGGGGATAATGACGTTCACCGTTGAAAATTTCCTAGGGCCCACAGTGGATTTTATGTGTGATCTAACCTGTTCAAAAGGTCACAAAGACATGGATGAATGAAAATTACAAATATCAGATTGATTGAAAGCTCCCGTGGTCCCCAAGAAATTTTCAACGGTAAATGTTCAATTCCCACTATTTGGTGGGGTCCAATTGTTCTTCTGATATATTTATATTTTTTAATATTACCTTAAATGATCTGAAAAAACGTATGGACGGCGTGGATGAAACAAATACTCACGGTGGACCCCACAAAGTCATCACACGCGGTAAAGGGTGGCGAGCACCTCACTCCCCCAATGGAAACGGATTGGCTACTCCCCCTGCCATCAGCCCCGGGGCTGGTAGTTGGTGCTCTGTGGGCCCCTCCATAATGTCTGTGTTTCATCCATTCCGTTCATCCATTTTAAAAAATTATTTTAGAAATTTATTCCACAATGAGAGGGATATAATCTCAGATGGACCACACCACATGAAAACAATAGTGATTGGATATCCGCCATTAAAATCCTCCTAGGGCTCACTGTACTGTTTATTTGACATCCAATATGTTGATTAGGTCATACAGGCCCAGATGAAGTGAAAAAAATAAAAATGCTTGATGTAAAACTTTTATGGCTCCTAAAATGTTTATACGGGTCGACTCTCATTCAACACTTTTTCCTATAATGTGCTTCAGTTGAGATTTATTTATATCTCATTTTTTTTCCTCATGATGTAAAATGATCTGTAAAAATATATGGACGGCATGGATGAAACACATACATCATGGTGGGGCCCACAGAGCACCGACCACCGGCTATTGGCTGCGGTCAGGGGGGGTAGCCCCTTCCCCCGAAATCCGCGTCCCTGGAGGCGGAAGACGCGTTGTATATCTATCCAAAGGACACGTGGCAGGTATGTATCGATTTGCTCCACCGGTATTGGACGGATAGTTCACGTTTTAAAACAAGGAGCTGCGCACAGTGAAAAGGGCACTGTCAAAGCTTATGGTGGTACCGGAATGTTGTGGACCCTACGAGATGTACGGATAAAATCCAACCCGTCCATCAGATCTATTCCCCACCTTAAGATTTATTTCTAAAAAAATCAGTTCCATTTAAAATTTAAATGTACCACGCGATAGGGAATAATTTGAGAGTGGAGGACCGTTAATTTGAGTTGGGGCCTTTCTTATTTTATATATGGAATTCAGTCCATTCAGACCCTTCGTCTAGACTGGATGAAGGTCCAGGCCAACAATTGGGCCGTTTTATAACTCATTTGGGCCCCATTGCAAAGCAAGGGTTGAGGTTCTCTTCCAAACTATTTCACTGTGCCATGGCCAATATTTTTTCTTCTTCTCGAGAATTGAGATTATTTTTGAGATCTACGTGTAATATGAGGCGAAGCATCTGATGGACGGGTTGGATTTAGTGAAAACATTGCTTGTTCCCCAAAATAGCCTGGGACCACCGTAAACGATGGTGGTATCTGTACGATTTGAGTGCATTGCATATTTGACCGTTGCCGGTTTTTGTTTTCCATCGTTACTTTAATGGCCATGGATCAGATGGATAGCACCGTAAGAAAGAGAAATTTTTAAACCATCCATCCTAGGACACTGCATATGGACAGACCTGATTTGCACATGACCATGTCACGTTTGTAAAGTAGGGAGATGGATCGACCAGATCCTTGACGTCCCATCTTATCACCATCCGAACGTGCACGTATATCCCTGACTACATCGTGAAATTACTTTATTACCCTCCAACGTTGTTTTTTTTTTTCTCTTCTTTAACTTTTTTTTTTTTCTTTCGAGTCTGCCAATTCGGGCGAATTCATCCGTTGATTCCTCCGCCGAGGATTACAGCTGGCTTTTTCGAAAAGGAGAAATGGGTAGCTCCTGACCGTTGGGGGCGATCTTTAAATGATCCAGATCGTTGATCTAGTGGCCCATCATAGGACTGGCCATGCCACAAAATCTTCTTGATTAGATGATCTCAACTATTCACAAGCTTGCAAATGGACGGGTACAAAAAAGTCCATCAAACAGCCGGTTAGGATCATAGCCGTAGGATGGGCAATCCAGGATGAGGACAGCCAAATGAACACTCTGTATCTCCAGTGGGTGGGGCCTTCTTATACCATCCATCTTGATTTATTTAACGATCATAAATAACGTAGTGCATCGAAATTTAGAGTCAGCCAACCGTCATCGTCCAATCAATGGCCACTTGTTGATGAGGTACGATTTTCTAGATCGTGGCACATCTAAAAGTTGGTTCGTCGATTTGAAGGCTGCGGACACATTCGCCAATTGAACGGTAGAAACGCTTGTGCAAGCCGCTGCGACGCCGATTGTCTGTAGACCGGGTCTCCACCGATATCCCTATATACCAAGCTCTGTGGGGCCTACCGTAATGTACGTGCTTTATCCAGGCCATTCATCTCTTTTTTAGGCATAAACTAAAAATTGAGGCAGATCTAAATTCCAAGTGGGCCATCCAGGGGAGATTGAACTCTTACCGTTAGAAAAATTAATGGGCAACGGAAGTTTTGGATAAAGGTTATAATTGTGTTTTCCCTTCGTCTAAGTCTTTTTGTCCTCATGAGGGTTGTAGTCGAATTGAGACGAACTAGTCACTTCTCAAACTAGGCTCGGCTTAGTCCTTGGGCTTCACTAGCCAGCTTGGCTCGATTCAGTCCCCAGCTTAAACTCGGCCTAAGTTGGTCTTTGGACCTGACTAGCCAATTGAGCTTGGTTCGATCAATAGCTTGAGCGCGTTTGATTCAAAAATGAGTTTCTATGGCATTTTCACAAATACATGCAATGTACTTTTAATTTCAAACGGCAGGTAAAACAATAATACCTATTTATAAGTATTTCATCAGACATTTCATAGTCATTATCAAAATATAAAAAAAATGATAATTGTTTCGTATAAACACTTTACTTGCCAGGTGGGTTCATGACCGTGAATCCAGCCTTGATGTATGCTTTGCGTATCTATGCTGTTCATCCGTTTTACCATCTTATTTCAGGACATGGTTAAAAAAATGAGGCAGACAAATGTCTCAGGTGAACCCCACCACAAGACCACCACAAGAAATAGTGTTCATTGAACGCCCACCGTTGAAAACTTCCTAGGGTTCACCGTAACTTTATGGCCCACGAAAAGTTTTTAACGGTGGAAAATCAATCCCTACTGTGTGGTCCACCTGAGATTTTTATCTGCTTCATTTTGGGACTCACCCTAAATAAGCTCGCAAAATGGATGGACGGCGTGGATATACAACGCCATAGAGGTGAGCCCCACGGTCAGGGTCGCTCCCACTGGGCTGGATCCGTGGTCGCAACCAATCCGCGTCCCATACGCTGCAAGTTGCATGAGTCGGCCGCAGCCTACTCTGGTGTGTAAACTATAATCCAATCCTCTGCTCTGTACGGGTCAATGTGGTGTACAAGTACAAGATCTAATCCGTCCATTAGGTGGATTAGCTGTGCAAGGTGCCTTAGCTATCAATGTGGCCCATAAAACAAATGTACGGCACAGAAAAACATAGCCTTTATTGTTTGGACCCCTACTTTTTCTATAGATTGTGGTCGACCTGATTAGTTTCCTGAGGCAAGTTTCGAGCCAGGGTATTCAGACCGAATTATCCAGTTGATGAACGGCTTGGATCTTACTGCTGTGAAATACATGGGCACATGTCAGGGTGTATAGAAAATGGCCATTTTATGTGATAATAATCATTTAAGCGCGTTGAGAAAATGACCACTGTAGACAAAACCTTTTACCCAGCGGTTTTTATCGCGGAATAGAAACTTAAGTTACCAACTTAGACTAGCACGTGCGGACAGCGACGTTGAGGACGAAACTACCCCTCCTTTTTACTGCCGTTGCTTTTCCTCTCCCTCCCTTCTCTCGCTCCAATTTTTTTCAAAAAAAACAGGACGAAAACTCCACCGCTACATCTGTTGCTTGGATCGCACCACGCTCTAGCTGGATCCCACCTAGGGGTGTACACTAATCGAGCTAGCTCGGTTAGCTCGCTCTACTCAATCTGAAAAAAGCTCGATTCAGTTCGGTGTTGAGTTCAAGCAAGGTTGAATTGATTTTTTGAGCTCAAAAATGAGTTCGAGCAGGCCAGCTCAACTCGACTCGGATCAAATCTAGCTTGAATCAAACTTGGATCGAACTAGTTCGGTGACTTGGTTACTTTGTCATTAATGTTGCTCATCAACTGTTTGATAAAATGACTGAACGACATGTGGCTGGTGGCAATGAAGGTTTGGCTGGTGGCAAGGTGGAAAGGAAGGTATGTACATGGAACAAATACTTTTTTTTCTCTTTATTATTATTATTATTTAGAAGGTGTTTGAGAAAATACCTATAAAATCATTGCCTTTGTAGGTAAAACGGTGGGATTTTGAAGTTGCAATTAAGGTGTTTGTGGAAATGCCTCAATAGCAAACTCGGTTCGATCTTAGCTCGAACTCAGCTCGAGCTATTAATTGAACTGAGCTGAGCTGGCCAATCAGGCCCGAGGACCGAGATCAGCCGAGTTCAAGCTGAGGTTAGCCACTGTTCGAGCCGAGTCGAGCTGAGGCCAACTCGACTCGGTTTGACTCGATGTACACCACTAATCCCACCCTCTTTATTCATCAACATTATCTCATTTTTCCTGAAAATGTTCCCTCCACGGAAGACAGTACGCATGATAGGTATGATATACATTTACCTAAACGGCGTAAATTTTTTGTAGGCCATTGAAATGCCGAATGAAGCTCCCATCTTGGTTTTTGGTTCATCCATGCGAAAATCATCCTATGGACATGATGGATTACAAGTAAAACATCATTGTAGGGGCATAAAAAGGTTTCCACGGTGGAAACACTGTTTCCTATGGTGTGATCCACTTGATATTTCAATATGCCACCATTTTGGGCCGAAACCCTTGCTTTAGATGGAAAAATGGATGAACGTCATGGATAGTCCACATACATTCAAGGTGGGCCTAACTCAATATTTTTAATTTTTTAATTTTTTTAATGTTTTACTATTAATTTTTTTTAAAAAGTTTTTTTAAGTTAGCTTGTTAGTACACACCCATGTCAATACACACACTCCATGTTAGCCACCCCTGCTAGGAATCGATACCAGGACCTCAAGTGTTGATATGAGGTATCTCTACTCAGTCTGCCAATTGAGCTATGGATTTGGGTGTGCCCAACTTAGTTAACTCAGCACTATAAGTGCGTACTGAAAATTTTATGAACCGCTCGGTCAATTTCATTAATTGCTCGATCAAATTCACCGAAGAGAATTTCATGTAAATCTCGGTCAATTTCATTAACTGATCGGTCAAATTCAACAAAGCAAATTGTTAGGCTAGGTCAATTACATTTAAAGTTCATTCCAATTCATGTTAGCCTCACCCAATTTCAAGCTTGCCTCGCTCAAATTGATGTTTCCCTTGCTCAATTTCTCGATTGCCTCGTTGAATTTTTCGTTGCCTTGCTCAACTCCTAGGTTCCCTCGCTCAATTTCCAGGTTCCCTTGCTCAATCCTCGCTCCAATTTCTACGTCGCCTCGCTTGCCTCGCTCAATTTCTAGCTTTCCTCACTCAATTTCTAGCTTCCCTCGCTCAATTCCTAAGTTGCCTCGCTCCAATTTCGATATTCCCTCGCTCAAATCTTAGGTTGCCTCGCTCAATTTCTAACTTCTTCGCTCAATTCGTAGATTGTCTCGCTCAATTTATAGGTTCCCTCGCACAATTTGTAGTTTCCCTCGCCTCGCTCAAATCCTAGGTTGCCTTACTGAATTTCTTAGTTCCCTTGCTCAATAACTAGAATTCCTTGCTGAATTTTTACGTTACCTCGCTCAATTCCTAGCTTTTTTCGCTCAATCCCTATATGGCCTCGCTCAATTTCTAGGTCGCATCGCTCAAATCCTAGGTTCCCTCGCTCAATTTCTAGCTTCCCTCGCTAAAATCCTAGGATTCCTCGATCAATTCCTACGTTGCCTCGCTCAATTTCTAGGTTGCCTCACTCAATTTCTAGGTTCCTTCGCTCAATTTCTAGCTTTCCTCGCTCAAATCCTAGGTTGCCTTGCTCAAATGCTAGGTTGCCTCGCTCAATTTCTACCTTCCCTCGCTCAATTTCTAGGTTACCTTGCTGAATTCCTACATTGTCTAACACAATTCCTAGGTTGTCTCGCTCAATTTATAGGTTCCCTCGCTCAATTTCTAGCTTTCCTTGCTCAAATCTTAGGTTACCTTACTCAAATCTTAGGTTGCCTCGCTCAATTTCTAGCTTCCCTTGCTCAAATCCTAGGATTCCTATCTCAATTCCTACGTTATCTCGCTCAATTCCTAGGTTGCCTCGCTCAATTTCTAGGTTCCCTCGCTCAATTTATAGGTTGCCTCGCTCAATTTGTAGGTTCCTTCGCTCAATTTATATATTACCTCAATGGATTTCTAGCTTCCCTCGCACAAAAGCAATATAGCAAAAAAATAAATAAATTCAGCGGGGCAAACTAGAAATTGAGCGAGGTAAACCGAAATATTTTTTTTTTACTTTTGTAGGTCCCATCATGATGTATGTCTTATATCCAAACCGTCCATATATGAACGGAGCAAACTGAAAATTAAGCGGGGCAAACTGAAAAGTTAGGTTTAGGGTGTAAGTTTAGGTTTAGGGATAACAATTTTTGATACACTTTAGCTACGGATTATAACCGTAGCTATAATTGCGTCGATATAATTTTTGAATTTGAGAATGGGTAAGTTATAGGTTTTGGTTTTGATTTTGATTTAGGTTATAGGTTATAGGTTTTTGGATTTGAGAATGGGTTCAGGTTTAGGTTATAGGTTTCAGTTTAGGTTATAGGTTTTTGAATTTGAGAATGGGTTCGGGTTTAGGTTATAGGTTTTGGTTATAGGTTTTGGTTTTGGTTTTGGTTTGGGTTATAGGTTTTTGGATTTGAGAATGGGTTATGATTTAGGTTTAGAAAATCGGGTTCAGGTTCGGGATTGGGTTTAAGTTTAGGTTTACATTTATGTTAGGGAGTTGAGATTAGAATTAGGTGTAGGTTTCACTTTAGAAAATTAAGTTTAGGTTATAGGTTTAGGAAAAGGTTAGGTTTAGGTTATAGGTTTTGGGATTTGGGAATAGTTTTAAGTTATAAGTATAGGTTTAGGTTAGTTTATAGGTTAAGGTTTAGGGATAGGTTATAGGTTTTGGTATTCGAGAATGAGTTCAGGTTTAGGTTATACGTTTTGGTTTTAGTTTAGGTTATAGGTTATAGGTTTAGGATAAGGTTTAGGTTTAGGTTTAGGTTTAGGTTATAGGTTTTGGGATTTGAGAATGGGTTCGGGTTTAGGTCATAGGTTTAAGTTTAGGTCAATTTCATGTTTGTCCCACTCAATTTCCAGTTTACCCCGCTCAATTTCTAGTTTGCCCCGCTCAATTTTCAGTTTACCCCGCTCAATTTCCAGTTTGCCCCGCTCAATTTCTAGTTTGTCCCGCTCAATTTACAGTTTGCCGCGCTCAATTTCTAGTTTGCCCCGCTCAATTTTCAGTTTGCCGTGCTCAAATTCTAGTTTGCCTCGCTCAATTTCCAGTTTACCCCGCTCAATTTCCAGTTTGCCCCGCTCAACTGGAAATTGAGCGGGGCAAACTAGAAATTGAGCGGGATAAACTGAAAATTGAGCGGGGCAAACTAGAAATTGAGCTGGCCAAACTGAAAATTGAGCGGGGCAAACTAGAAATTGAGCGGGCCAAACTACAAATTGAGCAGGACAAACTAGAAATTGAGCGGGGCAAACTGAAAATTGAGCGGGACAAACTCGAAATTGAGCGGGGCAAATTGAAAATTAAGCGGGGCAAACTAAAAATTGAGCGGGGCAAACTGAAAATTGAGCGGGACAAACTAGAAATTGAGCGGGGGAAACTGGAAATTGAGCGGGGCAAACTAGAAATTGAGCGGGGCAAACTGGAAATTTTTTTTTTTTTTTGCTATGTTACTTTTGTGGGTCCCATCATGATGTATGTGTTATATCCAAACCGTCCATATATTTTACGAGCTCATATTAAGGCTTGAGACGAAAAATAAGATAGATCTAACTATCAAGTGGACCACACTGTAAAAGGCAATGGGAAATTGAACGTCTACCATTGAAACCCTTTTAGGGGTTACAGAAGTTTTGGATCATTATGAAATTTTTTTTCTCTTCATCCAGGTCTTTTTGACCCTATGGATGAACTTAGACGAGGATGATTTCTCACAAAAATCACAGTGGGCCTCCTAAAGGTTTCTAATGGTTGACGCTCATTCAACACTATTTCCTGTAATGTGGTACACTTGAGAACTGGATATATCTCATTTTTGGTCTCATACCATAAAATGATCTGGAAAAATATATGAATTGAGCGAGACAGCCTACGAATTGTGCGAGGGAAGCTAGAAATCCAGTGAGGCAATATATAAATTGAGCGAAGGAACCTAGGAATTGAGCGAGACAACCTAGCAATTGAGCGAAGGAACCTAGGAATTGATCGGATGGACTTCATTTTTTGTTTATTTTTGTAAATTTTTTGAAAATGTCATTTCCATTTCCCTCATTTCCTAAAAATGCCCCCTTTTAGACTGGCAACAAATTTTTCATGAATATAGATTTGTAAATGAAGAAATTTTTTCATGAAAATCTTGCTGAAAGACAATCGTGGGAAACAAATTTTCATTTTCGACTGTTTTCTAGATTTGGAGTTTTCCAAAAAACTCCATTTTCTTCAAAAATAAAAAAGAAAAAATTCACAAATCCAAACAGTCCTTAAAGTAGGCTTGAAGAGATTGCTCGATTCATTGATAACCAGTCAAATTAGATAAAAGAGTTTGAAGCAGAGAGAGAGAGAGGTTGATACGATTGCATGAAGATAAGAAGACAGAGTTGAAGTGGAGGTATTTGGAAGAAGAAGTGGAATTGGAGAAGGAATTTAATGCTAAGCTGACCCAATTGATGGACAAGTGACTATTGTAAATAGGTCCAATCTTTGTCTTTTTTCTATCAAATTTCGATTGTTGTTTCAGCTTTTTCTTAACCGTCTATTTGCAAACCATCGGTTAAGAAAACAGTTGGTTAGGAAAAAGATGCAAGAACAGTCCCTGGTTTGGTGAGCTAGGCTGTTAATCTGAGCCAGCTACAGATGTGCTAGTTGCAAAAAGATCATTAAGAAAATGTTGCAACAATATTAAATCTCCCATTTATTAAAGAAAGATCGAGTGATCTTTTTTTTTTAAAAAAAATAAAAATTTACTGTTAGTTTTGTCTAGAAATTGATCGATTTCACTTTTAGCACAATATTGAACTTGATATGTAATTATGGATCCTGATGTATGTCAAAACAATATGACTTGTGGGCTTTGGTTCTTAGATGCTCTCTAGGTTAAATGAGTTCAAGTCATGAGACAAATTCATTCATGTGCAACGCTTGTTTTCTTTGTTCAGGCTAGTATATATCAGGAGGAGAAGAATCTCATAGACTTGTCTATTATCCTTCTCATATTTTCAAGGTAAAGAAAGTATCATTATGGGAGTGGTCTGGCCATTTGGAGTGGTCTGGCCATTTGGACAGATCGTGTTTATGTATTCACTCAAAATTGATGGAGCAGACCTGGATGTGCGTCGGAGCTATCCGGAAGAGCGGGGATCCTTGGAAGGTGGAAACCGCTGTTATGACCATGATGAAGTTGTCCATTTCCTATGGACAGCATTGGAAGGGCCTGGCCGTTTGGACAGGCCGTGTTTATGTATTTGCTCAAAATTAATGGAGCGGACCCGGATATGCGTCGGAGCTATCCGGAAGAGCGGGGGTCCCTGGAAGGTGAAAACCGCTGTTATGACTATGATGAAGTTGTCCATTTCCTATGGACGGCATTAGAAGGGCCTGACAATTTGGACAGGCCATGTTTATATTTGTATTTGCAGGTACCATACCCTTAACCTAAACCCGAACCGATTCTCAAACCCAAAAACTTATAACTTAAACCAAAACCAAAACCAAAATCTATAACCAAAACCAAAACCAAAACCTATGACCTAAACCTGAACCGATTCTCAAATCCCAAAACTTATAACCTAAACCAAAACCAAAACCTATGAACTAAACCCGAACCCATTCTCAAATCCTAAAACCTATAACCTAAACCTAAACCTAAACCTATAACCTAAACCTGAACCCATTCTAAAATTTCAAAACCTATAACCTAAACTAAAACCTATAACCTAAACCCAAACCCATTCTCAAATCCTAAAACCTATAACTTAAACCAAAACCAAAACCAAAACCTATAACCTAAACCCAAGCCGATTCTCAAATCATAAAACCTATAACTTAAACCAAAACCTATGACCTAAACCTGAACCCATTCTCAAATCCCAAAATCTATGACCTAAACCCGAACCCATTCTCAAATTCCAAAACCTATAACCTAAACCTAAACCTATGAACTAAACCCGAACCTATTCTCAAATCTTAAAACCTATAACCTAAACTTAAACCTAAACCTATAACCTAAACCCGAACCCATTCTAAAATCCCAAAACCTATAACCTAAACCAAAACTAAAACCAAAACCTATGACCTAAACCCAAACCCATTCTCAAATCCTAAAACCTATAACCTAAACCAAAACCATAACCTAAGACCTAAACCCGAACCCATTCTCCAATCCCAAAACCTATAACCTAAACCAAAACCAAAACCAAAACCTATAACTTAAACCCGAGCCGATTCTCAAATCCTAAAACTTATAACCTAAACCAAAACCTATGACCTAAACCCGAACCCATTCTCAAATCCCAAAACCTATAACCTAAACCCAAACCCATTCTAAAGCAAAACCTATAACCTAAACCAAAACCAAAACTAATAACCTAAACCAAATCCAAAACCTATAACCTAAATCTGAACCCATTTTCAAATCCTAAAACCTATAACCTAAACCAAAACCACAACCAAAACCTATAACCTAAACCCGAACCCATTCTCAAATCCAAAAACCTATAACATAAACCTAAACCTTATCCTGAACCTATAACCTATAACCTAAACCAAAACCTATTACCTAAACCAAAACCAAAACCAAAACCAAAACCTAAGACCTAAACCCGACCCATTCTGCAATCTCAAAACCTATAACCTAAACCGAAACCAAAACATATAACCTAAACCCAAACCCATTCTCAAATCCCAAAACCTATGATCTAAACCCGAACCCATTCTCAAATCCCAAAACCTATAACCTAAACCAAAACCAAAACCTATGACCTAAACCCGAACCCATTCTCAAATCCCCAAATCTATAACCTAAACCTAAATCTAAACCTATAACCTAAACCCAAACCCATTCTAAAATCTAAAACCTATAACCCATTCTAAAATCCAAAACCTATAACCTAAACCAAAACCATAACCAAAACCTATAACCTAAACCCGAACCCATTCTCAAATCCTAAAACCTATAACCTAAACCCGAACCCATTCTTAAATCCAAAAATCTATAACCTAAATCTAAACCTATGAACTAAACCCGAACCCATTCTCAAATCCTAAAACCTATAACCTAAACCTGAACCCATTATAAAATCCCAAAACCTATAACCTAAACCAAAACCAAAACCAAAACCTATAACCTAAACCCAAACCCATTCTCAAATCCTAAAACCTATAACCTAAACCAAAACCATAACCTAAGACCTAAACCCGAACCCATTCTCCAATCCCAAAACCTATAACCTAAACCAAAACCATAACCAAAACCTATAACCTAAACCCGAACCCATTCTCAAATCCAAAAACCTATAACCTAAACCTAAACCTTATCCTAAACCTATAACCTATAACCTAAACCAAAACTTATAACTAAAACCAAAACCAAAACCTATAACCTAAACCAAAACCAAAACCAAAACCATAACCAAAACCTATAACCTAAACCCGAACCCATTATCAAATATTCCAAAAACCTATAACCTAAACCTAAAACCATAACCTAAACCTCTAACCTAAACATAAAACCATATCCTAAACCTCTAACCTATAACCTAAACCAAAACCTATAACCAAAACCAAAACCTAAGACCTAAACCCGAACCCATTCTCAAATCCTAAAACCTATAACCTAAACCAAAACCATAACCAAAACCATAACCAAAACCTATAACCTAAACCCGAACCCATTCTCAAATCCCAAAACCTATAACCTTATCCTAAACCTATACTTATAACCTAAAACTATTCCCAAATCCCAAAACCTATAACCTTATCCTAAACCTATAACCTATAACCTAAACCCAAACCAAAACTTATAACCTAAACTCGAACCCATTCTCAAACCCCAAAACCTATAACCCAAACCAAAACCAAAACCTATAACCTAACTCGAACCCATTCTCAAATCCCAAAACCTATAACTTAAACCAAAACCTAAAACATATAACCTAAACCCGAACTCATTCTCAAATTCTAAAACCTGTAACCTAAACCCGAACCCATTCACAAATCCCAAAACCCAAACCCAAACCCAAACCTAAACCTAAACCTAAACCTATAACCTAAACTCAAATCCCTAAACCAAAACTAAAACCAAAACCTATAACCTAAACTCGAATCCATTCTCAAATCTCAGAACCTATAACCTAAACCTGAATCCATTCTCAAATTCCAAAACCTATAACCTAACCTATACCTATACTAATAACCTAAAACTATTCCCAAATTCCAAAACCTATAACCTTATCATAAATCTATAACCTAAACTTAAACCTATAACCTATAACCTTAACCAAAACCTATAACCTAAACCAAAACCAAAACCTATAACCTAAATCCGAACCCATTCTCAAATCCCAAAACCTATAACCTAAACCCGAACTCATTCTCAAATCCCAAAACCCAAACCCAAACCTAAACCTAAACTTAAAACCTAAACCAAAACTTATAACCTAAACCAAAACTAAAACCTATAACCTAAACCCGAACCCATTCACAAATTTCAAAACCTATAACCTAAACCCGAACCCATTCTCAAATCCCAAAACCCAAAAATCAGTGAGGATTATAACAGGGAAAAGGAAAAAAAAAAAATGAAAAAGAAGTCAGCAAGTTGGGGTCGACCGGCCTATGGCTACGGATTATAACCGTAGCCATAGTTATAATGCTCTGCACGTATTTTTCTTTTTTCTTTTTTCTTTTTTATTTTTATTTTTTACATGGAGAACTTTATTGTACCTACATTTTTCTTTAATACATGTTTATATAAATATGTGTGTGTATGTGTATATATATAAAAATATAAATTTTTCTCCTTTTTTTTTTCATTTCTTTCTTTATTCATTTAACAAGAATATCTTCTAAACTAAAATTAGTTACTTGACGTACCACATATGATTTTGGGGTAGGAGAAGCTATTTTAGCCAACCAACCTAGTTATTTTCCAAGATTCCATCAGGTTGATGGTCGAAAATACATTTCATTCACTTCACGGTCAATTTCAATCACTTCATGGTCAAACTAGAAATTTAGGTTATAGGTTATAGGTTTAGGATAAGGTTTAGGTTATAGGTTTTGGGATTTGAGAATGGGTTTCGGTTTAGGTTATAGGTTTTGGTATTGGTTTAGGTTATAGGTTTTGGTTAAGGTTATAGGTTATAGGTTTATGTTTAGGCTATAGGTTTTTAAATTTGAGAATGGGTTCGGGTTTAGGTTATAGGTTTTGGGATTTGAGAATGGGTTTGAGTTTTGGTTATAGGTTTTAGTTTTGGTTTTGGTTTAGGTTATAGGTTTTTAGATTTGAGAATGGATTATAGTTTAGGTTTAGAAAATCGGGTTCAGGTTCGGGATTGGGTTTAAGTTTGGGTTTTTAAGTTTAGGTTTACATTTATGTTAGGGAGTTGAGATTAGAATTAGGTGTAGGTTTCAGTTTAGAAATTAAGTTCATGTTAAATAGGGAAAAGGTTAGGTTTAGGTTATAGGTTTTGGGATTTGGGAATAGTTTTAAGTTATAAGTATAGGTTTAGGTTAGGTTATAGGTTAAGGTTTAGGGATAGGTTATAGGTTTTGGTATTCGAGAATGGGTTCAGGTTTAGGTTATAGGTTTTGGTTTTGGTTTAGGTTATAGGTTATAGGTTTAGGATAAGGTTTAGGTTTAGGTTTAGGTTATAGGTTTTGGGATTTGAGAATGGGTTTGGGTTTAGGTCATAGGTTTTGGTTTTAGTTTAGGTTATAGGTTTAGGCTAATTTCATGTTTGTCCCACTCAATTTTCAATTTGCCCCGCTCAATTTCTAGTTTGCCCCGCTTAATTTTCAGTTTGCCCCGCTCAATTTCGAGTTTGCCCCACTCAATTTCTAGTTTGCCCCGCTCAATTTTCAGTTTGCCCCACTCAAAGCAAACTGGAAATTGAGCGGGGCAAACTACAAATTGAGCAGGGCAAACTGAAAATTGAGCAGGGCAAACTAGAAATTGAGCGGGGTAAACTGAAAATTGAGCGGGGCAAACTAGAAATTGAGCGGGGTAAACTGAAAATTGAGCGAGGCAAATTGAAAATTGAGCAGGGCAAACTGAAACTTAAGCAGGGAAAACTAGAAATTGAGCAGGACAAACTGAAAATTGAGCGGGATAAATATGAAATTGACTTAAACCTATAACCTAAACTAAAACCAAAATCTATGACCTAAAACCAAACCCATTCTCAAATCCCAAAACCTATAACCTAAACCTAAACCTAAACCTAAACCTTATCCTAAACCTATAACTTATAACCTAAACCAAAATCAGAACCTATAATCTAAACCCGAACCCATTATTAAATTCCAAAACCTATAACCTAAACTTAACCTTAACCTAAACCTAAACCTATAACCTATAACCTTAACCAAAACCTATAACCTAAACCTAAACCTAAACCTTATCCTAAACCTATTACCTATAACCTAAATCAAAACCAAAACCTATAACCTAAACCCGAACTCATTCTCAAATCCAAAAACCTATAACATAAACCTAAACCTTAACATAAACCTATAACTTAAACTAAAACCTATAACCTAAACCTAAACCAAAACATATAACCAAAACCTAAATAAAAACCTATAACCTAAACCAAAACCTAAACCTATAACTTAAACCAGAACCCATTATCAAATCCCAAGACCTATAACCTAAACCAAAACCTATAACCTAAACCCGAACCCATTCTCAAATCCAAAAACTTATAACCTAAACCTAAACCTTAACATAAACCTACAACCTAAACCTAAATCAAAACCTATAGCCTAAACCAAAACCAAAACCTATAACCTAAACCAGAACTTATTATCAAATCCCAAAACCTATATCCTAAACTGAAACTAAAACCTATAACCTAAACCCAAACCCATTCTCAAATCCCAAAACCTAAACCTATAACCTAAACTCAAATCCCTAAACCTAAACCTAAACTAGAAATTGAGCAGGGTAAACTGGAAATTGAGCTGGGCAAACTGAAAATTGAGCGGGGCAAACTGGAAATTGAGCGGGGCAAACTCAAAATTGAGCGGGGTAAACTGGAAATTGAGAGGGGCAGACTAGAAATTGAGCGGGGCAAACTGGAAATTGAGCGGGGCAAACTGGAGATTGAGCGGGGTAAACTGGAGATTGAGCGGGGCAAACTGGAAATTGAGCGGGGCAAACTCGAAATTGAGCGGGGTAAACTGGAAATTGAGAGGGGCAGACTAGAAATTGAGTGGGAAAAACTAGAAATTGAGCGGGGCAAATTAGAAATTGAGCAGGTCAAACTAGAGATTGAGCGGGGCAAACTGGAAGTTGAGCGGGGCAAACTGGAAATTGAGCGGGTCAAACTGGAAATTGAGTGGGGAAAACTGGAAATTGAGCGGGAAAAACTGAAAATTGAGCGGGGCAAACTGAATTATTATTATTTTTTTTTGCTATGTTACTTTTGTGGGTCCCATCATGATGTATGTGTTATATCCAAACCGTCCATATATTTTACGAGCTCATATTAAGGCTTGAGACGAAAAATAAGATAGATCTAACTATCAAGTGGACCACACTGTAAAAGGCAATGGGAAATTGAACGTCTACCATTGAAACCCTTTTAGGGGTTACAGAAGTTTTGGATCATTATGAAATTTTTTTCCCTCTTCATCCAGGACTTTTTGACCCTATGAATGAACTTACACGAGGAGGATTTCTCACAAACATCACAGTGGGCCCCCTAAAGGTTTCTAATGGTTGACGCTCATTCAACACTATTTCCTGTAATGTGGTACACTTGAGAACTGGATATATCTCATTTTTGGTCTCATACCATAAAATGATCTGGAAAAATATATGAATTGAGCGAGACAGCCTACGAATTGTGTGAGAGAAGCTAGAAATCCAGTGAGGCAATATATAAATTGAGCGAAGGAACCTAGGAATTGAGCGAGACAACCTATCAATTGAGCGATGCAACGTAGAAATTCAGCGAGGCAACTTAGGATTTGAGCGAGATTCTCTCGCTCAATTTCAACGTAGCCTAAACCTCGCTCAATTTCTAGCTTTCCTCGCTCAAATTCTAAGTTGCCTCGCTCAATTTCTAGATTTCCTCACTGAACTCCTATATTACCTCGCTCAATTTCTATTACCTCGCTCAATTTCTAGCTTCCCTCACTCAATTCATACCTTGTCCTGCTCAATTTTCAATTTACTCACTCAATTTCATATTTGCCTCGCTCAATTTTTAGTTTGACCATGAAGTGATTGAAATTGGTCGTGAAGTGAACGAAACGTATTTTTGACCATTGACTTAATGGAATCTTGGAAAATAACTAAGTTGGTTAGCCAAAATAGCTTCTCCTACCCCAAAATCATATGTGGTACGTCAAGTAACTAATTTTAGTTTAGAAGATATTCTTGTTAAATGAATAAAGAAATAAATGAAAAAAAAAAAGAGAAAAATTTATATATATATATATACACACACACACACACTCACACACATATTTATATAAACATGTATTAAAGAAAAATATAGGTACAATAAAATTCTCCATGTAAAAATTAAAAATAAAACATAACAAGGAAAAGGATAAAAAAATAGTATAACTTTGTAGTTTTGGCTACGGTTATAATCCGTAGCCATAGGCCGGTCGACCGGATTGACCCGGTCGACCTCAACTTGCTGTCTTCTTTTTCACTTTTGTTTTTTTCATTTCCCAGTTGTAATCCCCACTGATTTTTGTGGGTCCCATTATGAGGTATATGTTATATCCAAACCGTCCATCTATTCGGTGAACTCATATTAAGGCTTGGGATGAAAAATAAGACAGATCTAGCTATCAAGTGGACCACACAGTAAAAGGTAATGGGGAATTGAATGTCTACCATTGAAACCCTTTTAGGGGTTGCAGAAGTTTTGGATCAACATGGAATTTGTTTTTCCTATTCATCCAGGCCTTTGTGACCTTATGAATAGATTGGATGGAAAATAAATGTTATGATGGGCCTTACAAAAATTTTTAACGGTGAAAATCAATTTTCCCGTTGTTCTTTGTGGTGTGGTCCATTGATTTATGGATATGATTTATTTTTTTTGGGATAATGCTCCGAAATGATTTTGAAATATGGATGAACGTTGTGGATATGATAAATACATAGATGTGGGGCCATGTAACTTTGATCTCTCCTAAGCCGTTCGTACAACTCTCAGTTGGAGGAGCGTCGGCTCTCGTCTTCGCAGTGAAAAGGAGGGGTAGTTTCGTCCTCAACGTCGCTGTCCGCACGTGCTAGTCTAAGTTGGTAACTTAAGTTTCTATTCCGCGATAAAAACCGCTGGGTAAAAGGTTTTGTCTACCGTGGTCATTTTCTCAAGCGCGTTTGGTTGCGTCAAAATCACGACTTTTATGATTAATTGGTCTGATTTCATGAAATTTTGTGTAACCAAACACGCCCTAAACTTCTATTTACTAATAATTCTGTGGAACATTTTACTATGGTAATGATTCGTGTATTAAAATTTTAGGAAAAAAAGGATTTTAGGATGAGACTTCCATGTTAGTTTTGCACTACTTTAGAAAAAAGAGGCAACTAATCCTAGTCACATGTAGCACTCATGTTAGCTACATACCACCCAAATTGTGGGTCCCTCCGATTGGATGGAGGAGATCTCTAAGATGACACTGATCAAGCAATCTTGATTATCTAAGTAATAGCTATTGTTATAGGTGAAAATGGTCTGACCACTTGTGAGGTTGGATCGGACTTGCGAACACACACTTCCTGGCACAAGATTGAAAGGAAGGATTAAGGCTGATCATGACCAAAGGACGTCTGAATAATCCTGTCTCAAATCAATCTGAAGAATAACTGGTGATGACCTCTTGAGTTGAGGCCACGACACCGTATATCTCCGAGTTGATGCTAAGCATGTCTGACTCCCTAGGAACACCCAGATCTATCAAATCTGCCTGATTAATTGAGGGCTTGGCTCAGCTAGGACTCAACAAGCAATCAAAAGACTAGTTAGTTTGACAAGATTGATGAGATGGTCATTTAGAACGACAAACCTCACCGAGGAGATGAGCATGCCCCTTATGCCGAAGTATTGGTAGACTAAGGAATTGGTCAGTTGACTAGTAACGGTCAGTGCAGAAGAACACCTTTGAGCCAACCTTGGAGGTCAGCTTGATTGATTGGGGGCTCGACCTAACTTGGCCTCGACCGTTCGTCACATGATTTTAAGGCCAACCACTTCAACACTTATCATCCCCATAAAATCTACGTAACGGTTGGAAAACATACGTAAAGATTGCATATGTGAATGAGAACCATTTTTTATCCCAATAACAACCCCTCTACACTATAAATAGGAGGCCCATCTATACCACGAGGTACATATAATCTCACCTAACAAAGCACATTCATGCTACTTGACCCAGAGTCCTAGCCAGACTTTGGCATTAGAGAATCCCTTATAGTATTTATGATCTCCTTTGTATTCTTCATGCGCAGGTATTCAAAAGTCCGGTGGTTTGGTAAGAGGGTGAATTAGATTTCTGCATCGACAACTATCAAATAGATGGTTTAAAGTACAATAATTAGTGGTCCTGATTCGAAGATGAAAAAATAAAAATAAAATCAGATGGTTAATGTTCCTTTTGTATCAGTTTTTCGGTTGGGTTCCATAAACAGCTGGATCAGACATTTGAACAGTCTGGATTGCTTACGACTGTGCCATCTGTATGTTTGAAGAGTCACCGTTATGATTTGAATGGGAAATTATTTCATGAGGTTGACCTCATGGGAACTTCCCATGAGGTCTAGCTCTTTAGCCCCCACCGTGATTTTTGTTGAAAATCTACACCTTATATTTGGTGGATCCCCTCTAGATTATGGTATGTCCCAAAAATCAGTCTTATCAGAAACTCAGGTGGGCCACACAATCCGTAACATGTAAAACCATGACTAAAACATTTAAAAGTACTTGGTGGGGCCCACGTAAGTTTTAGAATGGGCTGAAATTTGTTTTGACCCCTCATCCAAGTAGGAAACACAGTGGATGGGTTAGATGTCTAAAAATTCTCCGTGGGTCCTATAAACAATATGGAAGCTTTCAATGGGTGGACATCCATTCTAAACTCTTGTCTATGGTGTGGCTCATTTAACTCAGGGATTGATCTGATTTTTAATTCCAGGGTCCACCATTGAAGGGTGCATCTAACTGAAGGTGTGGATCTCTGGCACGTATTACTGTGGGGACCATACGGCTTGACAAGATGGAAAACTCCAATTAGGGTGAAACTCATAGGACCTTTTCAAGATTAGCAGAGGAGTACAGCCCATACAGAATATCACTATTGAACAATTCCACAAAGGACAGTTTGATAATTCAGAAAAAGACTCAACTTGCTAATGGGGATATTGTTAATTGAGATGGTTACTGCAAGCCCTCACTAGCTGGGACGCAATAGGTGGACAAGTTAACAGCTCAACTTGCTCATAAGTGTCAACTTGTCACACGTATATACCATCCAATCCGTCCAATGTTTGACCCACCACAAAGAACACCTAATTTTAAAAAGAAAGTTGCATCCACTCATCATGTGGGCCACACTCCATAGAATAGTAAAAATCCACCAATCTGATTATGTGTCCCCCCCCCCCCCCCCCCCCCCCCCCCCCCCTTTTTTTTTTTTTGCACCAATGGTCTAACTATAGCAGGTTGAACCTTTTGGACGGGTCGGATATTGTATAAACTTGACAAGTTCTCAATTTTACACAAGCCGGACTGAAACATGGACATCCAACGACTTGTATGTGAGACCTATCTAACAAATAGGTGAAGCCTAGCTTTAGCAATAAATTCGGATTCTAGAAGGCATATGCTAGTGCCAGTGAGTCACATATGTCATTCGATAACATTAACGTACTACATGACAACTAATGACATATTCATGCACATAAAAAGCAAGGTAAAAGTGTTTACAAGAAAGGGAATAAAATGATTTTTGTAGTTTTTAATATCTATCAACTGCTCTAGTTCTCATTTTAATATACTAAGGGAATGGCACATGCGACTCACATGAAGGGTGGCTGTAAGAGCTTTTGTTTAGATAAAATGTTTTCTTTGAAAATGGGTGTAATCTTAACTAAACGTCAGTGGACAACTATATTATTAGAGTTTCAAAATCTCTATTGCATTATTTAAAATATACTATCAAGACCTTTTAAACCAAAAGTTGATTATTCATTGAGACAACGGGTGAAATACTAACATATATGATGCCTTGAATAACAATAGTGGACATATAGTAGACTTGGTTACAATTTGAAAGGACACTAAGAGTAAGAAGGCACAACTATTAAGGGATTGACAAGATCATAAACTTAAGACATGATGAAAACCTCAGAGATCATCACGGAAAAAATTGATGGGCAGATTAGACGTGACAAAAACCCAAAATGGCAATACAGGTAAAAATAGTTAGAAAAATAAAATAAAATTACATATCTAAGTAAGCATGTGTCCAAGTGAGGTAGATACGACAACCAAAATGTTTTGAAATCCTTTAACCATACTTAATTAGACTTAGGGTTGAATCTCCTCCAAGCACTTTTTAAATGTATTATATCTCCCAAGAGTCCATCTGAAAAGGTCATCGGGTAACATATGGCCAAAGTAAAGTACCTGATACGTGCAATCCAAAGCACCAAAATCTAAACAACGACTCATATGGATAGGTTGGCACAAAAGATTTTTTTATTTTATTTCTTTCATAGATAGCCCTATTTACCTTTTCAGGGGTGCACATGTATATAAATAAATAAACACCCAACCAAAAAACATATTCATCTCTATAGGTTGCGTCACTCAAGACATTGGCATCTCCTTAGGAGCACCCAACCAAATAATAACCTCAGGATATTACCTAGGTGAGTCTCGTACTCTTTATGCTAACTTTTCAACTCTTTGACTAAAATCAATCACTTTTTTCTTCACAAGACACCCTTGTCTCCCACAAGATCGTTGTGTTAATTAAAAAATTGCCTGAAGTTGAAACCAAGCAGGGAGCCCATCTCAATAAAATCTGGTCTTGATAGCATCCACTGGATTGATTGATTATATTTATCTTGAAAAATAAAATAAAAAATTGCAATAAAAGCTTAGTCCAATCATGACCATTGCAATCCCTAGTAAAAATGAGATCAAGTCAGCCTTATTTAATTGTTTTAAATGCCAAAATAAAAAACCGCATGACGAAGCCTCCATGTGAGATCAAAAAGATATTTTCAAAATAAATGTCCTAGAAAAATCTTTCAAAAATATTTTACAATAAAAACCCACGGAACAATGTTCTATAAATGAGGTCTTCTTTCAAAAAATTTAAAATTTAAAATTTTAAAAATACACATGCGCATGTATCTGAGGCACCCTGCATTCTTCCAAACTTCCCGTGGGTACTGACGCAATAATAATAATTGATTTTGGTTTTTTTTTTTTTCTAAATTCTTAACCTCATCTGATATCATAAGTGGAACATGGGACAACCAATCTAAACTTTCGGTGTCAGCTTGATCATCTTGGAATGCAAAGCAATTATGTCCAGGCTAGAACAACCATACTTCGATCCATGGAAAAGCCTATTATAATAAAATTATCAAAGTCAAAAACTCAAGTGGCAAAAGGAAAACTCGAGTGACTTTAGTTTGGGACACTTATTAATCTGAATGCATTTATAATGTGGGATATCCGTAAAGCCGTAGAACACAAGCAACTACATGTTACAAATGACTTATCTTACAAGTGAACCTGAGGGATCGTGCACCATCAAAAACAAACTTTTCATATCCAAGCAGTTTACCCTTGTAAGGCTGCAAAATGCGTAAGGGCTCTATCACAAAAAATCCAGACTCATAGACACACTTGATGTATAAATACCGATCACGGTGTGAAAGAGTTACGATTTGATATCTTGTAAAGCTGCAGAAAGTGCATGGACAAATCACAACATTTTCTCCAACCCTCGGAATATGCCCTAGCTAATCTTCAACTAGACAATCATTTCGACAATGACACTTCGGTTGGAATAAACCAGACCGCGTTTATGTCTGCTAACCCATAAGGTGGGGTATCCACTCACTTTAGCATTCGGTTGTCCACAGCTTTTCCCAAAGGGAGGGTATCTGTCGACACCCCACAAAAATTAAGATTAAACTACTCTTTTGACCTTGACTGAGCTTCGATAAAATAATTCCTAGGTAATTCAAGGAATGTTGAAAATCCAATTGATCAAACGGCATAACTCTTGGTACATCGCAGTAACAATCAATGGACCTAATCAATTAATCTGGAACTTGACAAATCAAATCTCAATTGATCATCCAAAGGCTATGAGAACCTTGATTAGTATCCTAGAATCATCTCCATCTGACTCGTAAAACATCGTGAATCCAAATGGGTCGCACATTTAAGGTTCTCGGCACCTCCCAAACGCAACCAACAAACTGACAAAATAAAACCACGAGCTTGTAGCAAGCCGATAGTGATGTCATCATCCCCGCTCCTATAGGTGTTTAGGGACCCATTCTAGATTGCTAAGTAGAGCATTGACCAGCCACTAGCCGACGGACGCCTGAGAATCCTTTTGCAGTGACCAAAGATTTATATGCTCTCAAATAGATTTTGTATGGTAAAATTTTGCCAAGAGTCCAACATTAGCCAATTGCTAGCTAATGATTTCTGTTTATAAATGCAGCGTCATGCTACCTTTCAGGAGGACTAGAGAATAAAAAAGAAAGAGAATAGGTAGAGAGAGCTAAAAGGAGTTGAAAGAGTCATCAGGGGCAAGCCCTCTTCTCCAAAAACTTCAGAAATTTCTGATTGACGCCGAAGCCTTGCCCAACTAGAAGCCCGAATATTCAAAGCCACACGGAAGAAGACATTGAAGTCAAAAGAGTAAGGTTGGAATATGAGATATCTAACCATCCATTTTTATTTATTTATTTTTTTTTTTTTGCAAATTCCATTTTCCTTCTCACATTTCAAATCAACTTGCATTACAATCCATGAATTCTAGTCCACGCATCCTGATACATCAAAAGCACACACTCACTTTTCTTTATCTTTTATTCTGCAATACTCTCTCTTGTCCATCCTTTTTTTAATTAAAAATACCTATCTAGGGTCTTAAAGCCTAAGCGATAAGGCTAAGTGCTGTTTATTTTCTCTTTTTGTATGTTTAGAGTCTTAAACTACATGAAGCACAAATAGATGAAATAATGTTGAAATTCTCCCTAAAACAATGTAAGATCCCATAAATTAAAGACTACGCATTTCACGGGCAAACAAGGGTACCTAACTCGTTCCTTTTTCATAACTGAGGCTCTTATTCAGAATCGACTGTCGCATATCCATCATATGAGTCAATTGAGTCGATGAATTTCATGATTCCCTGACCTTTAAGGGATTTTACGGTTTCTAGTTGATCGAAGACTCTAAAGTTTCATTTGGTTAGTGGCGACTTAAAAAATCAAACACATTTTTACATCTAAGTAAATTCTACACCCGATTTGCACAATTGATAAGCAGAAGTGAAGGCAGCCGCTTACACGGCGGGTGGGGTTCATAAGTGTTTTTTACTATGTTACTTTTGTTCTTCTCTGCAAAGGCGACGTCACACACATGCATGCATGTGCAAAGAACCACCATGCACCGATAAATAATTAATGAGCAAGCATGCAATAACTTTCCATTAATGGCCACCCGCATGTGCCTCGAGCTCCAATAGTCGTTCTTTATCTGTTTATAAATACACTTCTTGTTTCTCATTTTACACAAAATAATAATAATAATAATAATACTAATCTTCTCATCTTTTTTTTCTGGTTCTTCTCTAAATTTTCTCCCTAAATCCTTTCTTATGGGCAAATTAAAAAGAGCAACTTGAGTTCATATGGCCGAGATCATGCATACACTTGATCACAACTATTCATCTTGGAGGAAAGTTATTGTATCTTGGGAGCATAGTTGCCAAGACCCAGTGTATTTATATTACTTCTTGAATATGATAATTTGATTTCTATTTATCTCTTTACAAGAACCAACAACACATACCCATGGGCCTGCGATGAATGCCCTTGAGATCTTGCACAATAGCAAAACTAGATGGAATCACTTGCATTAGCCGAGGTTAGATTTAACTACTCATTTTAAGAGGTTTGATTTACCTCTTTCGGTCCAAATAAGTTGATGCCCTTTGCATCCCTCCTCTAACATTATCAAAATATCCTTATAAAATTTGAAAATGATGAATGTAACATCATCGTCATAGAATAGTTTTGGGGGATAGAAAATAATTTCTAATATGTCACTATGAGTCATGTCATTGTAGTGGGTGTGTGGATAAAAGAGAAGATATCTTCATTTTCTTCTCAATAATTGTGATTGAGTCCATAAAGAGAAAGAACTCTCTCTTTATGGATATATATAAAAAAAAACAGAGAAATAAAAGTGATATTATTGATGAAAGTCTCAATAAAGCCTATTTACAAAGCCCTCTAATATGATTTATATAAACACTGAAACTAAAATTTATAACTTTACAAAATAATAAACTTTTTTAAAATGTTAAATTATTAAAAATAGTAAATAACTCTAAAAATAATAAAATAATAAATTTTGACAAAAAAATTAAAATTAATCCTAAAAATGACTTTAAATTAATCCTAAAAATGACTTTCTTTTTCCTTCAAAAACTATTTGGGCACCAATTCCTAAGACCCATATCTCGTTGATAGCTTTAAAACATCATATATCATATGCATGAAATGAATAACCAATCACAAAGTTGTGGTCGTGAGAAGCTATGATGCATACTCAACCCTTGATCAGACTTTATAACTCAATTTTTTTTTTTTTTTTAAATTCTAACCATTTATGTAATTGTCCATAATATTGTCCTACATCGTATCTACTTGCTTGATAGATTTATTTTGTACTCCATTTTGCATCAACTTTAAGATAATTGAACTTTAGGAGGTCCATATTTTTTTTAAAAAAAAATTACGTAAGAGGGCTTTGTTTCTTCAAGAAAGCACATGTAGACAAGATTAGATTCAGTGCATCGGACCCACTTGTGTAGCCTTGAGTCAGTAAAAATTCAGTGATTAGGACCCACTTTTATAATCTTGAGTCAGTAAAGATTTAGTGACTCAATGGACTCGTGTAGTCTTGAGTTACTACTTAGTATGCACTAGCTTGAATTGAGGTTAACTCCCAGTATCAAATTAGATCATGTACTATTAGTCTAAGTTGACTCAAAATCAGATCATGTATTACCAATCCTTCTTGACTTGGGCAAGCCACACCGGACAATGTTGGCTTCGAATCCTTACTTCAGTGGTAGACTCGAAGGAGTTTCAACACAAGGTCTTGGGTTTGATACCCATAGGTGATGAAATCCCACTATGGTGTGCGTGAATGTGTCTGTAATAATAATAATTAAGAAAAAAAAACATGGGACAATGTTAAAATCATTCGTGGAAGTTATGTCACATAGAACCCATCCGGATGTTAAAATCATTCATGCAAAATTAAGCTTTTTCATAATTTTGTGACTCAGACCACTTTTAAAATCTCGAGTCATTAAGGGCATGTTTGATCCATGGAATTAAATGGTATTGAATTGCATTAAATGGGATTAACAATATTATTACACCATGATTGCATGTCTTAAAATACAATGGTATTTTAGTCATTCAATCCCATGTTTGGGATAAATTCTTGCTATTGGGAAAGAATTGGATTAAGCAAAACCCTGTTTAGTGGACCATGGAATTGTAATCAACGAGCCAAATTCACAACGGATGCTGGTCACTAGTACACGCGTATATTATCAGAATATCATGTATAAAGGGTGTATATGAATGGATGGCATGGATAAACACATGCATCAATGTGGGGCCCACATGTGCAGTGGAATTCTATCCCACATAATCACCTTTTCTGACATAGGGAAGGACGTGAGGTTGAGCACTATCTTCCTCAAGAGGATAACTATTCTGAATCCACGGAACTTCTCTGGACTCCTTACAGAGACTTCTCGAATCCACGAGGAAAGAAAGCAGAAAATAGAAATAACTTCTAATAATTTTGAAATTGATTAATTAATGAATAAAAACGAGTCCACAACCCTTTAAATAGGGGTACCAAGCAATGGGAAAGAAATCAAAATCAAAATACAACTAAAACTCCTAGAATTCGCGACTTACTATAAATAGTAAACTTACTATTTATAGACGGTTGTGATGTCTACTAGCACGCAAGGTTTTTGGCCCAAAATAGTAAGTGTCCTATTTGGCTTCACCAAACCGTTCTCTTAATTATTCTAAGCTCTTTTCACATTGGGTGCAACTAATAAAGCCCAAAGGATAAAGAGTTATAATCAAACTAAGACTTACTATTTATAGTAAAAATGAAATAAAAACAGGAAAACAACCATCGATCTAAGAGTATTTCGCAAATCTGGCTTGTACAACTCGGCATAGTGGGGTTAGTCGGCTAAAGTAGCTCGTTCTACCCCAAAATTATATATTTTACGTTAGATAACTCATTCCGGATTGTGAGATACGCCCGATTTAAGGTCCGATGGTCTGGATAATTTCTGTCGTGGACCGGGCCTTTTCTGATCCATCTTGGCCATGTAACTATAATTGACCTGCTCTACATCATTTTCAATCCTCCTCAAACACTCAATGGAATTTGCACATGACCAAATGTAATTCCCCCCCCCTCCCTCCCCCATTTAATACTCATCTAATCCCTTGTAAGGGCCCACCATAAGTGGTGTTTGATCCACACCATCCATCCGGTCGACATAACATCATTTTAAGGCATGATCCAAAGAATTAGGCAGATCCAAAGGTGGATTGGACCCCACAACAGAAAAAATTAAGGAGAGGGATGCTCAACATTGAAACCCGCCTGAGGATCATCATCAAGTACTTTTGTGATCCAACCCGTTCATGTGTTAATGTGGACATGAAAAAAGAGAAAACACATCATTCATCCACTCAAAAACGGTTGTGACCCTTACAAGGAATCAATAGTTGTCCTCGTCACTAGTCTGATGTTCTCTGTAGTAGGTCCACATCAAGCATTAGATCTAACTCATTCTTTAAATCATGCCTTAAAATGATTTTTAAAAAAGGTTGAACGGTGGATAGAAATCCCACTCGGACTCAATCCCACCTAATCCCATGGGCCAAACACCCCCTTACAGATTTAGTGACTCAAATCCTCGTGTAATCTTGAGTCAGTCTGCACTGCTTAAATTGAAGTTGACTCTTAGTATAAAATCAGATCACGTATTATCAGTCCTAGTTCACTTAAAAATCAGATCGTGTACTTTCAGCTAGAGTTTATTTAGACAAGTCGCATGGACTCATCCCGAGTATTAAAATTATTCGTACGATATTAAGCTTTTCATTTATTGTAGGTCTACGACAGAAGTCAGTGGACGGGTGAGGCCATTTAGATCTCTGGTCCGACAGATCTCCTCAACATTTGTGGTCTTTGCTCCTGATTTGGCCCACAGATTTGTTACGGGCAGATAAAGTTGGTTGAGCTAGGTTGGACCCATGCATCATTAAGAGAGATGAACGGTACTAGAAGCAATCAATGGGCCTAAGCATCTGAATCTTGATCTAGGCCATTTACTTGTTACACCTGAAATTACGTCCCGGAAAGGCTTGACGTCCCAAAAATGTTTCAGTGCGAAAGATCCTACCCCTTCGATTACTGGCTTGCCAATTTAAGATCAGGGGAAAATACACCGACTGTTTAGATAAAGGGCCCAAGATTGATGGTTAGGATCTTAAAATTTGGAATTTTTAAGTGTGCACCAACAGATCAACGGCCTGGATCAACGAACCATCAGGCCTATTTGCATACGCAAGCACAAGAGGACACTATCCATGTGCTTGATGCATGGAGACCTTTATGTCTCCATCACAATACATGATATGTCACTGAGAAAACAAGCACACAAGGATGCTATACATCTTTGACAGGTGGTCTGCTAGTTACATCCCCACCTTCCTTTCTCACGGTGGGCCCCAAACGAATATCTTAGAAGTTGAAGGCCCGCCAATGACTGAAGAGCATTGAAGTCTTATCACTTGCTTTGGTTTAGTCCAGACATCAACCAAAGTTAGTCATGCCGAGCACATGAGCACATGAGTCTGCATTTCGAAATCAATGCAACTCCATGCAGTCGGACCGCATTAGGGTTGATCCAGTCAAAAGTACCAAGTCGGGTTAAGTTGGCGCTCAATCGGATTGAGTGACGAAAGAAATGGAGAGGAGGGTGGTGGGTGGTGAAGGACTTGGAAGAGGAGGATGAAGGAGGCAGAAAGAGTTTGGGCCGGGTTGGTATTAAGTGTTGCTGTTAGGGTGGCAGGTAGGCTTAGAGATACTTAAAAATTATGATTTTTTTAATTTTATATATACTTGAATCCGAATTCAGTTAAGTCTAATTGAATTAAGTTCTTTGTCAAGTTATCCTGTAACTCAAACTCAACTCAGTTTGAGTTTGGATTGGGTGAAGCGTACTTGGTTTGACCAATTCACCCATTTACTTAGAATCAAGTCGGGTCTGATCAAGTTGAATGAGTTGGGTCAGGTGAGTCGAGTCTGCCAGTGCCCAACTCTAACTCTAACCCAACCATGGAAGGGGCGCGGCTTCCTTGGATCTAGGATCCCTGACTGTGGGGGGCACTATAATGTATCTTTGTTACATCCACGTCGTCCATCCATTTTGACAACCCAAAAAAAGTAGATCCAAATCTCAGGTGAACCATGCCACAGGAAACAACAATGATTTACCATTATAAACTTCTTGTGGGCCACACAATTTTTGGATCAAGTTGATATTTGTGTTGTCCCTTTGTCCAGGTATTTGTGACCTCATCAACAGGTTGGATGGAGGATAAACATTCCGGTAGCCCCCAAAAATGTTTTTAATGGTGGTATTAAATCACAACTATTTTGTGTAAGTGTGGTCCACCGAAGACTTGGATCTGCTTCATTTTTTGGACCATAATCTAAAATGATTTTTCAAAAAGGGAGGACTGCGTGGATGTAAGTTAAATACATCAAGGTGGCCCCACTGTCAGAGAAGCCGCGCCTCCATGAGAGGCCAATTTCCTACAAGTATCACAGGGAGTCCGTGCAACTAAAAGCCTTGTAGGGCCTGCTGTGATTTCTATGCGACATCCACTCCGTCCATCAGTTTGGAAAGATCATTTTATTATTTGAGACAAAAAAAGTTCAGTCAAATGAAAAATCTCAAGCCTGCAGCACGATAGGAAAAAGTGGTGATGAGGACGACCACCTTTAAAACACTTGTGGGGCACACTCATTCAAGGTTAGTCCCACCAAAATGAAGGGAGCATGCAAATATCAGCCTGATCTGAAACTTAGGTGGGCCCAAAAAGATTTCAACGATGGTTTTCTCCATCCCCGTTGTTTTCTATGTTGCAGCCAATCTGCGTTTTGGATCTGGTTGTTTTTATCACTTGATGGACGGAGTAGATGTTACACAGACTCATGGCGTGGGGTCAAGAGGAATCAAGACTGGCCTTGCAGGCTAAAAAGAAAATTAAACGGTGATGTGGATGCCACCGAATCCAATTAAAAGTTATTTTACACTCGTTTGTTGAAAATAGGATAGTTCGGAAATGGGATTGCCTACTTTGTAATTCCTATGCTTTCATCGTACTAAGTAAACTCTGTTGGGCCCGCCGTGAATGTTTGTGGTTTATCCACGCTGTCCATCCATTTTTCCAGCTCTTTTGAGGGGCTTAACCCAAAATTGAATCATATCGAAAGCTCAACCGAACCACACCACAGAAAATAGTGGGAGTAATGATTTCCACCGTTGAAACCTTCCTAGGGCCCACCATAATGTTTATTTGCCATCCAACTTGTTCATAAGATAAAACAAGAGATGGATGAAAGAAAAACACACATATCAGCTTTGATCTAAGACTTCTATGCCACCTAAGAATATTTCAATGGCAGTAGTCATTCATTTCACATTATTTCCCATGGTGTGGTGCACCCGATGTCTGAATGTGCTTATTTTTTATCTCGCGCTCTAAAATTATCTAGTAAAAGAATTTATATCTTCTCATTGCCATAGCAGAAAAATCTAGTTTGCTCTAATCTAATTAAGCCTACCATCACACGTTACATTTAATGCAGCAATACTAATTGCATTTAATGCAGCAATACTAACAATGTCCATAATGATATGGACCAATCAAGATGCAAGATTTTTCTGCTCATGGCAAGCAAAGATTTCGAATCCTAATGGACAAAGATGATAAATATATAAATCACAGTGGCCCACAAAGTTTACTGAGTACCCACCCTTATAGTTCAATCTTTTCATTTCCATCCATCCAATAAATACCCACCAATCATATAGTTAGCTGGTCAAGTGTAATTTATTTTCAGCACTTTTCTAAACTTAATGCATAATTTGGACAGTTTAACTTGAATGCATTCACAAGTGCTTTTGACTCCGCTACTTTTGTTCTTCTCTGTAAAGGTAACATCATACGCATGCATGTATGTGCAGAGAACCACATGTTGTTGTCAGAGAATCCTTTAATTTGACATGAGGGTTCAATGACATCCAACCAGCTTCGATGACATCGAAGCCCGTTGATGCCATCAAGTTTTTTCAGGATTTTTATCCCCGGTCACTGGACTGTTTTTGTCATTTTTCGATGACATTGAACTAGGTTTGTGTCATTGAAGGTTTACACGTATTCCGAGAATTTTATTTCCCATTTTATTTCCACTTATTTTTAAGTCTATAAATAGGGGTGGATACGGGACTAGGAGGCATTCTAAGAGGTTTAAATATTTCAAAAAGGGTTCTGGGGTTTTTAAAAGGGTCTATGGTTTCAAGGGGTGGAGAAAAGGTAAGGTTTGATGATTGCTTAAGCCAGGTATGTCCTCTATCTTTGTAATCTGTGCTTTTATATTGAAATTTTCTGTCGCTTTGTGACATGGTTTTTTCCTGCAAGGGTTTTCCACATTAAATCTCTGTGTTTCTTGTGATTGCTTAGTGCTCTTGGATTGCTATTCTAGATTCATATTTGTGTGATTCCGCAGGACAAAACTCCTATAAGTGATATTAGAACTATCATTGGGGCATAGATCTGAATATATAGGATTAACAATAATGAGAAACACCAGTTTGATATTGAGAAGTACTTAGGTAAAAATAAATTTGAGTTATGAAAGATTAAGATGATTAGTCTAGTAACTAAATAGGACGAAGTTAAGGCTCTTGAGGAGTGAAAATCGACTATGAAAGATGAAGAATGTGAGACTCTTGATAGTAATGTTTTAGCCTCTATCCGTTCATGTCTCACGGATGAGGTTCTCTACAATATCATGAGGGAGAAAACTGCGGCCAAGTTGTGGGTGAAGTTAGAGGATGTTTATGCGAAAAAATTCTCTGAAAATCGCCTACACTTGAAGTCACAGTAGTATACTTTCAAGATGGTAGAGGGTGGAGATATGGAGGACAACATCAACAACTTTAATAAATTGATTTGTAAATTAGTGGATATGGAGGAAACGATTAAAGATAAAGAACAAGCATGTATATTGTTGAATTCTCTTTAGGCATCGTATGAGTCATTCAAGGACACGATGTGTATTGAATGAAGGAAGTCTCACTCCAACCTAATCAAGTTAACTAACTAAGTCTATCTTTCAATTATCTTAGCATAATTAGTCATTTACATTCCTGAGTATAACCAGTAGCCTAGTTTTAACTTAAGCGTAGCGGCAATCCACTAGTTGTAACCTAAAGCCTATGCTTATACGCTAGATGATTTTGTATCATTTCTAATATAAGGAATTGTTTTATCACTTAGGGTCAAAAGTCGTCTAATTGGAATTGAATTGCGCGAACTTGAATTTAACTACGCTCGAGCACTTCACTAATGACCATATTAGCTAAGGAGGTTCTAGGGTTCACGTTATTAATTTATTAGATTTCCTATACTATCAGATCTTTCGAAATCTAGGAGTACCAACTCTAAGTCCAAAACTCTAGATGTCCCAGCACTTGATGGTCACTATTTATGGGTTAAGCTACAGTGTTTGGTCTCGCCCGTCGGTAGAGATTGTTCTAACGGAATTCAAGGGTCGAGATCCAGTTTCGACTTTCGCTCGGCGCTTGCACTTGTCTCGGCATTTGTCTTCTTCTTAGAACGGCTTGGACGACTAGGCCCGACCTCATCCAGGGTCACTCTCTTCCTCCCCATGAGGGAAATAAGAGTAGGGATTGAGAAGATGGTTGTAACTAGCTCAAAAAGAGCCATTGGGTTAAAAAAGCTTATAGGGTGAAATGGGTTTGTGGGTTTGGAAGGTTATGAGACACAAAAGATGAATTTTGTGCTCATATGGGTGTGAAAGGGTGGAGGGGTGAAAGGAGTTTGAAATTTTCAAGTACAACTCCAACTTGTCGACTATCGGTCTAAATGTGACTGAGATCAATTCACATGATCTCGGGCACATACGACTAAACTACAGTAGAACTTGAAATTCTAATGTGGTTTCTATATTCCATCGCCCCTTTCCTAAGTCAAAGTGCATCATGTTACTATAATCCAGGTCCAGTTTAATCCAAATCATGCTTTGATACCATCTTGTAACGCCCTGAAAATCGGAGGTCGAGCAGAAGCTCAGCTTCCGAGTTCCAACGCATTACTTATGCAGCATAGATAATGATGATTGAATGTTGTTCATATTGGAGCATTAAACATAAATGAGATTATACCAAAACAACATATCATACTCTAGAGACAGTTAAATTTCGTAAGTAGAAGACTGTGATAGATATATAAAATATATAAACTGTTGTAAGTCTCCAGAGTGTGAACATGTTACCAGGTTAAATATATACATGTATAATCTAAAAATGAATAAAATGAATATACATGGGCATTCCAAGAGTGCAAAATAACAAGTGTAATGCATCTAATCAGCATCCCTGTAACCCCATCGATCATAACATGGTCTACATAAACCCACCTGATAGCTGCATATAGGAGAAATCCTCTTCATCATCATAAAAGTTCGGCTCTGCTTCGCAAGCATCGCCATCATTTGAAACTAAAACAGGAACTAGTTGGTGTTTAAAACACCGTCCCGTAACGTAGGAGTGAGTGATCAACTCAGTAGAACAATAAAGCAAAGGTTAACATGTTATCAATTCAATCAAGCAGTAATGATAACGCAATACAACAATCAGGTCCTAAGTACTCTTGTTAATGCAAGAATGATATGAAATAATGATGTATACCCTCGCCTACACACCCTCAGCATCTTCATCTCATGGTGCGCATGACATCCTCTCGAAAGTACTCTTTCTCATCAAAGCACATGTAGTGCGGTGCATGCACATGATTAGCCAGGTTCTTACTCAGGTTTATTCATACAGTAAGATTGGAAAGCTAGGATACCTCCCTTATGTCAATTCCTAAATAATGATCCATTTTATGATTGTCGGTCTTAGTAAATCTCATACGATGTTATGGTTCTAGGTCACTATAAAGGGCTCGTCACCTGATCAGTGTAGGCCGACAGCTCGAATACAGTGTCCCATACCACCGTATTCGGCTCACGAGTCTGGTTTGCTCACTGGTCACTACGGGTGGGCTCGTCACCCTGACATAGGCCGACAGCTCGACCACGGTGTCCCATACCACCATGCCCGGCTCATGAGTCTTAGCGGATCGAGATATTAAGGTTAAAAGGGCTTTTCACTGGTAAGTTTGGTACCTTAGGTTCAAGCAGTGGCGTCCATACATGGTGAACATATATTGGACTAATCGGTTTATTAGACGAGTTTGACTAGTACGAGTGTACGCTGAATTAATGGACAAGGTACCGTTGTCGATGATCCTCGTATGACTCGGATTCACCGAACGCATCAATTGTGGCGAGACTAGCTCGGCCACTCAAACTGAAATTATTACCGATTGCTTGGACTAAAACGTAGTCCCAATCACAGTCAATTACAATAGGCATTCATATGCACTAATCAAGATAGCATGAGCAGCCAATTCAGATATAAATCTCATTTAAGCATTTTAACAAATGCATAGAGTACATGTCAACATACATAGACATTTCATCTATATATCACGTAGCAATGAGGTATGTTATATGAAGGAAACTGTAACTATAGATAAGGTAATTGAGAATCGTATCTCAACACCCTCATTAAATACATCTTAACAAGCATTTTCTCATTCAGGCATTTTATCAAACACTTAAACTATACATATCAACGTACACGTAAGAAAGTAGTTATAACATACATTATGGCAAATCCTCTCACCAAGGACTTGTCACACATACACCAATCATATATTCTCACTCAGGTAATCATAGCAAGCACAAATCCTAATTCCATATTCATCCAAACATTTCAACAAATACGTGGAATGCATTATATTCAACATAGTTTACAATACATGTAATAAACGGAAAACATTGCATCTATGCATATGTGACAGCAATCAAGTAAGTCATAAATCATTAACTGACATTGAAAGCCTTGAAAATCATAATCTAAACATTTACAGTCTGCACCTTTCGCTGGTTGTTGAGGGTTAAATATTTCATATCAGACCAAGTTATTTTTTGAATTTATGAACATAATATTGCTTAATGTAATATTTTAATCGTGTTTGTGTTGCAGAGTGTAATCAGGAGCGTGGATTGAAAAATGATATTAAAAGTATGAATTTGACGCTCTGAAGTCACCAGAGCAAGGGATGGACTCCAGGGGACTGAGATCAACGGATTTACACGCCAGGGATCGGAGAAAATCAAGCCGTTCACGTTAAAGAGGCCCGAAAATAGTCAAGAATGCAAGATCATAGGGTTCCCGCCATCCGATTGGCCTGAAACTTCATACATGGCCTGGAGGCCATAAATTAACCATACACGTAAAATTTCAACCATTGGATACCTCTAGAAGTGGCCCAACGGTCAGATCATCCCCTTAAATCCTTAAGTGGGGCCCACCTCATCTTTGGGTATGCTTCAATTTTGTACTCAACGCTTGAAATGAGGCAGTAAAATGGATGGATGACGTAGATCTCTCATGTACATCACAATGGGCCTACACTAGCGCGAGCGTGCATATAGAAGTGTGCATGGTCGCTGCACACCGAATGCTACAAGAGTCGGTCAGCGCATGCTGACCGACGCTTCTTTCCAAATCCGTTCTCCTGCTACGAAACTCATAACAGGGAGTTACGGACGGATGGTTGTGGGCCACCATGATGATTTGAAGGTCCAATCCGGACTGTCAATTAGAGTCCAACGACCCAACTTACCAATACCTAGCTAACAAAATTTGAAGAAATACAGAGGATGGGATTCCAGCTGTCCAAATGTTAGACGGATGGTGGAATGAAACCATATGTGGGACACACCTAAACAGACTCAAAAATAGCCATTCCCGACCAAAATTACGAGGGGAATCCAATAGACGGAGTGGATTTCTCTGTCGACATTGATCATGGGCCCCACCGACAGCCAACACAAGACATACGGACCCTGTTTCGTAGTCTAAAAAAATCGAACACAATGTACCACTATGGGCCATTCCGTGATCATGATCACGGTCGGATTCGTGATCCAAACCGTTCACATGATGGAAAAGGGGGTCTTGACCTCATCTAACAAGTCAGATTTTCCAGACAGTGTGATCCTTTGACCCAGATGCACCTCAAAAGCAGCTGTTCACATGTGTGCAGTCCGATTCCGTTGTAAACTGCGAAACAGAGTCGGTTTGACTCTAAACCAACTCCAGCACCATCCGACCGACCCATGAGTGCTATAAAAGGGAGAGGCAGCCGTGGGATCAGAGGCACTCACAGCTTGGGCGTTAGCGTAGAGAAGGGAGAGAGAGACAGAGTAGCCTTTTTATGTTATTTATTTATTTTTACTAGTTTTCTGTATTAATTTAAGATGTATAACCTAATTATGCTAGGCTAAACCTCTTAGCTAGGGCTAAGAGGTGAAGCTTGTAGCGTGATGGGAGAGGCTTTGCTTGTGACTTTTGTTTTGACTAAATTGACATTGATTATAGTTTAATTAATGGTAATGCTTTTAGTTTTTAATGGTCTGTTGTGACTGAAATTACAATGGGTCTGCGATAGCTTTGAGCATGTTCCTCTCTTTTTTATGTTTATGATGTCAGGAAGCCCTGTTATTCAGCATAGTATCCTGGGCATGGTCGGATGACGGTACCCTTCCTAACCTTCATACATGTGATTGGTTGGTAATTAGTTTAATTCTGTCGTTTGCTTCGTCTCCTGGGCATGGTTAGGTGATGGAATCCATTCTAATTTATATACCTTTCATCCCTTGAAAACTATATCAATGACAGTTCGGTTAATTTTCATGAATTTTGAACAGGCATAAGATCTCCCTGATCTCTACAAGTGGATCCTCTGAATCCCTAGTTCCCTTTCTCTGAATTTTCCTAACTTTTAGATTAATTATTCTACAATTATTCCAACATTGTTAATTGATTTAGAATTCATATTAGTATAGTTCTAATTCTACTTAGTTTTAGAGTACGTACAAGTTTCAGTCCCTTGGGATTCGACCTCGGTCTTACCGAGTTATTACTACATCGCAACCCTACACTTGGGGAGTGAACAATTTTTTGGCGCCGTTGCTGGGGACTGACGGCTACGATTCTCTGAAATTAATTAGTTTTAGGATTGGTTTAAGATTAGGTTTTAAGTTTAGGTTTAGATTCTTTTTCTGATTTTTAGAAACTAACCTATCTTTTTTGTTTTGTAGGATTCTGAGATAGGAACTTCTAGTTGGTGATATCTTTCTAATTTCATTCTTTTTTTAGAATTAAGGTTTTATTTTTAAAAATTTTCCTAGACCTTCTAGGAACTAACTTTTTTATTTTATTCTGCAGGTCTTTCAACTTAGGGACTCCAATTTGGTAACTTCTTTCCAACCCTCTCTTCTTTTTCTAGATTTTTATTTCCTCTCTTAGGATTAGGTTTAAAATTTGAGGGCTGCGAGTGTTTCATGCCCAAGTGGGCCCGTAACAACACTCGACGTCTCTTAACCGAAGGAGGATTAGTTAAGGGGTTGACTGTCCATCGCAGGACTAGACACCGCTCGAATTTTCCTGAGTTAATTGAGGTTATGTCTGTGAATCAACCTCAAGCACTACCCCAACCTAGGGTTGAGGAAGTACAAGTTGAGAATGAGGTGCATCAAGCACCCCTGCCTCGTACTTTATGAGATTATTTACAACCGGCAGGGGTGAGTATGCCCTCATGATGATTTTTCCTGAGAATACAGGACAAATGGACATCAAGCCAGGGGTTATCCAACTCTTTTCTAAGTTCCATTGGCTTGAATCTGAAGAACCGTATCTGCATCTGAAAGAGTTCGACGAGATTATAGCCACCTTATACTTTTCTAATGTATCCGAGGATACAATTAGGCTGAAACTCTTTCCATTTTCCTTAAAAGAAAAGGCCAAGACATGGTTACATTCACTGCATCCTAGATCTATTGGCACATGGAATGATATGCAGTGGGAATTTATAAAGAAAATTTTCCCACATCATAAAACGATTACCCTCAGAAAAGCAAGGAAGATGAAACATTCTTCCAATGTTGGAAAAGGTTCAAGGATTTGGTCAGTTCATGCCCACAACACGGTTTTGAAACGTGGTGCATTACAAATTTCTTCTAGGATGGACTGACATCTTCCATGCGCCAAAATGGTCGAGACAATGTGTAATGGAGAATTCATTAATAAAAATGTTGACGAGGTGTGTGATTACCTTGATAGTCTTGCTGAAAATACTCAATCATGGGACTATTACCCAAGTTCAAACACCATGTCTAGGCCGACTCAATCCATGGAGAAAGGTGGAGTATATCTCTTGAAAGAAGAGGATGACTTTAAGTATAAAGTGACTACACTCATAATAAATTTTAAGGCCATAGAAGGAAAGAAGGATAAGGTTAATGAAAGCGTTTGTGACATCTGTGATTGCAACATTCATACAACTGAAACTTATCCTACAATACCTGCCTTTCGAGAAGTATTGAATGAACAATCCAATGCTGTAAATAACTATTAAAGACCTTTCAATGGACCAAACTCTAATACGTACAATCCTGGTTGAAAAAATCATCCCAATTTTAGTTGGAGGAACGGACAAACTGCTACCCCTCAAGGTTTCTTTCATCAAAATCCAAATCAGGGGAGACCTCAAGAAGAATCGGTTCAAAATTTTATGCAAGAGCTGACGCAGATAATGCGAGATTTTATCAAAAGATAGATTCACGTATGACGGCTATAGAAAAGGGGGTGCTTCCTGCACAGCCACTCCCCAATCCTAAACCGTAATAAGAGATAGGTGATCCCATCTCTTCAAATCAAATGGGGCACGTTAAATCCATCACCACTCTTAGGAGTGGGAAGGTTATTGATAAAACCCTTCCGGTTAGGCCCGAAAAGTCTCAAGAACTAGAAGAGGACAATAATGATAGATCTAGTGATGCCCCACAAAAATTAGAACCAGAACCTCTAGAGAAGCCAGTTGCTCCGTTCCTCCAACAGTTGGTTGCACTAAAATGTCTCTCTAACTCTCAGGATATCCTAGAGGTGTTGAAACAAGTAAAAGTCAACATTCCTCTACTTGATGTCGTAAAATAGATACCTTCATATGCTAAATTCCTAAAGGACTTATGCATGACCAAACGATGACAAAATGTTCAAAAGAAGATTTTCTTGACTGAGAAAGTGAGTGCCATCCTAAAATAAGAGGTGCCGCAGAAATTCAAAGATCCCAGTAGCCCAACCATATCATGTGTAATTGAGAACTATCGAATTGATCACGCACTTCTTGACTTAGGAGCGAGCGTCAATCTGATTCCCTACTCGGTATACAAACAGTTAGACTTGGGTGAATTAAAATCCACCCGAACCATACTATAACTTGCTGATCACACTATTTGTGTACCAAGAGGGATAATCGAGGATGTGTTGGTCCAGGTCGATAGATTTTACTATCCTATAGATTTTATCATCTTGGATACCGAACCCATCAATAACATGAGCACTCAGATTCCCGTCATTCTTGGTCGCCCATTGCTTTCAACTTCAAATGCAATTATCAATTGCAGGAATGGTGTCATGATTATGTCTTTTGAAAATTTGACATTGGAGTCAAATATCTTTTTTAATAACGACAACAACTTAGAGGATGATGACGATTTCCACGACATTAACATGATTAATTCTTTCGTGGAAGATAGAACGCCTCTTATCTTATCTTCTGATCCTCTAGAGACGTGCCTGGCCTACTCCCATGATCTTGATGATGATACGATTAGGGAGACGTGTGCCATGCTTGATACTGCACCGGTACTTGAAGTTAACCGGTGGAGGCCACAATTTGAAGAGTTATCCCAAACTGATGTAGTGCCTCTATCGTCTAACCTCAAGCCATCGAAGCTTGACTTAAAACCTTTGTCTTCTGATTTAAAATATGTCTATTTAGGTCAAGATGAGACATACCCGGTGGTGATCTCTGCCCACCTGGAGAAAGAGTAGGAGTATGCTCATAGGTACTCTCCTTGAGCATAAGGGAGCTCTTGGATGGACAATAGCGGACCTCAAGGGAATCGACTCATCGATTTGTACTCACAGCATATGTAAGACCCGTATCTTGGTCCGTACTTTTCCGTACACTTCCGCGGTCTTACCGGTCGAATTTCGGCAACTTTCGACCCTTAACCGATATCGACGCGCGACCCGGATTCATGTGCCGACAACCCGAGTCGACTCAACCCGAGACCTATACCATAGCGACCGCACCGTCGCCGCGGTTCCGATACCGCGACTCGCGCGCCAAGGCGATACCCTGATTAAGAGTTATGAGCCAACGTTTGGTGCGAGAAAACGCCGCGCGTTGCGAAAACCAAGGGAATCTCAACGATGTGTCACATCAATCACATCAATCCCATCAATCAATCACCCATCAAGCCATCACATGTCAAGTACACATCACTTCCATCCCTTTTCCCAAGCAACCACAAAAGTCTCCCAAACCCATACCTCTCTTACACAAAAAGCCACAAAAGTCTTCTTAACCCATACTTCTCTTACACAAAAGCCACAAAAGTCAAATTTCTGTTACACCACCATCACTCACCCATCCATCCATCACTCTCTCTCTCTCCCTTTACATCACTCTCTCTCTTTCTCTCTTTCTCATTTCAAAATTTCCAAGCAACAACAATTCCAAAAGGGCTCCATACGTATGGCATTTCTCCAAAGACCTTAAGCTTCAAGTGGCCCACCTTCCTACCCCAAAATCTCCCATCTCAACCCTCCATTCTTCATCTTAGCCATTGAAGTTGAAGACAAGGTGCCAAGGAACTCCTAGGAGCGAGAAGATCGGACGGTGGGTGCCTCTATAGGGTAGTTTTACTTGTTTTTGTGGTGGACCAAGTGAGGCCCACCGATCAATGGTGTGGATCTCACTTGGGACTCTAAAATGTGGCCGATGGACCACTTGGATCATCATGATCATTCCATGATGGGGCCATTCTCCATGGACCCCATTATGATGTTTATTTTCATTTAGAAAGGTCATCTAGACCGTCTCTCCACCGTTGATTTACATTTTCATTGGTCCCATGTGCAAGGGATCCTTTTATTGTAAAATTTTCTTGTAAGGGAGGGCCCATAATGACGGGGTCCCTCCATCACAAGCCGTGTCCCACTCTCCATGTCTCTCTCTCTCTATTTTATTTTATTTTTATTGCAAAAGGATGGTGTGGCCCACTTGAATGGATCCCATCTCGATGTAGTATTTATTTTATTCAAGAGGGGCCCACCTTACGCATTATTCCCACGACATCCATCTTGTGGTGGCCCACTTCATCAGGGCCCACCATTCCTTTCAAAACATTTTTTTATTATTTAGAGCCGTCCAGCGTCCCAGACGCTGGACGTTGTAAAAAAAAAAAGAAGAAAAAGAGGGCCTTTGGGGGTGGCCCACTTGCATAGGTCCCACCTTGATGTAGATATCCGATCCAAGCCGCCCATCCCCTTGCCCACAACATTTTAACCATTGAGCCGAAGAATGAGGTGGACGTGATTATCCAAGGGGCCATAATATCAGAAACTTGGATGGTTATCCTTAAATACACTTCCTGATAAGACTATACACCCAAAAATCTCGGACCTTAGACTCATTGGGATTGTTTTGAGCCCCCGAACTCAATGGACGGGGTGGATCAACTTGACGTGGGCCCCAGGCGTGAAAAACCCCAGGAAATGAATTTTTCCTTTTAAATTAAAATCAAGCAATAGAGGCATTGCCTCTCTCTGACATGCAGCTGACGTGCAGCAGGCGCTGCACGTCTTGGCGGGCGGGCGTCCAGTATGGGACCCACGGCTCCAGCCGTGGGCCCCACCGTAATGCTCATTTGTCATTCAATCCGTTCATAAGGCGGGTCCCAGCATCAGGTGGGCCCCCTTCGAATTTCAGGTTGGTCCAAAACTCAGGTGGCCCACACCGTAAGAAACAGTGTGAATGAGTACCCACCATTGAAACCCTTCCTGGGGTCCACAGAAGTTTTAAACTAAGCTGAAATTTTTATGTTTCCTTCAACCAGGTCTGCTTGACCTTACCAATGGGTTGGATGCCAGATAAATGTTACGGGGTGGGCCCCACATGGGACCCACAGTGATGTGTGTATTGAAGTCCACCGTCCAGTGGACGGTGGCGTCCACCTTGTTGTCATTTTGCTTCCACCGTCCAGCGGACGGTGGAGCCCTCTTGATGCATGTGTTTTATGCACGCCACCAAAGCTTGCGTGCAGCGTGTGTGGAGAGTGTGTGCGTGCTGTATGCGTGGTATAGGTGTGCATGCATGTGTGTATACATACATATACATACACACTGATGTTATATAGTATATATATAAAATATTGTATATATATATTATATACATGGTTTATATACTACATATGTACAAACATTCATAACGGTGGGCCTTCTCGTGGGCTCCACCCGTGATGCAGATGCTGCATCCAATCTGCCCATCCATTGTAAGCAGATCGTGCTATGGAATGAGTCAAGGTATGAGCCAGATCCACGGTCCAAGTGGACCCCATCTTAGCATGAATTGAGGCTCATCTTAAATGTAGTTGTGACATATATTGGGGTCCACTTTGATGTGGATGTACGGCCCATGGGACTGAACTATTTGATATATTCTAAGGCCCTTGGGTCCAGGCCCATTTAAATTGTATAAAGCCTATGAGTACAGGCCCATTTGATTTATGTAAGACCTAGGGGTTTAGGCCACTTTGTTATGTATACAAGGCTTACGGGTTTAGGCCCATTTGATTTGTTTAAGGCCTAGGGAGTTAGGCCCATTTGACTCATATAAGGTCTATGGATTAAGGCCCAATTGATGCACATGTGGGGGCCCAATTGGTGTGGCCCAATTGATATATATTAGACTCATGTGACTAGGTCCAATTGGTGCGGTCCAAGGCCCACGGGTTTGACCCACTGCAATGCACATAAGACCCATTGGTGCGGCTCATTTACGTGGCCCATCTGACGAATAAAAGGCCCATAAGCTATGGCCCATTTGATATATATGCAAGGCCCAATGGGAGGAACATAAGGTCCATTGCAATGTGTAAACCCAATACCGATTATGTAGTGGTGTTTTAAGAGGATCGTACCTGAGAAGCAATGATGGTTTGACGTCCACATTGCGAGTGTAATGTTGGTTGGATGTCCACATTACGACTCTCCTTAGGGCCCATCACCAGGCCATACTTGCCGTGTATAGATCGTCCAGGCCCATCTGCATTGTAAGATAGTTCATTTTATTATACCATGTTTAATACAGTTTCATGATTCATAATCATACGCATCATATGTATGCTTGACGTGAGAATTGTCTGATCATAGCATTTGCCTTCGGGCAGGTTGTTATGGGCTCCCGGTTAGGCGGTGCTGCCCTACATGAGCGCACGGTATGCGCAGGATTGGTTGCATGACTGGATAGCATGATTCATGCATTCTGCATTTGTGTGTCATGGTTATTGTACGCCCTAGCGACATCAGGGCCGTAGCCTCCACAGACGCATCGTGGTTGGCAGGATCGGATACCGAAAATCTTGTTCTACATGGGGTACTATAGATATCCCTGGGTGAAAGTCCCTAAACCCTTATGGTACCAAGAGGTTGCTCCAACGTCTAGACCGAGTGGGTAGATGAGCGTTGAGTGCCGATTACCAGACGGTTACGCTCTCCACTATGTCGTGGTCGGTTGGAAGGGGATACGGCCTTACCCGCCCGAGTGTAGGGGGCAATGCTAGGCTGAGTCTGACCAGCTCGAGGAATAGGTCCGCTATCGACGAGTCACGCCCGATATTGGTGGACGGATAGTGAGGTCTCTTCCACTTACCTTATTGTGCGCGATGTGGCGGCAATCTGGTTTAGAGTGTACTAGACCCCGGTGATATTCCATACTTTGAGCTGTACTGATATGTGGACATTGATGAGGATCTGTATGCTTGAGTTGCATTGCACATTGCATGGTCTTGGGGTGGCCAATACCATTCATGTCTTGCATCACATAAGCCTTGGTACGGCTCATGATATTATAGTTCCATCTGCATATTCCGCATTACTCTGATATTGCATGATCATATTCTACCTTGTGCACACACTTTCACCACCCTCTAAGCTTTCTGTAAGCTTATGCACGACCGTTGCGTGCAGGTGACGTTGGTTCGCAGCAGCGTTGAGACAGGAGCACGTTGCAGAGCATTTTGGAGTTTTGTTCTTTACCATTGTATTTCCCTTTATGCTCATTGTACTTGTAAAGTTTTTGTTCATAGTGGAAATGTAATGGATTTCTTGGTTGTTGTTTGTGGGTTATGCCTTTGGTTATGCTTATTACGAAACAAACTGGTATTTAAAATCCTCCTCGTAGCATCCCAGGATCGGAACCTGGCGAATGGGAGCTAGGAGCCGAGAATGGGGTTCTACGGAGGCTGTCGGTGCCGGATTCGGCGATCGGGAACTTTGTGAGCCCGGTTTCTGAGTTTGGGGCGTGACAGCATATATCTTGAGGATAATGCAAAAGCTGTTCAGCAATCACAACGTAGACTAAATCCAAACATGAAGGAAGTAGTTAAGGTCGAGGTTCTTAAACTATTGGTTATGGGTATCATATACCCCATATCTGATAGTCAATGGGTGAGTCCAACTCAGGTGGTTCCTAAGAAGTCTGAGATCATCATCGTAGCCAATGCCAATAATGAACTCGTGCCAACTAGAGTTACTATTGGTTGGAGAATGTGCATTGACTACCTAAAGTTGAATACCGTCACAAGGAAGGACCACTTTCCTTTGCCCTTCATCGATCAAATCTTGGATAGGCTAGCTGGTCATTGCTATTATTGTTTCCTTGACGGGTATTCGAGCTATAATCAGATTAAAATCGTCCCTGAGGACTAAGAAAAGACTATATTTACATGCCCCCATGGCACCTTTACTTACAGAAGGATGCCATTCGGGTTATGTAATGCCCCTACCACCTTTCAGCGGTGTATGATGCGTATCTTTTCTGACATGGTGGGGAAATATTTAGAGGTCTTCATGGACAATTTCTCTAATTTTAGTTCATCTTTCAACGAATGTTTAGAAAGACTTAAATGTGTGCTGAAAAAATGTGAAGAAAAGAATTTGGTACTTAATTGGGAGAAGTGCCATTTCATGGTTCAAAAGAAAATTATCCTTGGACATATCATCTCATCCAAGGGAATTGAGGTAGATAAGGCAAAAATCGATCTTATCTATAACCTACCTCTACCCAGGAACATTAGAGACGTGCGATCCTTCTTAAGACATACAGGGTTTTATAGACGATTCATAAAAGACTTTAGTCTCCTCTTTCATCCTTTATGTAATCTTCTTCAAAAGGATGTACCATATGAGTAGACTGAGCAATGCCAATAAGTTTTCACTAAGCTTAAGGGCATGTTAACCACTACACCTATCATGCAGCCACCCAATTGGAGCCTGCCTTTTGAGCTTATGTGCGATGCCTCTGATTATGCCTTTGGAGCGGTTCTAAGCCAGAGAAAAGATAAGAGGCCCTACTTCATTCATTACGTAAGTAAGACTGTAAATTCTGCCCAAATGAACTACTCGACTACGGAAAAAGAACTCTTAGCCATGATGTTCGCTTTGGACAAATTTAGGTCTTACCTGATCGGATCCAAGATCATTATCTACACAGATCACGCGACACTTAAGTATCTTCTTTCTAAGAATGATTCTAAGCCCCGCCTAATACGATGGATCCTTCTACTCTAAGAATTTGATTTGAAAATTAAAGATAAAAAGAGAGTAGAGAACGTAGTGGCTGATCACCTTTCTCACCTTAATACCTCTGATTCCTTTGAGGCGACCCATATCAATGACATGTTCCCTGATGAACAACTGTTCAGAGTCTCCCATTCACCTTGGTTCGCTGATATTGTTAATTATCTTACTACAGGTTCCATACCGACACATTGGACGGCACAAGATAAGAAGAAATTCTTTACCAAGGTACACAACTTTTTCTGGGATGATCCATATTTGTTTAAATATTGCGCAGACCAAATCTTAAGGAGATGTGTACCAGATGATGAGTATCAGAGTGTCATCTCCTTCTGTCATTCACAGGCCCATGATGATCACTTTTCTACTAAAAAGACCACGGCCAAGATTTTACAGTGTGACTTTTATTGACCCACCATGTTTAGGGACACTCATGAGTTTTGCAAGGCTTGTGAGTGTTGTCGAAAATTGGGAGTATTGTCCTTTTGTATGATTCTCGACTATATCTCTTTTCGGATAAACTTTGATCTTGTTGGACCGGTCCTTACATTGTTGTTACTGCTTATCCTCATGGGGCCGTCGAGATAAGGGATCCCGACAATGTTAAGGAGTTTAAAGTAAATGGACATCGATTAAAACCATTTGTCGAGAAATTTGATTCAAAGGACATGTCCATGCCTCTGACTGCTCCTGTTTACTAGGATTGATCTCCTAGTCTGATGGAGGTATAAGTAGATTTATCGCTTTCATAGGACTAGGATAGTTGCCTTATTTGTCTGGCTGAAGACGATAAACTTAGCGCTCCTGGGAGGCAATCCAACTTTTCATTCCATTTCATTTTTTTAGTTAGTTAGTTCAATGTTTTTGGGTAACATAGCTGCAAACCGTCACGAGACTACAACTCGTTTGTTAGGGGCAACTTAAGGGTTTAAAGGCTTGTTGCATACGCTAAATGCAATCAAGAGCACGTGCAAAAGTGATATAGGTAGGATTTTATTTTTATTTTTGTTTTACTTTCTCTCTCGTACTGACTAGCCTCCATGATGCAATCTCTTGGAAAATCTCTCTCTCGATTCGTTATCTACGTACTATCTTCCCATCACTTTACTTTCGTTGTCCCATGTGCATTGCATGTTCATATATCTTTTACATTGAGGACAATGTAGATTTTTGGTTGGGGGTGGGAGATTAGGAAACCCAATCAGTATTTTCTTGGTCTAGAGCAAAAATTGTGAAAATTTTTAAAATTTTCTGAGAATTCTTTTGAATTCGAAGTGCTTTTGATGGATTTCCTTAATTTAGAATTTCAAGATAAGTGATGTTGGTAATTTATGACTCTTGGATTCAGTATTTGTTAAATTTCATAGTTAAGTTTGAATTGTTTATCCATGATTAGAAGTTTCAAACATTGATTGGGCCATGATTTCACATGTCACATCTCGCTTCCACATTAAGATTTCATTCTGATATTGAAGGGTTAATTTGGTAATCATTAAATATGAAAGGAACTAACTTGGAACATTTAGCCGTAATGATCAATTAATGAAAAAAAAAAGAAGAAAAAAAATAGATACCTTTGGAAAAAGTTGGGCGAATAATTTTCACCATAGGTTTGCTCCCTATAGGTGATGATTTGGTTCCCTATGGATGATATATGAAAAATAAAAATAAAAATAAAATTGGGTGTACGGTCTTGACCGTAGGGTTGCTCCTTATAGCTGAGGATTTGATTCCCCTTCTTGATGTTACTTTTAATGGAAAAATTAAAAGTTGAAAGAATGAAAAGATAATCTATGAAGCAAATTCTGGGTATCATGAATGTTCTTGTGGTTACTAAGGCTATCATGAAATAATGAATTGAATCTTAACGTTGATAAGTCGAGATTAGACTATATACCTATGGAACTCAATGCTTAGAATTTTTCTAATTGATGGATTCATACCTCGAGCTTGATGATGAAGTTTACCGTGCACTTGAGTCCAGGAAAAAGTGATGCCTAACATTCATGAATCTTATAATTCTCGTATCTGGATTATTTTGCAAAATTCACTCGAGTTCATAAAAATTATCATGTAATTCTCAACTTATTTTTCGCATGCTTTGCTTGGGACTAGCAAAATGTTGGTTGGGGATTGTGTTGAGGGTCAAATATTGCATATTAGACTCAGTTATTGCCTGAATTTATGAACATAATACTGCTTAATGTAATATTTTAATCGTGTTTGTGTTGCAAAGTGTAATTAGGAGCATGGATTGAAAAATAATATTAAAAGTATGGATTTGACGCTCTAAAGTCACCAGAACAAGGGACGAACTCCAGGGGACTGAGATCAATGGATTTACATGTCACGGATCCAAGGAAATCAAGTCGTTCACATTAAAGAGGCCCAAAAATAGTCAAGAATGCAAGATCACAGGGTTCCTGCCATCCGATTGGCCCGAAACTTCACACATGGCCTGGAGGCCATAAATTGATCATACACGTAAAATTTCAACCATTGGATACCTCTAGAAGTGGGCCAACGGTCAAATCAACCCCTTAAATCCTTAAGTGGGGCCCACCTAATCTTTGGGTATGCTTCAATTTTGCACTCAATGCTTGAAATGAGGTAGTAAAACAGATGGATGACGTAGATCTCTCATGTACATCACAATGGGCCTACACCAGCGCGAGCATGCATATAGAAGTGTGCACGGTCGTTGCACACTGAATGCCACAAGAGTCGGTCAGTGCATGCTGACCGACGCTTCTTTCCAAATCCGTTCTCCTGCTACGAAACTTGGAATAGGGAGTTACGGACAGACAGTTGTGGGCCACCATGATGATCTGAAGGTCCAATTCAGACCGTCCATTAGAGTCCCACAACCCAGCTTACCAATACCTAGCTAACAGAATTTAAATAAATATAGAGGATGGGATTCCAGCTGTCTAAACATCATACGGATGGTGGAATGAAACCATATGTGGGACACACCGAAACAGACTCAAAAATAGCCATTCCCGACCAAAATTACGAGGGGAATCCAATGGACGGAGTGGATTTTTCGGTCGACACTGATCATGGGCCCCACCGATAGCCAACGCAAGACGTGCGGACCCTGTTTCGCAGTCTGGAAAAACCGGACGCAACGTACTACTGTGGGCCATTCCGTGATCATGATCACGGTCGGATTCGTGATCCAAACCGTTCACATGATGGAAAAGGGGGTCTTGACCTCATCTAAGAAGTGAGATTTTCCAGACAGTGTGATCCTTTAACCCAGATGCACTTCAAAAGTAGCTGTTCATGTGTGTGCAGTCCGATTCTGTTGTAAACTGCGAAACAGAGTCGGTCCGACTCTAAACCGACTCCAGTACCATCCTACCGACCCATGAGTGCTATAAAAGGGAGAGGCAGCCGTGGGATCAGAGACATTCACAGCTTGGGCGTCAGCGTGGAGAAGGGAGAGAGAGACAGAGTAGCCTTTTTATGTTATTTATTTATTTTTACTAGTTTTCTGTAGTAATTTAAGATGTACAACCTAATTTTGCTAGGCTAAACCTCTTAGCTAGGGCTAAGAGGTGAAGCTTGTAGCGTGATGGGAGAGGCTTTGCTTGTGACTTTTGTTTCGACTAAATTGACATTAATTATAGTTTGATTAATGGTAATGCTTTTAGTTTTTAATGGTCTGTTGTGACTGAAATTACAATGGGTCTGCGATAGCTTTGAGCATGTTCCTCTCTTTTTTATGTTTATGATGTCAGGAAGCTCTGTTGTTCACCATAGTCTTCTGGGCATGGTTGGATGACGGTACCCTTCCTAACCTTCGTACATGTGATTGGTTGGTTGTAAGACCCGTATCCTATACCGTACCGTTCCATTGGCTTCCGCGATCCTTCCGGTCTGTAACATCCCGAAAATCGGGGGGTCGAGCAAAAACCCAACTCCTGAGTTCCAAAATGTTATTTATGCAACATAGATATGTATGATTGAATGTTGTCTGTGATAATGTATTAAACATGAGTGAGATTAAGCCAGAACAACATATCATACTCCAGAGACAGTTAAATTTGCAAGCGGAAGACTGTAATAGTATATACAACATATATAAACTGTTGTATGTCTCCAGAGTGTGAATATATTACCAGGTTATACACATACATGTATACTTTAAAAGTAAACAAAATGAATATACATGAGGGCGCTAAAAATATAAAATGACAAGTGTCAATGTATCTAATCAACCTCCCTGTAATCCCGTCAATCAGATCACGCATAAAGGAGAGATCCTCCTCATCATCATCAAATTCAGCTCCGCCTCGCAGGCCGCGCCATCATCTACAATCACAATAGGGACTGGTGGGTGTCCGAAAACACCATCCCGTAACGTGAGAGTGAGTGATCAACTCAGTGGGATAAGAGAGCAAAGATTAGCATGCTATCAAATCAATCATGCGATAATAGTAAAGCAGTAAATCAAACAATCCTAATACTGTTGTTAATACAATATGACATGACGTGATGTATGCCCTCACCGACGATCTCCCTCATACGGCAACATCTTACGACCGCGGCATGCCACATTCCCTAGAGTGCTCCACATCTTCCAGGCACATGCAATGTTATGGTGATATGATTTCCAAGTTGTTATTAGTCCATTCAAACAGCAGGATTGGAAAACTAAGGTACTTCCCTTTTATCAATCCCAACACAGATCCTATCTAGGGTCGTCACTCCTAGTAATCTCATACGATGTATATTTTGTAGGTCGCTGCAAGGGCTGTCAGGGCTGTTGCACGCACTCGTTGCACCGCTCTCCCATCACCTTATCAATACAGGCCTACTGTACTCTACTGCTACTGAAGGGTCTTCGCCTCCCGTAGACTCAGAATACGCTCGCGGTCACTACAAAGGGCTGCCAGGGCTGTTGCTCGCACTCGTTGCACCGCTCCCCCATTACCTTATCAATGTACGCCGACAGCAAGAATATAGTGTCCCATACCACCATAATCTGCTCACGAGTCTAGGTGCTCACTGGTCACTACGGGGAGGTTTGTGGCCCCAGCGTAGGCCGACAGCTAGACCACGGTGTCCCATACCACCATGCCCGGCTCATGAGTCTTCGTGGATCAAGGTACCATGGTTGACAGGGTTTACAATGGTAAGTTCAGTACCCTAGGTTCAAGTAGTTATGACTCATACAGGGTGAACATATAACGGCCAGTCGGGTTACTTGACGGGCTCGACTAGCGTGATTGCATCTCAAGTTGACGACCTGAAGTGCGTAAAACACTTCGTGTGGCCTAACCACTGCCGCCAACTCCAGAACACGGCTCGCGTTCATCGACGCGTCGTTCGTGGCGAAGATAAGTTAACCACGAATTCGCTCGGTTACCGACTGCCTGGACTAAGCATAGTCCCAAACAATTAAGGAATCACATCAGCAAATCATATGAGAGTATTGGAATTGAAACACAACCATGTGAGCATGTTAGCACATGTTATAACATAGAACTTAAGTAAATCATCAAGTACATGCATTTCATACATACCATGAAACCATGCATATAACTAACATGTAGGAAATCATTCACGTCAGCATATTAATTGAGAAACCAATCTCAAACTAATCCATAACATCATTTAATTCAATACATACTAATACAAGCATTTATACAAACACTTACACTACAAACTTAAGTCTACATATAGTATATCGACCCGAAGTGCGCATTTAGGCGAATCTCTTCGCCAAACTAACTATGCACGCATTTCTAACATTCTAATGCGACAATAAACCATGTCAATCACATCAGCAAAATATGAATAAAAACAGTACTTCCTACAATGACTAAAATGCCCTAAATCTCATATTCTTCGTTGGTTTACGAAACAGGAAACGGACAACATGTTGTACATGTCAAACGGCGTTGCCGTCGAGAATCTAGTATTAAATGACATTGAAAGCTTTGGAAACAGTCAATCAAAGCGTCTAAAATCCGCACCTTGTCTCTTATGGATGTGCAAATTCGAACGGAGCGTATACTCTTCGTCTACGGCGAATAGGGAACCTAATACACAAGCTACATAAGCTACATCGCTAATGGAATTGACGGAAGCTTAAATCAGCAAGTGTTGAAGGTTTTCCTCACCTAGAAGTGCGTTGGAATCGCCGGGAAAGTGATTGGAGTGCGTTGCTTAGGCACTTGCAGCAGGTGGCACGAGCAGTAAGAAATTCTCTCTTACTCTCTCTCACAAACTCTCACATTTTCTCTCTCCCAATCTAGGGATTTTTGCAATTTCGGATGGGAGAGAGGAATGAGGGTTTCAACCCCTTTTATAAGCTTAAAAATGCTGAAAACAGGCTCCGGAACGAAGTTTACTTAGTGCATATCCAATTCGGGGTTGTTTCGGTTCAAAAGATATTTTCTGGTGGTCCCCTGGTCAAATGCGATTGGACTTAAGCTCATGCGTACCAAATCTAGCACGTATTAAGTTTTCAGTCTGGCAGGGTTTGCAGATCACACGTGGCGGGCAAGTTTCAGTCCAGCGGTCACCACACGTAGATCAGGGCTGAAAGTCTCATGATATAAAATAGAAATTTCTCCTGATCCAAGGGTGTAATCTGGATGAATTCTGACGGTCAGAACGCTCAATACTGACGTGTCAAGTCGTGTGCCAGATTTGAATTTGAAATTCCAACTGTCCCTATTCGCACTCTCTTCGGTCTGGGCTCAATGAAATAGCCTGTGATTATCGGTTTGACTTGATTTTCGGAATGAGTGTCAAGTCCAGCTAGGCGGTTCTAACGGTCTAAGATAGGAGGTATCGGACTTTCAACGTGCGGTCTAGATCCAATACAAAGATTCAAAGTGGTCCAGAGAACAAACCTGCTTAGAGTTTGGTCCGAGGTTATAGAGTATTATAGAGTCGTTGGTTCTACTCGATTTGGGTCTTATAGAACGTATTTAAAGTGATCAGGGACTATTTCCCAGCTACTCCAGCGTCGCGCTAGCTAACTTACACTTATTTTTCAAAGGAATTAATCCTACGTGATTTCTTTGGCTATGGAATTGGGTTCTAAGCGATTTTTCAGGTGTTTTAGTTGACCCATTGCCTAAGGACGTCTAATCCCAGATTGGCCAAAATCTGGGGTGTTACACGGTCGAATTTCGACAATCTTCGACCTGTATTCGACGTTTACGCTCGAACCTAAGCCGAGTCCCGTATATCAGAGTCGACTCGACACAAAACCTGTACCTTAGCGACCGCCCCGTCACCACAGTTCTAACGCCGTGACTCGCGCACCGACCCGATACACAGGGTAGAAGACATAGGCTCGCGTTCAATTCGAAGAAACACCGCATGTTGCGGATTACGAGGAAATCTCTACGAGATGTCCCATCAATCAATCAATCAATCCCATCAATCAAGTACACATCATACATCAAGTCAAGTACAACAACCCATACCCTTCTCTTACACAAACAAGCCCAAAGTCAACTTTCACATCACCTCATCCATCACCAAACCCATCACCCATCACACCTCACCTATCCCATATCATCCCATCACTTCACTCTTTCTCTCTCATTTTCTCCAAGCAACTCCCAAGCAACTCAAAAAAAATTCCACACGTCCAAGCTCCTTCTCCCAAATCCCAAGTATGGCCCACCTTCTCATCTTCCATCTACACCTCTCATCTCTCATCCACACCATCAAAGGTTCATCATCCACCGTCCAAGGCGAAGCCAAGGAGCATTGGAGGCCAAGGGAGCAAGGAGGAGGCTTAGAGGTGGGCGATCCACCGTTAATTTATTTTTTTATGGTCCACTTGTTGGTGGGATCTAATTTAATGTATGTGATTTAATCAAGAAGGGCCCATAGTGGCGGGGTCCCTCTACCTCACCGTATCTCTCTTTTTTTTTCTCTCTCCTCTCCCTAGAATGAAGTGGGCCATGTTAAATCCACTCTATTCATCAATGGTATGGTCCACCACATTGATATATGTATATACATACATATATATTATATTATATTTTATATTATAAATATATATGTGTATGTGTATGGTGGGCCACGTACATGTGGGACCCACCATGATGATGTGTTCATCCATGCCGTCCAGCGTCCAGGGACGCTGAACGAGAGGCATAGAAGTGAAGGGGTTAACGTGGAGTGTGTGTACTGTCAGGGGTGTGTACTTTCAAGCTAAAAAAAAAGAAAAGGAAGGGAAATGGTGGACTGCTCCAACATGGCCCCACCTTGATGTATGTGCTTGATCCAAGCCGTTCATCCTCTTTCTCAGATTATTTTAGGCGTTGAGCTAACATTTTCATATAAAAGCACTTGGTGGGGCCTACCTGAAACTTGGATGCATCCTAAACTTGGACTGAACGGTCCACCGCGTGGAACACACACAATAAATGGGTTGGATCATCATATCATGGGCCCCATATAAAAAAACAAGAAGAAGAAGAAGAAGAAAAGAGGCAGCAGCGTCTGACGCTGCTGCTGCAGACGCCAGGCGGGCGACCGGTTGGGGCTGCCCCACGGGTCCCAGTTGTGGGCCCCACCGTGATGCGTTCTACCATCAAAACCATGCATTTGAGAGGTCCCCTTTAAATAGGGGCTGTCACCAAAAATCAGCCGTATACGGGACTCAGGTGAGCCATACCATCTAAAATCATGTGAAGACATGCCTGAAACATATAAAAGCACTTGGTGAGGCCTACCTGAGATTTGGACATGGCTGAAACTTGGTCTGAACCCTCTATCGGGTGGGACACACATAATGAGTGGGCTGGATTTGTGAACCACCTTACGGTGGGCCCCTAACTATGACCTCATGAACCAGTTAGTTGGCAAATAAACATTACAGTGGGCTCCACGTACGTGTGACCTTATTAACAAATTGGATGTCAAGTACATATCACGGTGGGCCCCTCCCCTGATCGTGTGGCCCTTTAAATAGATTGGGTGGAAAATGAACATCACAGTGGGCCCTGGCCCACGTGATCATATGAACAGGTTTGGATGACAATAAATATTACAGTGGGCCCTCCCTGTCCATGTGATCTTATGGATAGATTGTATGGCAAATAAGCATTTCTGTGGGCCCATGGTCCACTTGATCTTATGAATAGGTTGGATGGAAAATAAATATTATGATGGGGCCCCATGGTCATGTAACCTTATCAACAGGTTGTATGGAAACTAAACATTTTTGGTGGGCCCCTATCTATGTGATCTTTTCAACAGATTGAGTGGAAAAATAAGCAGTATGACGGGCCTCACATGAGGCTCACTTCGATAAATATAGGCCCATGTATTTAAGCCCATGATGGAGGCCCACTTGGATGCATGTGGGCTGATATGTTTAGGCCCATCTTGATGTATTTTCAGGTCTATTATTGAGGCCCACTTGGATGCATATGGACCCATGTAATTAGGCCCATCTTGGCATGTATATGGCCCAATATTGAGGCCCACTTTGTTATATATGGGCCCATGTGTGTAGGCCCATTTAATGTATTTGTGGCCCATTGTTGAGGCCCACTTTGGTATATATAAGGCCTATGTGATTAGGCCCATTTGATGCACATAAAGCTCATGTGATTGGGCTCATCTTTAATGCATTCTAAGGCCCATGGGTTATAAACCATTGTAAAGGACCTAAGGCCCATTGGTGAGGCTCATTGAGATGATCCATTTGATGAATGCAAAGCCCATATGATACGGTCCAATTGATGTACTTAAGGTCCAAATGAGTGCAACTAGGTCCATTGCAATGCATGATCCCTCCATGGCATATAACGATATTTATAGTAAGTAATGCCTTGGGAACAATGATGGTTAGATGCCCACATTTTAAGGATGACGTCGGTTAAATGTCCGCATTGTCATTCTCTCTAAGGCCCACTAATAGGCCGTACTTGTAGTGAATAGGCCGTCTAGGCCCATCCTTGTTATACACAAAGCCCGTATTTATATACATATTTAGTGAAGATTCATGATTCATGATCATACGCATCATATGTATGACTGATATGTGGAGTGATTGATCATAGCATATGCCTTCGGCGGACCGTTTATAGGCTCCCTGATAGGCGAAGTTGCCCTACATGAGTGCATGGTACACGTAGGACTGTTGCATGACTGGTAGTGTGACTCATGCACTTGCATTTGTATGATTGTGATTATTGTATGCCCTAGCGACATCAGGGCCATAGCTTCCACAGATGTATCGTGGGTGGCTGGATTGGATACCAAAAATGTTTGGTTCTAGCATACGGGCGCTATAGATGTCCGTGGGTGAAAATTCCTAAACCCGATGGTATCAGAGGATGACTCCAACGTCGAGACCGAGTGGATACATGAGCATGTGAGGGCCGTATACAAGCAGGCCGCGTCTCTCACTGTGTCGTGGTCGGTTGGAAAGGGGTGTGACCTTATCCGCCTGAGTGTGGGGGCAACTTATAGGTTGAGTTTGACCAGCTTGAGGAATCGGTCAGCTATCGACGAGCCGGGCCCGATATTGGCAGGCGGATAGTGAGGTCTCTTCTGCTCTTCCAGTTGTGCGTTCGGATAGGGACAGCAAGCTGCCGTAGAGTGTACTAGACCCCGGTGATTATCCAAACTGAGAACCCTATTGACTTGATGCTCTAGTAAGGAGCTGCATTGATATGTGGATAAGGATTGATATGCTTGGCTTGCATTCTTCAACGCATGGCCTGGATGTGGCCGATCGCACTCATATCTTACACCGCATAGCCTTGGTATGGCTGATTGTATTCATGTACTCATCAGCACATTACAGCATTATTCTGACCTTGCATTCTGAGCACGCTCGTATTGCGCACACACTTACACCGACCTGTAAGCTTTCTATAAGCTTATACACGATTGATGCGTGCAGGTGACACCAGGACGCAGCCTTAGTCTCACCATAGTTGGAGCGTGCAACCGAGCTTCTAGAGTTTTTGTTATTGTCACTATTTTGTATTTCCCTTTCCTACGCATTATACTTAAAGTTTTTGATCATAGTGAATTTTATGGTGGTGTTCTTGTGGTTATTGTTTGTGGGTTATGCTTATGTTATGCTCATTAGGAATTAAATGGATATTAGAAATCCTCCTTGTAGCATCTCAGGATCGGAACCTAGTATATGAGTGCCGGGAGTCGAGAATGGGGTACTACGGAGGCTGTCGGCGCCAGATTCGGCGATCAAAAATTTTATGAGCCTGGTTTTCGAGTTTAGGGCGTGACAGAAGTTGGTATCAGAGCATAACTTGGGAATAACTAAGAACAACATCACATGTTTGCTATGAGTTTAGGACGATTAGGTTCCGAGTGCGAAACCTTCCGATTAAGCTCCCTAACGTGCGATTCTCAAGGTTGATTGGCGTTATTGTTCTTTCCTATACGACATGCCACCCAGGAGAGCGACCTGCGCATACCCCAATCCACCACCTGAGGCTCCATCTCTACCACCCGCGCCTCCCGTTCCACCGACAGAGATCCCTGCTCCATTTCCTGAGGATGACATTCCTCCACCTGAGGCCGATGCGGAGCCGACTGTACCTGTGAGTGTTTCTCAATTACAGCAGATGTTATAGGCTGTGACAACCGCACTCTAGGGACAGGGTAGGCGCCCAGTTGTTTCACCAGCTCAGGAAGAGCAGGAGCGCGCGAGCGCCTTACTTCGGGAGTTCCAACGGCTTGATCCTCCACGCTTCCAGGGCGAGCCAAACCCTACAGCAACCGAGAGGTGGTGCTCCGATGTGGAGAAGATTTTTGATACCATGTCCTGTACGACCGAGTAGCGAGTCCGGTTAGCAGTATTTCTCTTCTAGGGAGAGGCCGAGCATTGGTGGACTTCCGTTACCCGTGTTGCAGGGCCCGATTTTGTCTGGACATGGGATGATTTTATAAACCGATTCGAGGAGTAGTACTTCCCCGACCATATCCGTTGTTAGAGAGCATTAGAGTTTGAGACTCTGGTTCAGGGAGACATAACCGTGGCACAGTACGCGGCCCGTTTTGTAGTGCTATCGAGGTTTGCGCCATACATGGTTGACAATGAGGGGCGGAAGGCCCGCCGTTTTGAGAACGGCTTACGTTATGGCCTTCGAGGTCGTGTTATTGGGCATGAGCTCCCGACTTTCTAGGCAGTGGTGCGGGGAGCTCAGATTTATGAGACTGAGTGGGCCGGCACGCAGGCCGATCGAGGTTAGAGGAGGGGTCAGAAGAGGCAGGCCCCCTCCAGTAGCTCACAGCAGCATCGACGACTAGGCAGTGGTTTGAGGTAGTGGTTTCGCCTATCCGATATTTGGAACGGGTGTATTTTGTAAATTGGAATGAGTTGTTCAACATGCAATTTATTATTTTGAGGTAGGAGAATCTGATCTATCCAAATCAACTAAGTATTTTGTCAGATTCTATAAGACTAATGGTCCAAAACCCATTTTATTTAATTATTTACCATTCATAGTAAATTTTAATTTCATTATGGTTCTTCATCACTTAAACCTTAGGATTTATGTGTAATATGAAAGTAGTTTGAGAAATTTGAATAATAAGGTGGTGGAATGTCGGATTTTAAAGGAAATGGGTTAAAAGAGTATTTGTGGCTTTAGGATTGAGTTCTGAGAAGTCAATTAAGGTATTATGATCGACTCATTGCCTGAGGACATCTAACTCCAGGTTGGCAAAAATCCGTGGTGTTACATGTACTGTAAATAAAACCCTTAGTGTTGACACCGTTATTTCAGCTCTTCAAGGAAAGGCCATGAGAAAGTGTAATAGCGACATGAGGACATCTTCTAATGCACTGATCACGAGGGATAGAAATTCTGACGAAGGTACAGGATCTTCAGGGTTAAGAACTAGGTCCATGGGCAAAGGTAAAGGTAAGTTAAAGTTCTGGTATTGTGGGATGGGAGGACATGTGAAGAAGGAATATTGTACAAATCTTAAATTTAAGAGAGAAGAATCTGAGGCTTCATACAGGGAGGCCAATGCTACTACATCGAATGGATCGAGTGAATGTGATAGTGATGTTTTGTCTGTTTCTACGATCAGACGCTCATACGATGATCGTAAGAACGAGTGGATTCTAGACACAGGGACATCTTTTTACATGACTCCTCATTGGAGTTGGTTCATCAGTTATAGAGAGTGCGATAGTAAACATGTATTAATGGGCAATGACAGTGTCTGTAATGTTATGACTATTAGTACGGTGCGTATCAAGATGTTTAATGGGACAGAGCGTACCTTGACTGAGGTGAGACACATTCCTGACATGAAAAAGAGCTTGATTTCTTTCGATGCACTCGATGCTATAAGGTGCGGGTTCACGGGTATTGATGGTGTCTATAAAGTATCTAAGGGGGAGTGGGTAATCATGAAAGCGCGACGACTCGGTAACATGTACAGGTTGATCGGGAGTACTTCAAAAGGTGAAGCTACAGTGACTGTAGCGGATTCCACCTCTGCACGTGTGTGACATGTAGGGCATGACCACATGAGCAAGCAGGGCATGAAGGCTTAGACGTGCGAACAGAGATATAGAGTAGGCAGAGCAGCCACTTATGAGAAGAAGCACACAACATAATCACAGGATATCAGTGAGGTACATAGACAACTCCAATATCGCATATTCTCTCGTTATAGACGAGGGGGATCCGTCTTTCATTCAGATGACTATACGTAAGCCTAATGCTGAGAGGTGGAAGGTGATTATAGATGATGTGATGGACTCGTTGTACCAAACCGACACATGAGAGCTGGTGGAGCTTCAAGTGGACCAAAAAGCGGTTAGATGGGGATACAACATAAATATAGAGCGAGGTTAGTAGCGAAGGGTCATGCTTAGAGAGAATGGATCAGCTTCTCAGAGATATTCGTGACAACAGTATAATGAGTGTCTATATGATTAATATTAATGCTGGTTGGCCATTGCGATCTTAAGCTAAAAAAGATGGATGTATAGTCTGAACTTGTGTAAGGGCATTTGGAAGAGCAGATATACTTGAAGCAATCAAAACAGTTCGAAGTTTAAAGGGGCTGAGAAAAAAAGTTTGTAGGAGGTCGTGGTTTGACCTATCGCTTAGGTAGTGGTATAAATTTTGATTCCTTTATGATAAGTCAGGAATTGAATATTGACGATATGTAGATTGCCAATTATGACTTTTTTGAAATCAATGTACCAAAGACTTGGTCAAGTAGGACATTTATGATGAAGGATCGGGAGGCTGCAAAGAAGGTTCTTGCGGTGATATTCATAGAGACTGGAAGATGAGTAGGTTTTGGTAATCATAGGTACAATACCTTGTGTAAGTATTAATTAAGAATGTGATGGACTAGCAAAGCCGATGAACGTTCCCTATGGGGCTCAATTCAAGGCTTTCCTCAAGTCATGTCCCAAAATGGATGAGGAAAAGCAAGATATGTCTTATGGGACTTATTTGAATGCGGTTGGCAGTGCATACTATGGTCTGTGTCAGACTGGTGATTTCATGGGCAATCAGTGTTATGAGCAAATACCCCGGTTAGTAACATTAGGTAGTGGTGTGATGGTATGAAAGTCTACGTCTTAACTTTTGATAAGATAAGATCAAAGGTGGTAATGCATGTGGGTTCAGATCCAGCAGACATACTGACCAAGGTTGTTCCTGAAGAGAAGTTCAAGTTTTGTGTGACTTCTCTTAGCTTGGTGATGACATAAAAGAATGACGAAGCGTGCACGAGAAGCATTAATTGAAAGTTATGATGAAATGCAGGGATAAGAGAGGAGACTAAGAAGCTACATGTTTGAAGATTGAAAACATGGTGGAGATTGTTGTTTTCAGAGGTGTCTTTAATCTGACATGAGGGTTCGATGACATCGAGTTTTTTTTCAGGATTTTTAGTCCCCGTCGTTGGACTGTTTTTGTCATTTTTTGATGACATCGAACTAGAATGAAGGTTTACACAGATTCGTTTGTGTAAACGCAGATTTTGCGAATTTTGTTTCCTGTTTCATTTTCACTTGTTTCTAAGTCTATAAGTAAGGGTGGATATGAGACTAGGATGTATTCTAAGAGGTTTAAATATTTCTAAAAGGGTTCAAGGGTTTCTAAAGGGTATTTAGAGTTTTAAGGGGTGGAGAGAAGATGAGGTTTGAGGATTGCTCAAGCCAGATAAGTCCTCTATTTTTGTAATATGTGCTTTCATACCGAAATTTTCTGTCGCTTTGAGCCGTGATTTTTTTCCACAAGGGTTTTCCATGTTAAATTTCTGTGTTTCTTGTGATTGCTTGATGCTTTTGGATTGCTATCCTATATATATCTGTGTGATTCCGCAAGCTAAAACCCCAATACCAACATGCACTGAAAAATAATTAATGAGCAAGCATGTGATGAATTGTCAATAATGGCCACCTGCATGTGCCTCGAGCTCCAACGATCATCCCTTATCTCTGTATAAATCTACTTCTTGTTTCTCATTTCACACACAAAAAAAATTAATCTTCTCATCTTTTTCTCTGGTTCTTCTCTGAATTTTCTCCCTACATCCTTTCTTATGGGCAAATTAAAAAGAGCAACTTGAGTTCATATGGCTGAGATCATGCATGCACCTGATCACAACTATTCATCCTGGAGGAAAGTTGTTGTATCTCGGGAGCATAGTTACCAAGACCCACAATATAGTGTAACATGCTTCAGCTCTTCAGAGATTATTTATATTACTTCTTGTTTATGATATTTTGATTATTTAATTTATCTCTTTACCAGAACCGACAACACATACCCATGGGCTTGAGATGAATGCCCTTGAGATCTTGCACAATAGCAAAACTAGATGGAATCACTTGCATTAGACGAGGTTAGATTTAACTACCCATTTTAAGAGGTTTGATTACCGCTTTGGGTCCAAATAAGTTGATGCCCATTGCATCCCTCCTCTAACATGATCAAAATGTCCTTATAAAATTTGAAAATGATGAATGTAACATCATCGTCATAGAATAGTTTTGGGGGATAGAAAATAATTTCTAATATGTCACTATGAGTCATGCCATTGTACTGGGTGTGTGGATGAAAGAGAAGATATCTTCATTTTCTTCTCAAAAATTGTGATTGAGTCCATAAAGAGAAAGATCTCTCTCTCTCTCTCTCTCTCTCTCTCTCTATATATATATATATATATATATATATATATATAATAATAATTTAAAAAAAATAGAGAAATAAAAGTGATATGATTGATGAAAGTCTCAATAAAGCCTATTTACAAAGCCCTCTAATATGATTTATATAAACAGTAAAACTAAAATTTATAACTTTACAAAATAATAAACTTTTTTAAAATATTAATTTATTAAAAATAGTAAATAACTTCTAAATTGACTTCAACTCTTTCCCTTTAGTCAAAAAAAGACTTTCAGCTAATAAAGGACATTGCTAATCCTAAAATACTCTGAAAATAACAAAACAGTAAATTTTGACTAAAAACTTAAAATTAATACTTAAAATGACTTTCTTTTTCCTTCAAAAACTATTTGGGCGCCAATTCCCAATACCCAGATCTCATCGATAGCTTTAAAACATCATATATCATATTCATAAAATGAATCACCAATCGCAAAGTCATGGTCATCAGAAGCTATAATGCATACTCAACCCTTGATCAAACTTTATTACTTTTTTTTTTTTTTTTTGTAATTTAAATTCTAACCATTTATGTAACTTTCCATAATATTGTCCTGCATCGTATCCACTTGCTTGATAGATTTATTTTGTACTCCATTTTACATCAACCTCAAGATAAATAAACTTTAGGAGGTCCACATTTTTTTTAATTACATAAGAGGGCTTTGTTTCTTCAGGCAAGCACATGTGGACAAGATTAGATTCAGTGCATCGGACCCACTTGTGTAATCTTGAGTTAGTAAAGATTCAGTGATTCAGACCCACTTTTATAGACTTGAGTCAGTAATGATTCAGTGACTCAATGGACTTGTATAATCTTGAGTTAGTACTTAGTATGCATGTCACACCCCAAACTCAGAAACTGGGCTCACAAAATTTTCGATTGTCGAATCCGGCGCCGACAACCTCCGTAGAACCCCATTCTCGGCTCCTAGCGCCCATTCGCCAGGTTCCGATCCTGGGATGCTACGAGGAGGATTTTCAACGTCAGTTTGATTCGTAATAAGCATAACCAAAGGCATAACACACAAATAACAACCAAGAACTCCATTACATTTCCACTATGATAAAAAACTTTACAAGTATAATGAGCATAAAGGGAAATACAATGGTAAAGAACAAAAACTCTAAAATAATCTGCAACGTGCACCTGCCTCAGCGCTGCTGCGAGCCAATATCACCTGCATGCAACGGTCGTGCATAAGCTTATAGAAAGCTTAGATGGTGGTGAAAGTGTGTGCGCAAGGTAATAATATGAACATGCAGTATCAGAGTAATGCGGAATATGCAGATGATCCATGAAAACTATTAGCCGTACCAAAGCTATGTGATGCAAGACATGAATGATATCGGCCATCTCAAGGCCATGCGATGTAAAATGCAACTCAAGCATACGAATCCTCATATATGTCCACACATCAATACTGCTCAAATCTGGGATATCACTGGGGTATAGTACACTCTAAACCAGATCGCTGTCTCATCGCGCGCAATAAGGTAAGTGGAAAAGACCTTACTATTCGTCTGCCAATATCGGGCACGACTCGTCGATAGCGGACTCATTCCTCGAGCTGGTCAAACTCAGCCTAACATTGCCCCCTACACTCGGGCGGGTAAGGCCGCACCCCCTTCCAACCGACCACGACACAGTGGAGAGATCAACCGTCTAGTAATCGGCACTCAACGCTCATTTACCCACTCGATCTAGACATTGGAGCAACCTCTTAGTACCATAAGGGTTTAGGGACTTTCATCCAGGGATATCTATAGCACCCCATGTAGAATAAGATTTTCGGTATCTAATCCTGCCAACCATGATACGCCTGTGGAAGCTACGACCCCGATGTCGCTAGGGCGTACAATATCCATGTCATACAAATACGAAATGAATGAATCACGCTATCCAGTCATGCAACAAATCCTGCACATATCGTGTGCTCATGTAGGGCAACACCCCCTAACGGGGAACCTATAAACAAGTTGCCCGAAGGCATATGCTATGATCAGTCAATTCTCATGTCAAGCATACATATGATACGTATGATCATGAGTTATGGAGCTATAGTAAACATGTTATAAAATAATACACTATCCTTTCAAGGCAGATGGGCCTAGACGGCCTATACACAACAAGTACAGGCCTATTAATGGGCCCTAGGGAGAGTCGTAATGTGGATATCCGACCAGCATTACACTCGCAATGTGGACGTTAAACCAACATTGTACCCAAGGAACGATTGTTGCAAACATCGTTACATAATCCGTATTGGGCTCACACATTGCAATGGACCTTAGGTACATCCCATTGGGCCTTAAATACATCAAATGGGCCATATCATATGGGCCTTTTTACTTATCAAATGAGCCACATAAATGGACCACTCCAATGGGCCTCATGTGCATTGCAATAGGTTATAACCCGTGGGCCTTAGATTGCATTCAATGGGCCTAATCTCATGAGTCTTATATGCAACAAATGGCCACACCAATTGGACCCCATATGTACGTCAAATGGGCCTTAACCCATAGGCCTTACATGTATATCAAAGTGGGCCTAAACCCCTAGGCCTTATATATATCAAATGGGCCTAACCCATAGGTCTTATACAAATCAAATGGGCCTACTTCGATGGGCTTTAAAATGCATCAAATGGGTCCAATCCTATGGACCTTGGAACACATCAAATGGGTCCACTTCCATGGGCCTTAAATTACATCAAATTGGGCCTAAAAAAATGTTTATTTCCTATCTAAACTGAGGCCCAATCCTAGTGTTTATTTGCAATCCAAACTATTCATGGGGCCCACTGCAATGTTTATTTCCAATCCAAACCATTCATAAAGTCACGGTCAGGGGTAGATCCCACCATTCAGAATGAATGGTGTGGATAAAATACATAAAATATGGTGGGGCCCACCGTCCAGGGATGGACGGTGTGGATAGAACACAGCACGGTGGGCTCCAGCTCCACCGTCCGCAGGACGGTGAAGGAAAACACGACGGTGAAGGCAAACACAAATATCAAGGTGGGCTTCCACCGTCCGCCTGGACGGTGGATAAAACACGTGCATCACTGTGAGTCCCATGTGGGGCCCACCATTAAGTTTATAGGCCATCCAGGCCGTTCATAAGGTCACTCAGACTTGGATGAAGGGAAAACACCAATTTCAGATTGATCTGAAACCTCTGTGGCCCCTAAACAGAATTTCAATGGTAGAGGTTCAATCCACTGTTTCCTGTGGTGCGGGCTACCTGAGTTTTGGAATCAGCTGAAACTTGGAGGGGGCCCACCTGAGGATGGGACCCACCTCATGAATGGTTTAGATGGCATATAAAAATCAAGGTGGGGCCCACGGTTGGAGGCCGTGGGTCCACGTCGTCCGCCCCCCGCCTGCAACAGTGCAGGCGCTGCCTGCGCTGGTCTGACACCAGCAGCACCTGCTGCTGCTGCCTCTCTTTCTCTCTCTTCAATTTTAGTTTTTCTGTGGTTTTCCACAGGTGGGGCCCATATGAAGTTAATCCGATCCATCCATTGAATTCTTCAGCTCGTAACAAACCAAATGAGTCCGAAGTTCGAAATTTTTTGGCGTATAAAAACACTAGACGGCCTTTCAACGGTAACCACCAAAGTTTGCTATGTTATGGCCCACCAAAAACTCAAATCACCTTCATTCTTGGGCTCAACGTCTGAAATGATAAGGGAAAGAGGATGGACGGCTTGGATTGTGCCAAAACATCAAGGTAGGGCCCATGAGGGGACCACCCCAAAAGCTTCCCCTTTTTTTTTTTCCTTACAGGGACGTCCAGCGTCCCAGACGCTGGACGGTTTGGCTTTAAAAAAATTACATTATGGTGGGCCCTGTTGAAGTGGGCCACCACTGATGAATGTTGTGGGTACAACATATATGGTAGGCCCCACTTGAAGTACACTTGGACAAAATAAGTACCTCAAGGTGAGGTCCATTCAAGTGGGCCACACTACCCTAAAATACAATAAAATAAAAAGAAATAAAAAGAGAGAGAGATGGAGAGAGACACGCGATGATGGAGGGACCCCGACACTATGGGCCCTCCGTTTTAAGATCTACAACGTGCATCAAGTGGGTTCCATTG